>VDFB02000363.1:24414042-24496542 GCA_007258455.2 Sequoia sempervirens
CAATGTTGGCATGTAGTTGGCATTAACACCGACGCTCGGAACATTGAAAATTATCTTTATATAAGAATTCCCTCCATCTTGTTGGCTTGTAACACTCTTGACGGTGGCTACATGAAATGGAACCATGATGCCATATATGTTTACTTTAGTTTTGGTCATCGCCTCCCCTCTTTTCTAGCTGGGAAAAGTGGTTTGTTAACTCCCTGTATCTCAAAGATTATACTCTTATTGCATTGCATGAAAACTTTGACCGATGTGATCTTCAAATCACAATATATAACTATGGATAAATGCACATTCACTGCACTATTATTATCTCAAACACCTTCATTCAATTTGATATACTTCAAGTTTTAGCAGTTAGAAATAAATCAATATATATTAATATTGATATCGATTTATATATGTGCATCCCTGTGGTGTGTATAAACCTAATTCTGTCTATGGTATTCTTTCATATTTTGCATTGTATATGTAGCTCTTATATATATATGTGTGTGTGTGTGTGTGTGTGTGTTTATTTATTCCAAAGATTTTCTTACTTGATAATAATTCACTTTATACTTAAAACGCAGAATTTTACTTGATCATATAAGTCATATGTGATTGATAATTTTATATAAGTATATATATTTATATATATATACTTATATATGTTAGGTGTATATAAGTTATAATTGGACATATGTACATATATAATTGTTAAAACCGATAAATGGACATTGTTGCGTAAATCACAAAATGAACATATAGGAGGAACAAATGAATTAGAATAAAACTTAAATGTGTAAGGGATTAGTGTTTTGTGTAAATGAAAGATTGGTATAATTAGTACAAGGTTATTAATTTGGTTAAGATGAATATTTTGTAACATGATATGGAAGCTTTGTAAACTCACTTCAGATTTTGTTTTCCTATCATTGGTTGAATTGTGTTTGTGAAGCAATGTGATTGGATGATGTTTGAGAATGGATTATGGATTTTAAACATTGTTTATGTTATGTGGTAAAGTGAATATTAGGAGTCTTCCAGAGGCTAGGGAGAATTTTTTTCTTGGTGGAATTTATTAGTAACCCTTTTGAGATGATTGTTTTGTGATCAGTGAGTGTATGATGGTCATTAACCTTGCACAAAGGTTGCAACTTATGAGAGGGAAGGGAATGCCTCGCCATGTTGTATTGTTAATGAATTATTGTGATTGTACAAGTGGCTTTGCTCTTTGATTTTATTGGGTTTCCTTGTTGTTAGTAGAGGAGTGGCTCTCAATGGGGTTTGAAACACAAAGTGGTGCCTGGGTAACCCATGTGGGAGTTTCATAATTAAGTGATAACCTACAATGAGCTAGGGGGTTGGGTGGTAATCACACTAATCAAGATAAGTGAATACCTCACACATGGCTCAAGTGATTTTTTAGGCTTGAGATGAGTGAGAAGGCTTGGAATGGAAAGATCAACTGCCTGGTTCAACTGGAAGGTATGTTGATCTCACATAGTTTGTATGGGAGTCTGGCAGCCAATAGCAGTAGTCAAGGAAACCTAGGATGGGGGTCTAGTAGCCTAGGAAGGTTACACTAGGGTAACCCATAGCAAGTTATGTGATGACACTCCCTCCTAGAGAAAACCTAGTATCCTCTTGATTCTTGTCTCTCTTTGATGAGGTGTGCCTCTGGAAGTGATATTTCTGTTGTTTGAAGTTGTACTATACTTGTTCATTGATGTCATGTTAGCCCTTGTGTTGTTTAGTGTCTTTTTCCTACTTGTGATGGTGGGACCCTTTGCTATCTCCTAGCATGGGGGGTGGACCTTTGGGTTCCACATGGTTGGGTGGAAAGTGCATTGTACTCCATTGGGTTCCCTCTCCATATTTGTGATTGTGGTGACTTCTCCTGGATTGAATATTTTTTGCATTGTACTAGCTCATGTGGATTGTTACTCTTGTACTTGTATTGTATCTTAATTTGATGTATCATGAATCATACTTTGATGGACACTCCTCACTTGTATACAAGGAGATATTGTGGTTCAGATGTATAAATGTAATGATGTAACTAATGTAGAACTCTATTATGTAATGGACTTGGTAATAGATGTAATTGCATATGTAAATTAAATTGTTTGATTCAATTGATCTCCTTTGAATTCATCTTATGGTTGTATCACATTGATTACTTGATTAAATGAGATGATTAGATGTAATTCCTAATTGATGTTAGCATTTATTTAATGTAACTATTTATAGTTTCTTTCTTGTTAGTTGATGGGAATCATGTAGCATAGTCGCGGACCTTAGAGGACTTAGATTAGATTTGTGTCAATGTTTCATTTACGATAATGTGCTTAATGCACTTTCAAAAAAACATTGTTCCATTTTTTTTGGTGTTAGAGTGTTGTCCTCTAGGGTCTCATGGTAGGGGCGTTATAATAACTCAGATCTAAAAACCCATTATTTTTAGAAAAAGGAAAACAACAAAATCTATAGAGGGACCAAGTTGTCTAAGATAACTCATGTCATTCTATGAGCTACTCCACAACTCACAATGAAATATAGGAAATAGGTTCTCTGGCATCTTATAAATTATAAAACATACCAACTTCACAACTCACAAGAAAATAGTGGCTAATCATCTAGTGCTTTCATGTAACCAAGGACTAAATCCATGAACCCAACATAAGTAATCCTTATAGTAGTCCAAATGGTAGGTGTTTTCTCATGTGTCTAGGAGACCAAAAGAATCCACCCAACATGAATACCCTTTATTGCACATGACCACAAAGTAAAGAAATATATAACCACCACGTAAGAGGACAATCACATATTTTCAAACTAGAGCTCTAGGTCACCACCATGCAAGAAGAAAACACATTTAAAATAAGATACTCAACCATGAGCTTCTATTTCCCATCATAGATCCCATTGACAATATATATCCTTGATAAGGAAGCCATGAATTTTACACTCAAATCTATAAAAATCCAGACTTCCATTGTAGCACAATAATCTTAAACCCTTTAGGAACCAAAGTTAATTAGGATCTAATACTATTGTTAAAATATATAACAGATAAATGAACAAAATAAACCTAAATCAATATAAAATAGACTCACTAAAACTAACATACACAACAACACATAATTTACATGGTACACCAAATGGCTACATCCATGAGAAAGTAGGTTTCTCTATATTTTAATTTATCGCAGTGGTACATATCATTGTATTCTTATCAATATCTCTAAGAAATACAGAAATAATTCATGCTAAGACTAAATGCCCATTAGCAATTTTTAAGACTCGTCAAAGGGGAAAAAAACATCCAAGAAAACCTCTTTGCATCCAAATATGGAGAAAAAATGTTTGAAAAATTGAAGTGTCCATAAATGAAGGGTTAGACTTCACATCCGAACACACAACACCTAATAGAGAGTTTCTCCACAAAAATCCTAGGTTAGAATTTCAGCCGTTAGTTTTATTGGTTGAAAATTATAAATGTTACACAACCTTGTATGCATTTTATCAATTGCAATGCTAGGTTGACTCCTCCTTGTATTTAGATTCAATTATTTTGTTATCATGTCCTCCTTCCTACAACAACTAGTCTATATCCCCTAATGGTGAATTTCTCTATATCCAAGCTCTGGACTCAGTGATCCTTATAAATATGGGTTAGGATTTGAGTCCTCAAACTCACTAGCTTAAAATAATGATTGGTATTTTATAGCATGCTTGGATTTAGATAATTGGAATATAGATAATTGGAAGTCATTTAAATTGGTCCAACACACGCGATTGAGCCACAATGTAGGAAGTTTTGGATTCACAATCCCAACTTTGATATCTAAATTGGGACTTCAATTAAACAACACATCAGCTGTGAAGAAAAAAATATTGTAGATTGGAAAAATATCAAAACTCAACACTTCTACTCCCTTGGACTATCAAGTTGGCTAACTTAACTCATAATTAAGATGTTGCATAATTTTTTATTTTTTTATTTTTTTTAGGCTGTAGGAATCGGTTGGATATACGTCCCCCTATAAACTATAGTGCACTTGCTAAAAAAATTTCACATGACCAGAGACGCTGGCGTGAGATGCCCTCCAATACCACAGGGATGGTGGGGAGACTAGACCTCATGACCTCTTGTCTGTAATAGGATGCTTTAGCCAATCGAGCTAGGCCCACTGCCCCAAGATGTTGCATAAATTAATTTTTAAAATTTTTATCATTTATATTTTGTTACCTAAAAAAAAAGTATACTCATATTAATATGACACCACTTTTGATGGACCATCAAACCTTAACCTTAAAGAAGAAATATAAATTTTAACTCATTCATGGGTGCATAAAGGTATTTGAGAAACCATAGAAAGTTTTAGCTATTATTAAATTTATAAATAAAAAATTATATATTATTTAAGTGTATAGATGTTTTCCAGTATAAAGTTTTCTAATAAATCATGACCTACAAACCTATTAATACAAATTAGAAAATTAATACGCATATTATAAAATAGTTATTTAATATTTTTCTCCTACTAAAAAAAATTATAAACTATTTATGAAAGAAATTATTACTTTATTTTATTATATTCCAACATTCAATTGGAATGAGGATTATGAGTCTTCTTCATTGTAAGAAATTCCAAGAATTATCTAGGTTCCAATTCACTCATTGAGCTTTCATTCCGAGAAGAAATTATAGGGATGAAGCTAACATTCGACCTCTAACTAGTCATGCTTACAAACGTAGGTTTCGTTGGATTTGGTAACTATGAATAAATATTCATCGAGCTCCCTGTGGGATTTATTTTGTTGAAGTATCGGCTCCCACATTGCATTAAAGTTCATTTAGCCCTTTTGATAAATGCCTCAACCTCTGCCACATGTCCACTCTGTGCTCCCCAAAGGATCTCTTCCCTTCGCTTTTCAAAATGGCCCCACTGTGCTGCCACGTGTCTGCTCTGCACACAATTGAAAGTTGCTTCCCTTCACTTTTGAGTTAGGCTACGTCTGCATGCCACGTGGCTTCATTCTCAGTTATTTTAGCAGGCCCCATAGTCGATACAAGGATGAAGAAGGTTACACATGTCTCCTTGGCGCAAGCTTTCAACAATGAAGGAAAAAGATGAGCACAGGTTGAGTGATGTTGCCATGTGTCTACTCGGTGGGTGTTTCTTTTAAACGATGGATGAAGTGAGCCAAAGAACGTGACATCCTGCCATGTGTCATAACTGCCCTAGCAGGGTAGTGACACTTGTCTTCATGACCTTGTCGGGACCACTACCATCATTTTGCAGAGGATGCACCTGAACATGGAGCGACCGAATGCTTTGGCTGGAATCTTTTTTGTTGCAATGGCCAGGAGGAATCTTTGAGTTTGCATCATTGCCAAGGATTCTCATATCTTTTCTATTACTGCTCACAGAGTTGGTGGGAGCATTCGGCTATATATACTTCTTTTTGTTTTGAAGGAGGGGTTCCAAATTTTGCAGAAAGAACATAGATTAAAAAGACACTAGGCCTTTGTTATTATTATTTTAATTATTACAAAAAAGACTCACAGACTGTGTCAATCATTCAACCTTTCTACTCTTCTTATGATATTTGATTAACTTTACACTAAGCTACTATTGTTGGATGATTCATTTACAAAACTTCTATAAATTGAATGCAAGTTTGTTGTCTTATATCATGTCATGTGACTCTTCTTGTCAGTAAATATGTATGCAAAGTTATTTTATGTCAATGAATGATTTTTTTATAATTTAATCTTTGGTTTATGCTTTTCTGGGACATTGCAAATTGTTAATCGAGCCCTTAGATCCATGATTTATCATAAATTTTATCTAAGTCTTGGCGCATTGCCTTAGATTAGACTTTTATTTTACATTTATTTCCCTTTCCAAACCCCAATTATAGAAGAAGCTGGCTTCTTTAAAAATTTGTAGGTCACTCAATTTAGCACAATAGGTCCACCATAAATTGAGTTTCCCATAAAAGGGTTGTTACCTTGCCAACTTTTGGCATCAACATTTTTCTTTTTTCTTTTTCTTTTTTCTGGCACGCTTGGTGGGACTGAGCTTAAATGAATTTCCACTTAAGGAGGGTTTATGAGCCATCGGCCTATTACTAGGTCCCAAACAGTGAACAATTTTGGTTTGTTATTACCACCATTAGGGATAGTGCAGCCCACAAATCAATTAGTAACCATTTTGTTTCCACCACCCATTCTGCTAACTATGTTGCTAGGCGCCAATAGGAATTATGTGGCATGGGATGCCGGAAGTCCCCTTGTAGCACCAGTAGCACCAGTTGTATGGGTTGTTATCCCGACCTCTTCTTTGAAGGCTATACCCAAGTTTACCGGAGATGGCTCAAGAACACCCACAAAACATCTACAAGATGTGGTGGACATGTGTCTAGTGCATGGAATCATCGCTCAAAATGTAGCGCTAAGGCTCCTCGTAGCTTCTTTTTGAGGCAGGGCACTAGATTGGTACCGAACCTTGCTAGCTAACATTATTCGTACCTGAGATGAGCTCAAAGATCCATTCTATGAAATATTTTCAAATGACAGGGATCGCTCTTCGCTATACTATCAGCTATCTACCATAAAATGAGCCCCCATAGAGGCTATGATGGAATTCAATGCTCGATTCCACACAAACTAGCAAAGGATTCAGGTTGCTATATGCTTGCCTCCTGAGTTGGAGTTCATATTCTACCTAAAGTCTATCAACCCCGACATTTCCATGATGATCTAGTCTTTGGGAGGGACCACTCTGCCAAGCGCTTACAACATCACTATTAAGGCGGAAAATAATTTGATAGATGCCAAAAAGTGGCCACCTCGGTGCATCATGCCAATATTTCCTGAAATATTGATGCCCTCCCAAGAAGTTGCATCAACTAGCGCACCCGCACCTCCCCAGTCAATGTACACATATGTAACAGTGCCACAAAATGTTGCCTCTACATCCGACTCTTTTAAGGATGAAATGAGTGATCTCAAGGAATTGTTGCAGACTATGGAAAATGACATAACTACCCTCAAGCGTAACTAGGCCACACCTCTGAAGCCTGCCTACCAAAATTACCAAGGCGGATGGTCTTCATATCAGCAAAATTAGTTCTAGGGTAGTCCACACAATAATCCATCAACTCATATAGTCAACCAAATAGTGTTGGTACCTACTTTGTTGATAGGTGCTCCACCAAGCTCGAATAGAGAATTGACTATGGGTCAAAATAATTTAGCGGATGACACCAACCCCTAGTGCTTTCCTTGCGATGGTTCACATATGCCCCAAAAATTTCTTGCACGGAAACCTACAACAAAAGGTGGCAGAGCAGCGCATCCAAGCTACAACATTAGCCCCCAAAAGCTGTGTATACCTCTTTGCAAATGGACAATGCAGTGCTCACTGCGCAGATGCAAGGGATGTCACTAGAGCAAGAAGCAGACATTGCTCCTGACCACACCTCTTTTCATGGATGGAAGAAGAAGAAGTGGTGTTTTCCAATGATACATCAACATCTAAAATGTTGTAAGTACAATTTGACTACAACACTCAGTCAAAGAGGAGATTTACAGGCGAATCGGTTGTTCCGCAACTAACCAGTCTGTAACCTAAAAGTGCTTCTAACCAAATTCCTAGTACCTCAGTAGTAATGCTGCAATATCAGCCATGGAAGGAAATTATTATAATAAGAGAAAAGTAGTAGAAACCTCTAAGTTTTCCACTTTTCAATGTGGTGGAACAATTGAAGAAATCATCTGCTAATGTGTCTCTGTGGGATATTCTAGCCATCCTGGAATAGAAGACGCTACTACAGAAGGCTCTCTAGGAAGAGGTTAGTGTAATGCCGACAGAGAAGTCACCCAAACTAAAGGTTGTTGATCAACCATATCCTACCAAAGTTCTTACAAACAACATAGTGGAAGCCCTTGCTGAAGTTAGAGATAAGCCGAAGCCTCAACCCTTCTTCTTAACTCTCATTATAGGGGAGAAATTATTACACAATGCCATGATTGATTTTGGTGCTAGCACCACAAGTTTTCCTAAACAAATAGCTAAAGCTTTAGGACTCAGCTATGAACCCTTAAAGAGGGGAGTGATGCAACTTGATGGAAACAGAGTCAAAACCGTAGGTGTCATTAAAGCACTCCCCTTAACTCTATTTGCTTGCCCTAGTATCACAATGTCGTAAGACACTATGATCATAGATGTTCCCTCCATGTTTGGCCTTTGCCTGTCCTAAGAGTTTACTTCAAAAGTGGGTGGATATATTTCCCTAGATTGGTTGCATTTGATCCTTAGAACCAAGCATGGTGCGAAGATGAAGATAGAATCTGAAGCTTTACACTCAAAACATGTAGCCAATGAAGCTATGATAAATTTTGAAGCTGCACATACTTCTATCACAAAGCAAGAAATGTATTGTACAAAGTTATTAGTAGATGAAAAGGTGACCAGAGACCCGAATGATCAAGAAGATGCTCTCTTGAGTGAACATATGGACAGTGACCCTTTCGGCAACTACCATGCTACCGGGTTTGGCACCTATGTCATCTACAATGAAGATCAAATGCTCCCAAAGTTCGCCAAAGGATCCAAAGGTGGTCAAGCCTCTGAACTATGGACATTACACTTTGATGGAGCAAGATGCAAGAATGGTGCAAGAGTTGGGATATGTTTAATATCCCCACAAAATGAAAAGACATTGAGGTCTTTCTGATTCCAGTTTTCTTGCTTGAACAATGAAGCTGAATACAAAGGACTAGTACAAGGTTTAAGCCTTGCAGAATGGATGGGAATCAAGCAACTAATGGTGTTTGGAGATTCTGAACTGGTGGTCAACCAAGTTTGGGGATTTTCCATGGCAAAGAATGTCTGCATGAGATCCTATCGTCACCAGGTCTTGGACCTAGTTGAGGGTTTTGAAGCTTTCAACATCCAGACCATTCCCCGAGAACAAAATAGTGATGCAGATCGCATGGAAATAGTCAAATCCCAGTTTGAACCTACCTCTAACCTCATTCACAACAATCACTTTGTACAAGTGATAGTCTAGCCGGCGATTCCTGATAACGATCAAAGTTGGAAAGTGTTTGAAAGTGATGAACACATTGCCTCATTCATCCAACAGTCAAGAAAATTTTCCAATCAACTCCAACCAAAGGTTGCTGAGGCTTATGAGGGACAAATCATTCAACTCAATTCTAACAAGCTTTTGAAGGGATTGGTCACTCTTGAAAACCTTTTTGATTGTGATGATGCAAGAAATGACAAGAGGAAGTTTGTGCCACACAAAAGCGACTACATAGATCTTCAAGTCGTGGATGGAAGAAAACTCAAAGTCAGGAAGGATGTCCCACATCATGATAAAGAAAGAATCATCAATTTCTACAAGAAGTATGTAGTGGCCTAGTCCTATAATGATCTGAAGGGATACGATCCTAATATCATCCAACACACAATCAAGCTAGCATAAGGTGCAAAACCCATCTGACAAAAGCAGAGTCTGGTGGACCCAAAGATTGAAGTGCTAATGGCACAGGAGCTAACAAATCTTACCCAATCGCAGATTATCTTTTGAATCAAGCATAGCACGTGTGTATCCAACCGCTTTTGTGTGGACTTTCGAGACCTCAACAGGGCATCCCTGAAAGATCATTATTTGTTGCCTTCTATGGAGTCAATCCTGTAAATGGTGGCAGGATCGGAAATGTTTTCCCTGCTCAATGGCTTCTCAGGTTATAATTAGATCTGGGCTAAAGAGGAGGATCAACACAAAACTACGTTCACTACAAAGTGGGGGACATTCGCGTATGCTAAAATGCCTTTTGGCCTATCCAATGTAGGGGCAACCTTCCAACAAGCAATGGATATCACTTTCAACGAATTAATCAATAAGATTATCCTAATTTATTTAGATGATCTTACTGTGTTCTCTAAATATAAGATGATCATTTTGATCACTTAGAAATGTTTTTTTCAAAAATGTCAGGAGTTTAGGTTTCCCTGAATCCAAAAAATGTGTATTTGGAGTGTCGCAAGGCAAGTTATTGGGACACGTAGTTTCCAAAGAAGGAGTTTCAATTGATCCCAAGTGGGCGAAATCCATCAAGGAGCTTCCCCTTCTGGTGAACAAGAAAGGTGTCCAGAATTTCTTGGGGTAGGTAAATTTTGTTAGCAAATTTACTTTTGACTTCACAGGAATAATCAGGTCGATCACCCTGATGTTAAAAAAGGATCAAGCATTTATGTGGACAAAGGAAGCCAAAGAAGCCTTTGAGAAAGTTAAGGATTCTATTTCCTCAGCTCTAGTACTGGTTAATCCAGACTTAGCTAAAGACTTTATAATGTATGTATTCAGTAGCAAGTTAAGTATAGCTATTGTCTTAACTCAAAAAGACAACAAAGGAAAGGGAGAACATCCAGTGGCATTCTACTCCTGGACCCTGAAGGAATATGAGACAAATTATAATTTTGTCGAAAGGCAGGAATTTGCAATAGTAAAGGGACTTAAGAAGTTCCGACATCTAATCTCTTGCAATAAGGTGACAGTTTATGTCATGCATTCTAGTGTGTGCGAATACATCATGGAGGGAGAAATCATAGAAAAAAGAGTTAATTGGATCACCAAGATCCTCAAATATGACATTGAAGTCAAACCCACCAAAACTATCCAAGGAAGAGGACTGTGTGAATACCTGGTACATGATGAAGAAGTGGATGTTGAAGAGGAGCAACCAAAACTCGTTCTGACAAATGAGTCAGAGTTCGAAAGCTGCTAGCTGATGGATAGAGTGAGATTTATGCAAATGGGGAAGTATCCCCCAGGTCTTTCCCCCAAAAAGAGGAGGTACTACTGACTACAGAATTGCGGATATACGCTAGTGGAAGGGGTCATTTCTAAAGGAACTTCAACGGTATCCTCCTGCGATGTGTTACTGCAAAGCAAGCAAAGAGAATTCTCAACACTTTCCACAACAGTGTTGTGGGCAGACACTTCTCTGCTAAAACCACTGCCCTCAAGATCATGTGCGTGGGATACTTTTGACCGACACTTTTCAATGACTCCCACTCCTTGGTGAAGGCTTGCAAGGAATGTCAGTTCTTTACAAGGAGAAGAAAGAATTTTGCAATGCCTCTCAAACCTATAGTGGTGGATGAGCCATTTGCACAATGGGGTATGGAATTCATTGGGATGACCAATCATGCTTCCAGCACTGGACACAAATGGATCTTAACAGCCACAGATTACTTCACGAGGTGGACGGAAGCCACACTGCTTAAAAATGCAACAGAGGAAGAGATAGTGGATTTCCTCGAAGGACTAGTGACAAGGTTTGGCCCTCTGAAAAATATCATTTTTGACAATGCCAGAGCTTTTCTAGGCACAAAGGTATGCCACTTTGCACTAACAAATGGCATATTCCTAAAGACAACATCAATTTATTACCCATAGGGTAATGGCCTAGCCGAGTCCTCAAAAGGATTGGTTTGAAGCACCAGAAAGAATGGCATAAAAACCTCTTAGCAGTGCTCTAGGCAGACCGCATAACTCCTAAGCAAGTCCTTAAGACTTTGCCTTATGAGCTAGTGTATGGAAAAGAGGCATTATTTCCTATATCCATGGAGATTCCAATGATCCAATTGTTGAAATCCCTCGAGATAGAGCAGAATGATGCCATGGAGGTTCGGCTGGCCAAATTATTGGAAGTACAAGAAAAAAGGGAGAAGTCCCTAATAGCCATGACTAACCGCCAGCAGGTGATTAAGTGATGGTTTGACAAAAGGGCATCCAACCAAGGCCTAAAGTGTGGAGACTTAGTTTTGAAATTCAATGAAAGGGCAGCAAAGCCAAGTCAACATAGTAAATTTTGATAGCCTTTGGGAAGGCCCCTTTAAAATAATTAAGTGCAAAGAGCATAATGCCTTTGAATTGGAAAATGTGGAACAAGAGGCATTAGGAATTTCGGTCAACGGGATTCATTTTAAATTGTTCCATTAAGTTGCACGCTTTTACTAGTGTAAATATGTTAGTAGTGTTTTTATTTTTCTTTCCTTTTGTTATGTTGGCCGGTCTTTTTAATTTATTCATGTTTCAAGCCAGAGAAATAACCCATCATTGCAGAGAGCAGGGCAAATCAATTCATAGCAAGGTGAATAGAGAAAATAATACCCACATGCAAGGAGAAATCAAATACATATGCTGAAAAGAACAAAAACTCATATTACAAAATACCAAGAGTAAAAGGAGCCAAGAATTTTATAAAGCTATATTTCATTATATATATATTTTTTTTATTTACATGGAAAAATGGCTCAAGGGCCATAATTCAAAAATCATATGACTACATGTTGCTTCCTTTTCATATATGTTATACGTAGGCCTTTTTTAGGAATATATACAAAAACTAGGAGATGGGTTTTGTATCCTTGAGAGCAGAAAATGAGGAAAGAGGCATTTTCAACCAACAATATGCATAGCAACAATAGATACATAAATTGCAGCATCCACTATATCTTCATTAGTAGGCACACCACCAATAGCAGCAATGACATTAGCAGGAACAACGGCAACGGCGGAGGGAACACTAGGTTCCTGAAGTATATATACCATTCAATGCCATAAAACGCCACCACGTTATAGATGCAAAAGAGGAAATGGCATGCATGGGTGACCCTCTGATGGTGTTCATTTTGTGACTGAAGGAGAAATCTGCTCAGGAATGACAACCATGGGATGGCCACTTCTTCTTCAATGTAGTGCCTGAGGTCACTTGTCATAGGCAGGACTACCTCGTATGCAGTGTTAGCGACAACTTTGCCAAGACCATTCAAATACTTCTTGGGGAAAATTTGTTTGACCAGCTTCAGCACCAATGGCCTAGGGATGCCAATAGCTAGCATGGACATGAAAAAGTGTGAGCAGATGTAGATATTAACTCGATACTTGTCCTCATACTCCAAACAGTCCTGGCCCAAAACCCACTTCATGGTTATTAGAGCCAGGGAGTGTGTTCTTTGTCATTCTTTTTAGAATTCTAGTGGAAATATCACCAAGAAAGGTCATTTGGGACTTGTGCGACACTAGCCTAATGGGTGTGTTCATGGTAATGGCGCACTACAACTATCTGCTAACTGCTCCTGAAAGCTGCCTAAAGCCTAGCCTATGAAAATACTTCACCAATTACCAAAGGAAAATGCTAAGTCAATAACCTATTACTAAATATTTCCCAAATGTTAATTGTGATTTTGTTACCACTTAGATGCCTATTTATAGAAAAAGCGAGGACAGGCATTGTAATGGGCTTTCCAAAAATGTGATGATAATCAAGTGCCAACTTGAGAACTGTGCCTAAGATTGCTTGAATTTCCTGACCAATTGCACCTGCTAAGTATAGTTCAATGTGTGCAAAGTTACTAAGAGTTAATTGATTAGCTGAAGATGGTGGCATTCATCAGTGATAAGCTGCACGGTCTTGAAGCTATTGTGTCACTTCTTAGGCATTTCCCAGAACCCAAGGAAAGATTCATATCTTTTCAAGCATTGATTGTTTGCTTTGGATTAATCATTTCATTCAAGATATTAATTGCCAATGCATACGAATGTTAAGCTAAGAGAAAATCACTAGCCCAAGTTCCAAGGAAATCGTGTTGTATCACACAGTTGCCTAATGCAATTACGAATTCTTGTCACTTCAAAATGGTAAGTAATTCATTTTCGCACGAGCCAAAGGGTGGACGGTACATGCCAAATTAAATACAAAAAACCACTTTCGTCTACCACTTTGAGAAAAGATAGCTAAGTATCGCATGAAAAAATTTAAATGCTTAGGAGTCTTTTCAAATACGCTAAGCCGAGTGAGTGAAGTTTTTTAGTATATCCAGAGCTAAGAAAAAAGTTGCAGAGAATTCAAGCCTAGCGAAAGCTTTCATCAAAAGAGACAATGGCAGAGAGTTCACAACAAGAGATACAAGGGGAGGCAACACAACCTTTTCTTAAGGCCATATGGGCATCACATACTATTAATGTCTATGAAAAAATTTCATATGCTATGCCTAGTATACCAAACAAGCCAAAATGGGTGAACACGTTAGAGATAGATAGGCCCAAAAATTACAGAAACCAAGCTCAAGTCCAAGAGGATTGGGATAATATTCATGACCTACAACTCACAAAGAACCCCAAGTATTTGAGAGAAGGGGCCTGTGAAAGGATGAAGGTGTCCAAGAAACAAATATCAACAGCACAATAGATATGGCTCAGCGGACTCCCGCAGTACATGGTCCCATTAGTGCACTATTGCCCAAAATTGGTTGATGCAGCCATTCAACGTTATAACCCGAGCACCCACATCATTGAGGGAAAAACTTTAACAGTTAATATCAACCCACAAACTATCTGGCCTTTGCTATATATCCCCGGCCTGACCACCAGAAGTGAGAGAATTGAGGCATTCACTCCTGACAAAGGAGAAAACACATGGAGGTAAATGAGGAAGGGCCCTCAATTTTTAATTAAGGAAATCGACAAGCAGGGAGCAACGAGCCAGAACCTGCCAAGTATCCTGGTGCCGCACGGTGCGTTTGAGAATGACTTAAAGGAGGCCTTTTCAATGCTAGCATTTTTTTGTGGCCTAGACACAGACTAGGAGGTGCATGCTTTTCAATTAGGGTTGGCTTTCCAATTTCACAAGAAGCATAATTTCTTCTAATATGATTTCATAGACTACCTCGTAGAAGAAATGATGGGGTAAATAGAGATTTACCATGAGGAATAGAAGTTCAAGTTCCTCTCTTTTCTTTCCCATGTGTTTTTGCATCAAAGCCTTGATTTCTTCAGAAAGCGTGTGGGTTTATCTATTTTTGATGAAAAACACAGAAGAAATTTGGTATCTACATGGACACCTCTCCTCTCTGAAACATTTGACTACTATGCATTTTCGAATTTCTTTCTAACTCTGATTTTACAAGATTTGCAAGGAGAAGATGGTATGGTCTGACTCAACATGGATCAAACAGGATATATGCTAGTCTTTACTCTCACATGTGACTGGTTCTTCAGCATGGATTTCACAATCATCTGGATATGGGGTTTCACTAACCAACCATTCTGACTCCTGGCCTACGTCACAAATAGAGTGTTGGCTCTTGAAATGTATTGATAGGAATGCATTATCGATTACAACTTTTTTGGAGGACCTCCCAAGAAAAAGGTATGGCTCCAGTTACCCATAAGTTTCAAAACGGTGACCTTGGCAAAGAGCCTGACATACCCGCTATTGCAAGATAAGTTGGTTCATTTAGGGTTGTTTTTGATATGTGATTAATGGCAGTATAATCCTTTCAATGATCTACCACATGTGCACATGAGGGTTGTTCACGCTGCTCGACCCTACTGGGAAAAGAGGTGCAACCCGCAGGAAGATAAGGATGAATATTTGGTTGAGCTGGTGCATATTCCCACAGAGGATCATAGGGAACCATGGAATAATTTCTACTTCATTGTAGCAGAGGCTTATGAGAATTTCAAGATGGGGAGCACCATGTACAACAGGTTACAACATATGGAGAAATGGACTCAAGAAAAAATGAGAGCCTTCTAGATATATCTCCAGGAAACAAAATAGCTTGAAGCCCCTTATGAAAGCTTGAAAGTTGATGAAGAGTTTGAAAAATGGTGGGATGATGGAAACACAACCTCTGACTCAAGCACTGGAGGGAATGATAGCCCGAGAGATGAATCTGAACAACAAGGAGAAGAAGAAGCGGGGACCCCAACATTTTCCGCTCATCAAGCAAAAACCTCTATAGGGTGGCCCTCCTACGTAGCTTCAAATGTGTGATTCAATGTTTTGAGGGCCTCGCAATCACTCACTTGGGCTGCTAAATTAACAAGAGTTTCACATCAGTAGCTGGTAGAGATCACTGAGGTTGGAGAAACCCTGCCTGCAAAGTGATAGTGCACATAAACTATTGTGGGAGAGGGTTCACAAGAACCCGCTGCAAGCCAAGTGCTCATAGCCAGCCAGGAGCCTGAAAAGGATGAGGAACCAACAACGAGCCAAGAGCCACTATCGACCAGTCAATAGGTAACATTTGCTCTTGATTTTCTTGCTTCTTAGTCTTTAGTGTCCTCCACTATCTTTGTGGCGCCCCCCACCATGAGTGTTGGCTCTTCTTTTCCCACCTTTGATACAATGATTGAGAGAGGTTTCTCCCGGTCCACATAGGTGAATCTATTTTCCTTTACTCTTCTACGAACCCTTACACCAACCGCTACCGCTCAGTCCCTTTTTTCCTCACTTTTTGAAAACCCACCATTGGCACCCATATTACTACTATCACCGCGGATCCTCCCTTTTTCTCACCACAAGAAAAATCTACACTGACTACTCCCTCACCACTGTAACCCATGAGTCCTCCCTCTGGTTCACCAATGGAACCTTGGAAAATGACAAATCCTTCTACTGGTTCACAAACTGAGCTTTGGCATGTGCTTCATTTCTCCCCACAGACCCTCACTCTCTAGAAGAAGAAACTTCCCATGCCTATTAAACTTACCTATCCATATGCCCTACCTCCCAGTGCCCCTTTCGCAGGTGAGCTATTCTCATCGCTAGCCCATTTTATTGTACAAAATGATGCTACAAAGGAGGTGTGCACTAGTAGAATTCAAAAGTGAAAATCTAAGGATAATCGCAAGCTAGCAGAACCAAAGGTGCATACTATCTATGATAAGACTCAACAAATTTTGAATTTTCAACCATGTACCCGACCGTGGCAAAGCAGCAAGGGGAGATGCATCTAGAAGATTATGATTTGTATGCCATGGGGTTCACATGAAGGTAGCTCATCCACAAGATAAATTTGAGCTCATGGAAGAAAAACAATGAGTGGTCACCTCCGATTTCATTAAAACTGGCTGCAAGCTGAAGAAGATGGATGAGCAACTAAAAGCCCTGAGAGAGAGAGCCAGTTTCTTGGAAAAAAGGGAGAAATCCCTAGGAGCGAATGTTGCGCACTTGACAGAGAGAGCACTTATCGCAGAGGTGGAGAGGAATAGAATTCTGGAGGAACTTGCAAAGGTTTAATCCATCAACCCTACTGTAATAAATGAGCTACATGCTAAGAATTAGGAAAACCAGAGCCAATTGACTTTGGCAGAGCAGAATCTACAGTTGAGGATTGAGGAGCTTGATCAACAGTGCATTGAATATGAGCAAGGGATGATACTAAAAGATGAGGCGTTAGATCAGTTGTGAGATCAGTATGAAAAAAATCTACAGGAGAAGGATGCCAAATTTGAGGTTTGCAAGACCCAAATAGAAGAGGAGATCTAGAAGGAAAAGTCTTCCCTTGACACAGAACTGGAAAACCATAGCTAGGAAAAGGAGATCTGGACTAAAGAGTTAGCTCATGTTCAGGAACAATTGGAATCCACCAACCAGAGGATCACAGAGCTAATGCAGGACGTCAGCACAAGGGATGCAGAGATCACCCTTCTAAAGGACGTTCCCAGGATCCTGTTGCCCAACCAAATCTCATCCCAATGGCACAACAATTGTATGCCTCATACTGGGGAAAGGTCAAGTCTTATTGCTTGACGTTACAGCCAATACTCTAGTGCATTTCTTAGGTGACAGTTTTGAGCTAGGAGGTTCAAAGGGCTATGGGGTAGTTCTGGCAGTTCGTCATGGAAAAAGTACCTAAAGCACAGGGACTGCTAACCAAATTGTACTTAGTCTCTGATGAAAACCTAGCTAAAGCAGGAATCAACAACTGGAAGGCTTTTTCCAAGATGGCAAACAAGTTCATCCATTTCCGCTCAACCATAAAATGAACCAAGGCATGCACGGCCACTTTGGGCGCAACTCTAGATAATATGCAAGAAAGCTTCTCTCAGCTAACTACGATGGGCTTGCCTTCCCCATTTCTTGAGGATGGATCTGTGACCACTGCTGAGCAGCTTGCAACAACAATTGAAGAAAAAAGGTAGGACACTACTGCTTTACAAAGCTTCAGCCAGCCTCCCACAACAGCAGATATCAAAGGGATTATCGATCTAGTTGCACAACTACTCTTCCTATGCGAGTCTGGGGTCGGTCTACCAGCAGAACTATCTTATAAAAAAATGCTTGATCTCAGCGAAGTGCAAGAGAGTGTACATGACATATCAAAATCATCTGAGGCTGACTGGCTACCACTATAAAACACCCTCTCTAAGCTCTAAAGTCATCACCCAATGGTTAAGACTCTAGTCTACAGCCAGAGAAATTTTGGGTTCTCTGTTTCTCAAGTGAAACACCCCTGATAGTCGCCAAAAGTTGTGAATAAATATTCATCGAGCTCCCTGCGGGCTTTATTTTGTTGAAGTATCAGCCTACACATTACATTAAAGGTCATTTATCCCTTTTGATAAATGTTGTGGCCTCTGCCACGTGACCACTCTATGCTCCCTGAAGGATCTCTTCCCTTCACTTTTCAAAATGGCCCCACTATGCTGCCATGTGTCTACTCTACACACAATTGAAAGCTGCTTCCCTTCGTTTTTGAGTTGGGCTCTGTCTACATGCCATGTGGCTTCATTTTCACTTATTTCAGTAGGCCCCATAGTCGATAGAAGGATGAAGCAGGTTACACATGTCTCCTTGGCGCAAGCTTTCAACAGTAAAGGAAAAACATGAGCATGAGTTGCACGATGTCGCCACGTGTCTACTCAACAAGTGTTTCTTTTAAAAAATGGATGAAGTGAGCCAAACACCATGACATCCTGTTGCATGTCATTAATTCTCTAGCAGGGTAGTGACGCTTGTCTTCACAACCTTTTCGGGACCACTGCCATCATTTTATAGAGGATGCACTTGAACATGGAGTGACCAGATGCTTTGGTTGGAATATTTTATGTTGCAATAGTCAAGAGGAATCTTTGAATTTGCATCATTTTCGAGGATTCTCATATCTTTTATGTTACTATTCATAGAGGCGGTGGGAGCATTCAGCTATATATACTCCTTTTTGTTTTGAAGGAGGGATTCCAAAATTTTGCATAAAGAGCATAGATTAAAAAGACACCAAGCCTTTGTTATTGTTATTTTAATTATTGCAAAAAGACTTGTAGACTATGCCAATCATTCAGCCTTTATGCTCTTCTTATGATATTTTATTAACTTTAGACTTTGCTACTATTGTTGGATGATTCATTTACAAAAACTCTATAAATTGAATGCAAGTTTGTTGTCTTAGATCATGTCATGTGACTCTTCTTGTTAGTAAATATGTATGCAAAGTTATTTTATGTCAATGAATGAGTTGTTTATACATCTTTTGTTTATGCTTTTCTGGGACATTACAAATTATTAATTAGGCCCTTAGATCCATGATTTATCGTGCCTATTATCTAATTCTTGACACATTGTCTTAGATTATACTTTTATTTTACATTTGTTTCCCTTTCCAAACCCCAATTACAAAAGAAGTCAGCTTCTTTAAAAATATGAAGGTCACTCAGTTTAGCACAATAGGTCCACCATAAACTGAGTTTCTCATAAAAGGGTTGTTACCTTGCCAACTTTTGGCATCAACAGTAATGGTATAAAACTGTTGGATATCATTGTAAGAACACTAGATATCATTGGAAGGTTGTCTAGATCATCCTACATACACAGAAGTCCAATGTGAGTGCATCTTATCAATTGCTCTTCTAAGCGATTTCCCACAAAACATAATATCCACAATATTGAGAGCATGTCCTCCTTTGAATAGTCTCCATGCCTACATCACACATCACTATTCATAAAGATTAACTCCCATCTCAATAAATTGTTAATCGGGGAATCCATTTTCTTACCCATTCTAACAGTCCCACACTCTGCTTTTCTTTTGAAAGATTTATGTCCATATTTTTTCTTCCACTTACAATCTCTAGCAACAAAACTCCGAAACTATAAACGTCGGATTTTACAGAAAGTTTCGCTCCCATTGCATATTTTGGAGCCATGTAGCCACTACATGCGTCAAAACAATCTTTTTTAATTTATATGTTCATGATGTTACACTTTTACTTAGTTAAAATCCAGCTCAGGATGATATGTTCATGTTTACTTGACTTGTTAAGGCATGACTAACAAAGAGAAAAGTTCTTACTAGGTTCCTATGAGTCTTGAATGGATTTGGGTTTCATTGTTAGAGAAAAGTATTGCTAAACCAAAGTCGGCTATCTTAGGATTCAGTTTCTCATCAAGCAAAATGTTTCCTGCTTTGATTTCTCTATGAATTATTTGAAGCTGCAAATCCTCATGAAGGTAAAGAAGGTTGCGAGTGAGTCCAATAATGATATTAAACTTCTTTTTCCAATTGAGCATTTTGCGCTTTATTGGGTCTATGTTTTCATTTTAACAGAAACATATTAAGTCACAACAAATCCAAGTAATTTTAACACTTACTACTTTGGTAAGAAAGAAATGACTCACCGAAGAGAAAGGTGTCAAGGCTTTTGTTCGGCATATACTCATAGACAAGCATCCTTTTTGTTTCCTCGCTGCAACATCCAAGAAAATTCACATGGTTTATGTATTGAATATTTGCCATGATTTCCACTTCATTCATAAATTATTTTCTTCCCTGTGCAGATCTTGCAGAAAAAAATTTCACTGCTATCTCCTTGTCATCTCTAGTTGTTCCCTTAGAATTTTAACAAACCCACATCTTTTTAGGAAAATCTTCAATGAAATATCATTGGTATTCAATTTTATCCAACAAAGTATTCTCTACATCATACCTTATATACTGGGCCAAAGTCTCCCTCTCCAGGCACTAGCTATCCATCCATTAGGATGCACCGTGTGCATCCGATGGCCTACTAGTAATGGTCTGTCTATGCACTACTTATAGCCGCCATCATCTATACATTGTACACCATCTGTTGGTACATAGCATTTATTTATCTCTAGCTAACCAAAAATAAATGTGCCAGGTGAAGACGTGATTATCTCTGGGAAAATTAATGTTTCTTCCTATAGTATAGGGGAGAGGGGCCCAAATTAGGGCAAGTCGAATTTGTAGGTCCACGTGGCAGTCCATGTGGACCAAAAAAAATTAAAATATTTCCTACCACGTCACCATGCTACTTGTGCATCAGGCCTACTATTTAAAAAAAAAACATCTAGCACCCCACAACCTGTCAAGCACCATTTACTTTGACGTGTCCAAAACGGATTGATTTTTCCCTCTGCTCGAAATTGGAGCCCATCTGCCTCCCTAATCATCAAATTCATCTACGTACAATGAATTGGATGGACACATGTTCACAACAGCCTCATCACCCTAAACGAATAGTTTAGAGCATTAATTGCTCATTGCCTCTCGTTACCTCCAATGACCAACTTTCCTTACACATCCCTTCACATTTACTCGGATTGTTAGGCACATAAATCAGAAATCAAGGCTCATTCAATGCTCCACATTCTCACATATCCCACTCACGCTCATTCCTTTTTTTTGCAAACATTCTCAAGTGTTCATTTAGTTTCCCACTGATACTGGTTCGGCTCCCCACACTTCATTGCTCAGATCTTCACACTTCTTTGTTCGGCTCTACACTCTCGAGAGCTCCCTTTCTCTTTCAAGTGAGGTTTCTAACCTCACTAAGCCTATACCAGTGTCTGTGAATATGACAGTATTCTGCCATGCACTTAGTTTCTTCAAATAATTTCTTTGCAAAAAATTTTCTTTGAACAATATTCATAAAATAAATGTGGGGAGGGTTTCATTGATTTTATTTTTGTCTATACTTGTCCATGCACTCCTAATATTCTAGTATTCATTGCATGATGTTTACTCTGCATTGTGTGGGTTATATTTGCTTCCTTATACGAAATATGAAATGGGTTTGACTTGTTTAAATGGTTTTTCATTACTATTAGACTTGTTTGATGAAATATGGAAAGGGATTGACTGGTTTTGTATTCGTGTGTTTGTCATTCCATAAACTTTAACACTGTAATTTATTTTTGTACATTTCTTTGTCATTTCAAAATATGGAAATGGTTACACTATTATTATTATTCATAGGGTTATAATGTTTATCATTTCAAGGGTTTCTGCCTTGCACTTGCATTCGTGTGTTCCTCATTGCACAGACTTTAACTCTGCAATTTTCTTAAAATAATTTCATGTCATTCTAAAATATGAAAATGGCAGCACTAGTTGTCATTTTGAACATATTCTTCCATGCTTTTTTTAATTTCATTATTACTACCAAGCATGGAAAGTGTTTGACTAGTTCACAATTATAGGGTTTTCTGCCATGCAATTATATATATATATATATGTGTGTGTGTGTGTGTGTGTGTGTGTTATTATATATATAACATATATATATATATATGTAAATATATATATATATGTAAATATATATATATGTAAATATATATATATGTAAATATATATATATATATATGTAATTTTATATATATACGTAATTATATATATGTATATGTAATTATATATATATACATGAATACATATACATATACATATATATGCAATTATATGTATATATATATGTATATGTATTATATACATATATATACATGAATACATGTATATATATATATATGTATAATGAATTCTTGTATATATATATATGTAATTGTTTATGTATATATATGTCATTGTTACTACAAAATATGAATATGGTATCATTGGTTTTCATTTCAAAGATATTCTTCCATGCAATTGTATTATTATGTTCTTCCATGCACAACATTTTTGTTTGCGAAATTCTTTTTTTAATTTCATTATTACTACCAAACATGAAAGGGTTTGACTGGTTCACAATTACAGGGTTTTCTGCCATGCACTTGTATTCATATGTTAGACAATGCACAAACTTTCACTCTACAATTTTCCTTTGATTATTTTTTGTTATTCCAAAATATGAAAATGAGTTAGCTTGTTTTCATTTCGAAGATATTCTTCCATGCAATTATATATATATTCTTATATGTAATTGTTTATGTATATATGTGATTGTTACTACAAAATATGAATATGGTATCCCTAGTTCTCATTTCTAAGATGTTCTACCATGCAATTGTATTATTATGTTCTTCCATGCACAATAGTTCTGTCTGTGAAATGATTTTTTTATTTCATTGTTACTACCAAACATGGAAATGAAAACAACTTAACCCATTATCATATTTGGGTATAACAAAAAAATATTAAAAAAAAATTGCAAAGTTAAAGTTTGTGCATAACAAAAAAATAGTAAAGGCAACAACAAATTACATATGTGTGTGTGTGTGTGTGTGTGTGTGTGTGTGTGTGTGTGTGTGTGTGGATATATATATGTACGCATATATGTATATACATATGTGTACATATAACCCACTTTCCCAGCAGCACAACACTCATGAAAAATCAATCCTTCACATGTGTCCAACTAGTCAAATTACAACACACAACTATAGTTGCCTTCTCCTCTTTTGCCACATGCATCGAACAAGTTTTCAAATTTGAAAAAGGAGGACACAAATTATTTAAGACTCCATACCAAACCAACATTGAACATATAAAGATATTTACAAATTCAAAAATGAATTTCTCAATCTTTTCCAATTTCCATTTACCACATCTCACTTCCATATTCATATCTACATGGAACTATAAGCATTGAACTCCCCAAACAAAAAAGTGAAGTTGTTCTTTTAGATGGAGAGTCTAACGAATGGAAGGAACGATGCATAACCAAGGGATATGTACTGCCTACTTATATGTGGGGTGGTCCATGAGCATAAGTAGCAGCAGAATTACACTCTCCATCAGAAAAGAATAACTTCACTTTTTTATTAATTCTTTATGCCTTTGAATGTTAATATGTTCTATGCTATGCAAAGTGGGATAGGGGGTGGGTTCGATTGGATTTGGTGGTGGGACAATATTGGCTCTCAGTTGTTCTCGTTGCATTGTATCTATGAAAATATTGGTGGTTATGTAATGCAAGTGGTGATATTTAAGGGGAGTGTGGGTTATACAAATTTTATATTTTGGCTGCATGTTTTAATGTTACGGGCCATTAACAAGCAATGTGTGTTTACATATGTATGCTTATATGGGTATGGGTAAGTGCAAAAAGATGGGGGGCCAAAAAGGGGCCTTAAGTGGCCACTTTTTTTCTGAAATCAGGAAATACTAACCTTGGATGTGAAATTGAGGATAGTTACACTCAAAATTTTGAGATGCAACAAAAACAAGGATCGTAGTGCTCTAAGTCTACTTTCTAAACTACTAATTTATTTTGAAAATGGTTGATATTAAGGGGTTCAAAATAGGGACATACATAAATTGGTGTTATTTTTGTCAGAAAAACATAACATAGCAACTTTTGTATGTCCCTAGCACGGTGAACCTTTTTTTAGTATTTTTAAAATCACTTAAATGAGAAATTATCTAACAGTATGTAGTTGATGCATGATTTATCTGATAATTTTTTAATAAATATTTGATTTTTTTAATTTTCTAAGTGGACACTTCCTGAAAAACAAACTTTTGGTCATGCTACCCCTACAAATTTTGGAAAATAATTGATTTTTTTTTTTAATTTGTAGAATGGAGTCTAGTTTCTAAAAATGTAATTTATTTGAAATTTCGATGAACGGTTAATTTATAACAAAAAAAAACACCAAACATTGTTTTTTTTCCAAACAAGAGACACACAAACAAAATAAATTATAGATGAAAGGCTTAACATTATCAAAAAGTGAAAAAAATTGCATCATTGGATAGCTAAGAGAGAACCTAACATTACCCAAGTGTTTGATTTGTTTAACATTAAAACATGTGCAATCCTTATGGTGAGCATGAACCTGATTATGTGAAAAATTGTAGAATTTGCAAAAAGATGTCTTTGGTTGTTGGGAAGGCCCTCCAAGCCTTTGGGTTGGTATTCCAAGGAAAATACCAAGCCTAAGGCTTGGGGATTCCCAAAGAAAGATATAACACAAGTGCATTATAACGTGCGTGCGTTATATCTTAGTTTTGACATAGCTTTTTGTGTTTGTGTGAGACATGTATAGCAAGACATATAACATGAGCAAGTTATAACGCATTCACGTTATATCTTAGTTTTTACATAGTTTTGACATAGTTTTTTGCATTTGTGCGGAACATCTATAGCAAGACATAACGCAAGCAAAGTATAATGCGCTCACGTTATGTTTTTCTTTATGTTAAATGCTACTCTATTGAATGTATGTTTATATATTTGTATGTTTGTATGTACATGTATGCTTTTATGTCATGTATGTATGTATGTATCCATGCTTGTATGTATGTATGTATGCATGTATGTATGTATCAATGCATGAATGTAAGATTGTATCAACATATGTACATGTATCCTTGTATGTATGTAGGATCGTATGTACATATGTATGTAAGTTTGTATGTATTTATGTATATCTTTAGAGTGAGGGAGAATTTTAATAGAGAGAGAGATTTTCCTAGGTAGTGTGGGAGGGAGAGAGGGAGGGAGAGACCTGAGAGAGAGGTAGAGAGGTAGTGAGAGGGATTCTTGAGAGAATGGGAGGGGCTAGAAGGGAGAGTCTAAGAGAGAGGGAGTGGGAGAGAAGGGGCTGGAGTGAGAGGGACTTAGCTAGGAAAGGTGGGAGGGATAAAGGGAGAGAGAGAGAGCGAGGGTGGTGGGAGAGAGAGAATTGAGAGAGAGGTAGATAGAGAGAGGGGGGAGAGAGAAAGAGGGAGAGAAAGAGAGATTGTAGGAGGTGCAAAGGAGAGACTTGAGAGTGTGAGGGGGGTGAGAGGGAGATATTTGAGAGATAGGTAGTGAGAGGGAGTGGGAGAGAGAGGGAGTGTGAGTGAGAGTCCTGAGAGAGGGATAGGATGTGGGAGGAAGTAACCTAAGAGAGGGAGAGATAGAGTGGGGTGGAGTGAGAGGGACTTATCTTGGTAGGGTGGGAGGGATAGAAAGAGAGAGGGGAGAGACAGAAAAACAGACAGACAGAGAGAGTTACCTAGGTAGGGTGCAAGAGGGAGAGACCTAAGAGAGGGGGTGGGAGGGAGAGACCTCAGAGAGGGAGAGAGAGAGAGAGTGGGAGAGAGAGGGAGTGATTTAGAGGCAGTGGGAGAGAGATAGAGAGAGATAAATAGAGGGAGCGAGAGAGAGTGGTAGGGATTGATTGAGCAAGAGGTATGTAGAAAGAGGGAGAGGGTAGATAGAGACATTTAGAGAGGGTAGGAGAGAGGGAGGGAGAGAGAGGTTAGATGTATAGATAGAGAGAAAGGGATAGGGGTTGAGGGTATAGGGTTGAGGGATTAGGGTGGAAGACCTATAGGGTTGATAATTTAGGGTATTTGGGTTTAAGGGTTGAGGATTGAGGGATTGAGGTTGATGGTAGAGGGTAGAAGGTTTAAGGGTTAGGGTTAAATGGTTTAGGGTTTAGGGTTTAGGGTTGAGGTTTTAGGTTGAGAGTAGAGGGTTTAGGGTATAGGTTTGAGGGTATATTGTTGAAGGATTAGGTTGAGGGTCCAATGTAAAGGGTAGAGGGTATAGGGTTGAGGTTTGGGGTTTAAGGTTGAGGTTGGGGATTAAGGAGGTTGAGGTTGAGGGGTGAGGGTTGAGGGTTTAATGTATAGGGTAGGGTGGGGTTTAGGGTTTAGGGTTTAAGGGTTGAGGGTTGAGGGTTGATGGTTTAAGGTTGACGGTAGAGGGTTGAGGGTCCAATGTATAAGGTAGAGGTTATAGGGGTTGAGGGATTGGGGTTTAAGGGTTGAGGGTTGAGGGTTGGGGGCTGAGGGTTTAAGGGTTGATGGATTAAGGGTTGAGGGTTTACGGTTTAGGGATTAGTATGGAGATTTTTCTTGGGTTTAAGGGTTTAAGGGTTGAGGGATTAGGGTTGAGGGTAGAGGGTACTGGGTTGAGGGTTGAGTGTTGAGTGTTGAGGGTTTAAGGGTTTAGGGTTTAAAGGTTGAGGGTTGATGGTTTAGGGTTTAGGGTTGAGTGTTTTAGGGTTTAAGGGTTGAGGGATTAGGGTAGAGAGGGAGGGATGGATGGATGGAGAGATGGATGGAGAAGTTAGATAGAAGGAGAGAAGAGGAGGGAGGGACAGATATATATGAGAGTTGAGGATCCAATGTATAGGGTAGAGGGTTGAGAATTGAGGGTATAGGGTTTAGGACCTATAGGGTTGAAGGATTAGGGTTGAGACTACATATGGTTGAAGGATTAGGGTTGAGGGTCCAATGTATAGGGTAGAGGGTATCAAGGTTGAGGGTTTAGGGTTTGATGGTAGAGGATTGAGGGATTAAGGGTTGAGGGTTGAGAATTAAGGGTTGAAGGTTGAATGTATAGGGTAGAGGGTAGAGGTTAGAGGGTTTAGGGTTTAAGGGTTGAAGTTGAGGTTTGAGGTTTAATGGGGTAAGGTTGAGGGTATAGGGTTGGGGGATTAGGGTTGAGGATCCAATGTATAGGGTAGAGGGTATAGGGGTTGAGGGATTAGGGTTTAGGGTTGAGGGATTAAGGGTCAAGAGGGTTGAGGGATTAGGGTAGAGATTTTACTTGGGTTTAAGGGTTTAAGGGTTGATGGATTAGAGTTGAGGGATTAGGGTTGTGGATAGAGGTAGAGGGTAGAGGGTTTAAGGGTTTAGGGTTTAAGGGTTGAGGATTTAGGGTTTAGGGTTTAGGGTTGAGTGGTTAAGGGTTTAAGGGTTAAGGGTATATGGTTGAGGGATTAGGGTAGAGAGGGAGGGATAGATGGAGGGACAGATGGAGGGACAGATGGAGGGATAAGTGAGATAGAAAGGAGAGAAGAGGAGGGAGGTAAAAAGATATATGAGGGTTGAGGATCCAATGTATAGAGTAAGGGGTTCAAAATTGAGGGTATAGGGTTGAGGACCTATAGGGTTGGTAGTTTAGGGTATTGGGTTGATGGTATAGGTTTGAGGGATTAGGGTTGAGGGTACATATGGTAGAAGGATTAGGGTTGAGGGTCCAATGCATAGGATAGAGGGTATTGGGTTTGAGGGTTTAGGGTCTGAGGGTTGAGGATTTAGGGATTAAGGGTTGAGGGTTGAGAATTGAGGGTTGATGGTTTAATGTATAGGGTAGAGGGTAGAGGGTAGAGGGTTTAAGGGTTTAAGGGTTGAGGGTTGAGGATTTAAGGTTGAGGGTAGAGGATTGAGGGTATAGGGTTTGGGGATTAGGGTTCAGGGTCCAATGTATAGGGTAGAGGGTATAGAGGTTGAGGGATTAGGGTTCAAGGGTTCAGAGTTGAGGGTTGAGGGATTAAGGGTCAAGACGGTTGAGGGATTAGGGTAGAGAGTTTACTAAGTGGCTTTAAGGGTTTAAGGGTTGATGGATTAGGGTTGAGGGTAGAGGTTATTGGGTTTGTTGTACATGTTTTGCACACACACCCCATTCAGAATGAGGACCCTCTCTTTTCACTTCATCGGGTCACTTTTTCCTTTGCCTCATTTTGCGTGCCCCCTATTTTGAGTTCCAAAATGTCAAGGCATCTTAGAGATGTCATCCTAAGAAGTGGTTCCCTTTTCTTTTCTTTTTCCTTGGTGTTTTGTTTGGGTCTTAGGAGTAGTTCTTTCTCCTCCTAGGATCGTGTTTCCTTCATTTTTGCAAGTTCGAGGCATGGGATGAAACTAAACTTAGAACTTTGTATAGGTTCCTAGTTCGATTTCTATTCTAGTTTTAGCTCCGCTTCTTGTCTTATTTTTTTCTCTATTGTTTTGCTTGTATTCAGCCTTTGGGTTGGTTTCCTCCCTTATGTTTTCTTTGGTTTTCCTTCTTCCTTTGTTTCCTACCCTTTTGGAAAAAGCAGAACCGAGATGGAACTAAACTAGAACTTTGTAAAAGTTCAAGGTCTAGTTTTGGTTCCACCTCTGTTGCTTTTCTTTGTGTTTTGTGTTCTATCTGGGTCTAGTTTTCATTCTGGTCCTGTTTCCCCTTAGTTTCTTTTTTCTCCTTCTGTTTGTCAGTCTTTGGTCCTTTTTTCAAGAGTGGAACCAGAATTGGAACCAAACTGGGAACTTTCTAAAAGTTATGGGTCCAGTTTTGGTTCCAATCCCACCACATTCCCTTTGTTGTCTCTTCCTTTTGTCGCCCATTTCCTATTTTTTTCGCTTATTTCTCATTGGTTTTTGTTTTCTTTTGTTTCTTGTTCTACTTTCATTTTGGGGGATCTTATGTGCTTTGAAACATTCAGATCTTCTTGAAGACTCCTAATCTCATTGTCATGCCGATTTAGTGGTTTTGATGTCTAGGTTTTGATGCCCTAGTTTTTATAAGTCGAACAGTCACGCAAGCTATGGTCTATCCTATTAAGGGTGAGGTTAAGCCCCTTTATTTAAAGCTTCCTTATGGTTTCACGTGACCCAATTATTGAGCCAGTGTGATCAGGTGTTTAAAACTGCTAGATGTTGATGATAAACTAGCAGAAGCAGATCCAAGAACGAACTCATTCCATAAGTGTTTGCATGAGAATCATTCTTGAAATGGTTTCGCTTCTGATGAATGTTCACCCCAATTCCAGCCTTGTCCTTTTCATGGAAGTAGAACCGAAATGGAAGTTTAACTTTGAACCATCAGTTGGTTCCAAGTCCAAATTCCAGTCAAGTCTCGTTCTAGACTCTACTAGTTCTAAACCTGACCCCCCTGTGTTAAGAAGCTTTTTGTTCCTAATTCTCTCCTGGCTCTGCTTCCGATAAGTGTAAATCTAAATAAGTATGGAGAGTTACCCTAAAGGAGTAGAGAATGATATGAAAGGGCTCCGATGCTTTCCTTTCTCCACATGAATTGAGGACTATTAAGTTAAGGAGGTAGCATGCAGACATTCCAATGCAAGCGGCCACTTCCAGGTCACCGCCCTACCTTCACCGCTCCCACACTGCCGACCCGAGCCCGCCACCAACTATGCGGGTCCTATTGATAGTGATTTCTATACAAAAACAACTCAGAAAAAACATGGAATCCTATCTCTCTTGAAAAGAAAATCTCTATTAGCAAGCCTCAAGAGATAACCCCAAGGTCTCTAATGTCAAGTCTTGACAATGCATAAACAACTCAGTGATAAATGTGAAAATGTTGGTAATCACAAGAGGCCTTACAAATGAACAATGTTGGAAGCGTACTTTCATCAGATGCAACAATATGGTGATGCTTTCAGTCCTAAAACTAACCCAGATTCAAAATAAACAAAAAAAGAGATAAGGGTTTTAGAGAGATTTCTAAGACTAAAACCTAAGATCAATCACAACAATGATGAATGTTGAAGATGAACAAATCCCCAATGAAACCAATCTCTGTTTGATCAAGGAAAAGCCTACAACTCCACAGAAACGGTGCAATATTCTAAGGAAACTAAATATTTTCAGACTTTGAAAATTCATTCACATACCCAATAAATGGCGCAATGTAAACAAGCATCCACAGTTGAACTTAGCACAAAATAAGGCCCAGACTAACTTTACACAACAAATTACAATTAGAAAATTGCTAAAAGTATGAACCAAAGATCGATCAACATCATTAACATTTTACCATTATTGCAAAAGAGCTGAAATCTAACATCTAACATTGAGAATTGAGAACAAGAAACCATAAACTATCAAAGTGTAACACAAAGCTTGCCAAATCAACAATCTAATTGCATTAACTTCTCCAGCATTACATAACAATTTCCAGTCTCTTTCCTCTCCTACAACTACTATCTTGCATAATATAACTCCTAACTTAGCCAATTTTGGCTTCTAATCAGCTCTTCTAACCTAGTCTCTCCCTTTACAAATGAGAAGGCACTAGCCTTTTATAGAAAATTACATTTTGAATCAGGCCAGGATTAAATAAATCCAATGGAAAAAATTACACCTCTAGAAGCATCCAACAATTACATTTAATTTGGGAGCTCATGGTACATCATCATCCAATTGCATAAAAGCACTTACATCACGGAACAATGAGAAAACAATATTATGCCAGCCTATCATTAATGAAAATTCTAATTGGATGATGAAATCAGCTTCACATGTCTTCCAGAAACCCCTTCCAAATGTAGACACTTTGGGCACAGATTCTGAGGGGCCTAGGATTTTGAGGGGGTCAAGGAATTTTCAGGAAAATCCTGAGGGAACGGATTTTCCCAGATTTCCTATAGGGTCAAAATCCCCTAAACCTCATAAATTTTTTTCTAGAAGGAATTTTCAAAAAGTTCAAAAAGAAACCCTACCTAATTTTTTGTCCTCTACACACAGGTGCAAAAAACATTTACATATAACATTGAAAATTTACTTCAAAATCCCCATTTTTCAATTCCAAGATAGGAAAATTTCCCCTAAAGCCTCAAAATATTGTCCTCATCAAACCCAATCTAGATTTAATCCAAAAATAACCTCACAAGAAGAGAAAAACCAAAATTCGACCAAGCCAAGAGGCATAGATGCAAAATAAAAAAAGAGAGTCCCCGCCTCTAGCGGGGCATGTGTGCAAAAATTGAAAAATAGGTCCCAAATACTCTGTTTCCATCCAATCTCCCTTTAAACCAAAATGACTAACTATTGGCTCTTCATGGACCTCTCCCTATGGACTTCCATCTGCAAATTGTTGTGACGAGTCCACCATTCCAAATGGCCTTCGCAACCCATCTGCCCACCCAGTAGACCCCGCTTCCATGACTTTCGTCCAAGCTAGAAAAAAAGATAGCCTATTTGACACGGGTCATCCTTTGCAAGTTTCCATTGACATTTCATCACTATTCAAACAACTACTCAAAATGGAAAAACCTAAACATCCTTCCGATCAGCAGGTCCCGACTCCACGGTTGGACTTCAAGCAGGGCCCCTATTGCGGGCCCCCATCCACGAGTCTCTACTTTGAATTTGTCATTCCAAATAGCTTGTTCATGACGTCTCTTCACCCCGCAGAACCCACACTTTTCATCTCTATTTGATCTCAAAGGAATGAAAAAAATCCCAAGTAAAGGACTTTGCGAGTTCCCCCATGCGAACGGCTACGCTATCATCACCATGCCAAAATGCCTAAATACTCCCTTCAACCCGCTACAAGGGGCTCGACCCTATTATTTCCATTTGACTGTCCATCAACAGACAAACACTTCATGCCTAAGCCCCTCGCGAACTGATAGTGAAGATCTCCTCTGTCGGACATTCATTCGGCCTTCGCCATTTCGAACGGCTAATCTCTAGCACCCTCTGCACCTTCTGGCCCACAATCCTTTAAATTTCTTGAGATTTAATGATAAATCCATACAGTCCCCGAGCCCACAAATCCTGCATTGCGAGATGCCACTTGCGGGACGCCACTCTACAAATGTCATTTTAAATGACAAAGTCCTAAAATGGAAAAGCCACTTCATGCACCAGCAACCTTTGGATCTGCACTCAAAATGACTAAGCTAGAATTTCAAAGACCTCAAGGGTGATCAAACCCACGTGCTAAAATGACCCAACCTTGTATTGATCCCCATCTCATCTTGAAAAATTTAGCGCGGGTGGATCAATGCGGGCCACCGTGCCATATTTGTTGTCCCTTTATGACCTCTTCTAGAATGGCTGCCATCTTGGGAAATTCTGACCCCTAGGCCCGCATTGCTTTCTCTCCTCTGAACAAAGGAAAATCATGATCTGAAAGAAATGTTAAGATCCATGAACATTGAATTACTTGATCTAACATGTATTTTGAAGGGCTTTGCTAACATTTCTTGTAGGATATATGGAATCGATTGCAAGATTCATGGAACCTACCATGGATCTATCAGGGAGGCCCATTAAGAAGATTGAATCAAGGAAGGGTTGAACAAAGACATTGCTCCATTCATTCCATTCCCTTCTCCTCCTAGCACCCATCAACAGAGGTAACATTAGAAGGAGGCCTATGTCAAGGAAGTCAATGACAAAACTACAAAAGGGTGGCCTTGAAGGTGGTGGGGGGGAGCAGTTGTTTCTCCCTCCAAACAAATGATCACATTCCATCAAGAGCTGTCTCATCAGATCATCTGATCCATTTAACAATGATGCAAGCAAGGTGTACTTGATTGGTTGAAGAATGCTACAAATACATCAAGTCGAGGGCAGCCTTCAAGCAGTTTCTGCTATAGTGAAAAGGGAAATCAGCAAGAGGACAAAAGTGCTACAACACTTGGGCACTACAAGAAAAAGTAGAAATGAGGACAAAATTGAATTTTAAATTGCTATATAATGGGGGGTAGGTAAAACCCTGAGGAAAAAAAAATTGAACCACACAATGTAATTCAATCCTAGCCATTCATTTGGGCTTTGGAAAACTATAAATAGGGGTCTCCCCTTCATTTGTAAATGGTTGGAGAGCTGGTGTAAAGGAATTCTGCAGCAATAGAGAGCTACATTACATGATTTATGGATGTTTCTCTTGCGTTTCTTCATTATGCATGCATGGTTCTACTTCCCTATTAGTTTAGTTGTTAGTTTCTTGAATAGAAGTGATGATGGTGTTTGTTGTTACTGTATTTGATGAATTTCTAGTTCATGCTTTTTGTGGTTTGTTGATGATGAATCACTTTGTAAAGCTAGTATGAGATTCCTTACTTTATTGTTGCAACTTAGTTCAATTTCATGTTCATGATGTGTGTATGCAATCTGAAAAAATTTAGTCCCTAGAAGATTGCACTGGTTTTGTGTAACTATAGGTTCCTCTTGGCCAAGCAAAACCCAATTTAGGGAGTTTTTCTACTGTAGCAACTTCCATGATCATTGTTCATTCATAGTTTTAGGTCTAGTTACTTCCTCTCTTCCCTGCCCCTTTCCTTTTTTTTAATAAGAAACCTAAGCTAAGGTTCATTGTACATTGTAAAGCCAAATCTAAAGTTGAAATAGGAGTTCTAGACTGTTGTTTGAGCCTATAGAAACTGAGAAACAATTTTTGCATCCTAAGAACTCCATTTACAGACCCAACTTCCCACACTTTGTAACTCATCTGTAAGTCCACCTTGTGATTCCAAAAAATCACATGAAACAACTGAGATATTCCAAGCACTGTCAAGACTTGACATTATAGACCTTGGGATAGTGTTCTATAATTTGATTGTGGAAGATTTTCTTTCAAGAGAGGTGATGCGCCTATGCATTACCTATGTTGAGAAGTGCATTAAAAACACATCAACAGAACTGCCGCTAGAAGGAGGGCATGATATGTTGAGGCTACAAAGTTAAAAGTTGGAAGTCAAAAAGAGAACCTTCAAAGAAGAAATCTGAGATAGAGAGATATCTTTTAACACTAGAACTTAAAATCAGAAGATTCGGAAGGAAAACAAAGGTTGAGTTGAAATGGAGCAGCATACACAAATCACCATTATTTAAACAAGAGATTGAAGAGACCATTGCAACAATTTGCATTGGCAGAAAAGTGTAGGATCCATGGTACTCACACAAAAAATGAGTTGGGATGTCTAACTTTCTTGAGCAGAGTTGAAAGGGTCTTGCAAGGAGAGATTCCCTTTTGGGAAATATATCAGCCCTTGGTTCTTGCAGGCCTAGAAGAGGAATTTGATAACATGGAAGCTAAGGAATTCAAGGAGATTATCCAAAAAAATTTAGGTACCAAAGATGGACCAGGATTGGAGGTGGTACTGATGTCTACCTAGTGCAAATTCCACAATGCACCTCACTCAGAATTAGCTTGTTCTTCTTACACAAACATCATCACCCAAGTCAAAGGTTGTTTGAACAAGTTGGAGCAGCCAACTTTCGATGGAGATGAGGCATCCCATTAGGCAAAAGACCTGTGAACTTATGGAGGACAACACCTTCAAGATAAACTAACTAGTTTAACACAAGTTGGTGCTGGGAAAGTAGACATAGAAAATGAAAACCAAGAACAAGGAGTAGGGTGCCTTGGCAGAACAAAAATTCTTCATAAAAACTCATCTAGAAAGAAATCATAAAGCTTTCCCTCCATCAATAAAGGGAAATCTTCCACTCACGATGACGAGTCATTGAAAATTGAGGATAAACCGACAAAGTCTGCAGCAATAGATGCTAGGATTGCCAACACAAATGCTAAAGAACAGGAGGAAGAAGAGGCTGAAATTCCTAGGACAACAAAAAATGATGGCAAAGGAATAAGTGAAATCAAATTAGAGGACCTCTCCATCTAAAATGAATATTTGGAGGAGTAGGAACAAATACAAGTCATGGTTGTCTACCATCATACTTCATTTTCAAGTGATGATGAGGACCCAACAGTGGAAAGATACAACCAGCTCGTTTCAAGGCTAGCAAGGGATTGGTATGAGCTAAGATACCAAGTGTATTTGGAGGTATTTATACTACCAAATTGGTGTAGACTCCATGACTCATCACACTTTGAGCCCACATGTGAGATATGCCAAGAGGCTATCAGACAAGTCAAAGAACAAGTGAGGCAGCCAAATACACCACTTTTTGTGGCTGCATCAAGGATCGAGCTAGAGGACCAAGAGTCAAAACAAAGTTATAACTAAGTTGAAGGAGGCCCTTATGAGGATATTGAGACAATAATGGAAGATGAACAATGTAGCCTCGAGCCTCCAAATGATGGGGCAGAACACAAGGAAACGTTGTCCATCAATTATCAAGAATTTCTTCCTCTTGAAGAGAATTTGTGCACCATGGACGATAGGCTTTATGACGAGTCCTTGCAGGGAAATCGCATAGTAAATTATGGTCCCCTTGATGAGGTGTCATCAATTGATGACTTCTTTACATTAGGAACTATACTACAGAGGTATGCCTATGTCGAGGAAGAATGCATCTTAGAGGTTGGAAGCAATGAAGACATACTACCTAAACCTCTTGTTGATGAAACATTAGAGCCTCTAGAATGGGAGAGGGGTTCCTTCTCCATTTACAATGATAGTGACCATGAAGCAATGATCGAACACCCAGGTGAGACGTATGAAATGAAAAAAGAAAGAAGATGAAGGCGGAGGTGTTTCAACGACTACCAACATGCATGACAAGCTTAGTCAACTGCAAGATACAACTAGGGATCTTTCTACCTTGACCATTGTTTATCCTCTCACATGTTCAAAGGGCTGCAATGGGACAGATTTGTGCATGTCATCATCCCATGACATTGAACATCATAAAAATAAGGTCAATACCTGACGAAGGAGATAGGACAGTGTGTTGCCTTTTGAAGAAAACAATCAAGTGGACACCAAGTTTACAAAAGAACAACGAGATGAAGTCTATCTCTTTGAAGAATAGCCAATAGAGGCTATGGATCCCATACAAGGCTTGAAAATTTTATTTGTTGCCACATCCTTCCAGCCCTATGTAGGCCCAAGGCCAAAAATATTGCACCCTCCACCATGCCCGCCTGAGGCTGCCAATGCAACAATCAACGATGCAGTTCTCACTCTCCCCTATCAAATGTTGTCGCCTCCATGCGACAACATCCAAGTTCTATCCTTCCTTACTTCTATTAATTTTCATAGCTGCAATTATCATTTTTATTATGGGAATGAGGGGAGATGAACCTATTTATGGATTAACCATGGGTTTGACGAGCCTCCTCAATTGTTGATTTTTTGTGATGGTGTGATTGAATTTGAATGTTGCTATGTTGAACTTCTTTTTTCTGAATATAAGGATGAATCTACATGGTTAAGGACTGTAACTACTTCCAGTCTACTTGTGCATGCATTACGAAGTCCAATGGGCATAAATGTTGGTTTTCCTTTCCTGAACATTGTAAATATCTTTGTACATAGCCCATTCTAAGTAGTGTAGTTTTTCATGTATATAGTATTGCTTTCCTTCTCTTGTTACGGTGGTTGGTTTGTTGTAGGTTAGTTTATTTTAGTTTAGTTTCCCTTTTGTTTGCTTTCTCTTTCCCACTTTGGTTAGTTTAGGTTGTCTTCTTTCCATTCATTTTGCTTTCATTTTTGTTGCTACTTTGCATGGGGGCCCTCTACTTCTAACTAGGCACATTTGTGCGCACAACAACCATTCTAATTGTTTGGGTTATTCTAGGTATTTCTTCATCAAACTCTAATCAAGTTTTCAAAGTGGACGGTGAGGATCTTCTGTTAGTGTCAAGTGATCCGAGTTTTTGATTCAAAGAGGATAAGCTATAGGTGGTCTCATTCCTAATGTATTCTGAAATCTTACAGATCTTACACATCTTAAGAGTTTGGAGGTCATTTTGGGTCCTTTGTGAAGTCTAGTTAAGTGAAAAATATTAAATTATGCTTTCACGCCACTATGATCCTTAGCCCTAAGTGTGAGCTTCACTACTTGCAGGTTGAAACAAAAGAACTGAAAAGAAAAAATAAAAAGAAACAAAAAGAAAGAAAGAAAAATATTGAAAATCAAAAGAGAAAAATTCAAATTTTCAAGGGTATCTGAGCAACTCTATTGGGGCTATGGACACCCAGCCGGCAATAGAGCAATGTTCAAGAGAATCATAGCGACAACCTCGTCGGGGCTATGGATGCTTGACTAGCAATGAGGCAATGTCCCAAAAGCTTTTGGAGTAAGAATAAACTACGTAGCTTAACTGGATGGAGCCCGGGTTCCTATAGCAACCAAAGGATGGGAATTAACACATAAGCACACACTTGGATTTTCAGCATACTGAAGGTTGGGTTGGCTAGTGGTTTTGATCCTTTGGTCAAGTGTCTGGTTTGTTTGCTTTAGCGTGAAGGTTAGAACTAGAGATTTTGGGTTCGTGATTCCATTTTTTCATTGAAATGCTCTGGAGCATTTTCCCAGTGAGTCACCATTTTTTGTGCATGTTTTGCACACACGCCCTTGTCTTTTGTTTGTCCTTGGTATTTTGTTTGGGTCTTAGGATTTGTTCTTTCTCCTCCTAGGACCATGTTTCTTTCATTTTTGCAGGTTCAGGGCACATGATGAAATTGAACTTAAAACTTATTATAGGTTCCTGGTTCAATTTTTGTTCCAGTTTTTCCCCCACTTCTTGTCTTCTTGTTTTCTCTTTTGTTTTTCTTGTGTTCAGCCTTTGGGTTGGTTTCCTCCCTTAGGTTTTCTTTGTTTTTCCTTTTTCCTTCATTTCCTTCCCTTTTCGTGGAAGCAGAACCAGGATGGAACTAAACTAGGAACTTTGTAAAAGTTTCGGATCTGGGTTTGTTCCACCTTCATTGCTTTTCTCTATGTTTTGTGTTATGGTCGGGTCTGGTTTTTGTTCCGGTCCCATTTCCCCTTGGTTTCTTTTGTCGCCTTTCATTTTTCAATTTTTGTTCCTTTTGTTGGGAGCAGAACCTGAATTGGAACCAAACTAGGAACTTTGTAAAAGTTTAGGGTCCGGTTTTGGTTCTAACCCCGCCCCCATTCCCTTTGTCACTTGTTTCTTGGTTTGTTTTGCTTGTTTCTCATTGGTTTTTTTTTCTTTTATTTCCCATACTACTTTCATTTTGGGGGATCTTATATTCTTTGAAATGTTCAAATCTTCTTGATGACTCCTTCTGATCTCATTACTATGTTGATTTAGTGGTTTTGACGTCTAGGTTTTGATGCCCTATTTTTTATAAGTCTACCAGTCGCGCAATCTAGGATCTATCCTATTAAGGGTGAGGTTAAGCCCCTTTATTTAAAGCTTCCTTATGGTTTCATGTGACCTAAGTCTTGAGCTGATGTGACCAGGTGTTCAAAATTGCTAGATGTTGATGATAAATTGGCAGAAGTGGATCCGGGAATGAAATCATTCCATAAGTGTTTGCATGAGAGTCATTCCTAAAATTGTTCTGCTTCTGATGAATTTCACCCTAGTTCCAACCTTGCCCTTTTGGTAGAAGTTGAACCAGAATAGAATTTGAACTTGGAACCATCAGTTGGTTCCAATTCCAAGTTCCATTCCAGTCTCAGTTTCGGCCTCTACTAGTTCTGAACCCAACCCCCTTGTGTTAAGAAGCTTTATGTTCCTAATTCTCTCCTAGCTCCACTTCTGGTAAGTGTAAATCTGATTAAGTATGGAGAGTTACCCTAAAGGATTAGAGAATGATATGAACGGGCCTCAATTCTTGCCTTGCTCTGTATTAATTGAAGCTACTAAGGTAAGGAGGTAGCATGCAGACATTTCAGTGCGAGCGACCGCTTTGCAAGTCACCGTCCTACCTTCGCCACTCCCACACTACCGACCTGAGCCCGCCACCCGCTATGTGGGTCTCAACTGCTATGTTCCCATCCAATCTCCCTTTACACCAAAATGACTAACTCTTGGCTCTTCACAAACCTCTCCCTATGGACTTGCATCCGCTGATTTCCGTGATGAGTTCACTATTCCAAACAGCCTTCGCAACCCATCTATCCACCAAGCGGACCCTACTTCCATGAATTTCATCCAAGCTCAAAAAAAAGATAGCCTATTTGATGCGAGACATCCTTTGCGGGTTTCCATTGACCTTTTTTTGTTCAAACAACTACTCAAAATGGCGAAACCTAAACATCCTTCCGATCAATGAGTTTCAACTCCACAGTTGGACTTCAATTAGGTCCACTATTACGGGGCCCCATCCACAGGTCTCCACTTCGACTTTGAAATCAAATGGCCTATTCATGACATCTCTCCACCCTACAAAACCCACACTTGTCATCTCTGTCTGAGCTCAAAGAAACAAAAAATTCCCAAGTAAAGGACTTTGCGGGTTCCCCCATGCGGGTAGCCACCTGCGGATGGCCACCCCATCATCATTGTGCCAAAACACCTGAAGACTCCTGTCAGCCCACTACGACGGGACCAACCCTACTATTTCCATCTAACTTTCTATCAATGAACAAACGCTTGATGCCTAAGCCCCTTGCGAACCCGATAGTCCAGAGCTCCTCTGCTGGACTTCTGTCTAGCCTTCGTAGTTTCAAATGGCTAATCTCTAGCACCATCCCACACCTTCTATCCCACACTCCTTTAAATGGCTTGGGCTTCAAGGTTAAAGCAATACCCTCCTCGAGTCCACAAATCTCACATGGCGGGATGCCACTTGCGAGACACCACTCTACCAATGTCATTTCAAATGGCAGAGTCCCAAAATGGTCAAGCCACTTCCTGCACCCACAACCTCTGGATCCACACTCAAAATGACTAAGCTAGAATTTCCAAGACCTCAAGAGTGATCAAACCCACATGCTAAAATAAACCAACCTTCTAATGAGCCCCATCTCGTCTTGAAAAATTTAGCACGAGTTGATCAATGTGGGTCATCGTGCCATGTTTGTCATCCCTTTGTGACCTCTTCCAAGATGGCTGCCATCCTAGGAAAGTTTGACCCATGGGGCCGCATTGATTTTTCTCCTTCAAACAAAGGAAAACCATGATATGAAAGAAATGTTAAGATCTTTAAACATTAAATTACTTGATCTAACATGGATTTTGAAGGGCTTTGCTAACATTTCTTGTAGGATATATGGAATCAGTTGTAGGATTAATGGAACCTACCACGGATCTATCGAGGAGGCCCATTGAGAAGATTGAATCAAGGAAGGGTTGAAAAAAGACATTGCTCCATTCATTCCATTCCCCTCTCCTCCTAGCACCCATCAACAGAGCTAAAATTAGGAGGCCTATGTCAAGGAAGTCAATGTAAAAACTATAAAGGGTGGCCTTGAAGGTGATGGGGGCAACGGTTGTTTCCTCCCTCCAAACAAATGATCACATTCCATCAGGAGTTGTCTCATCAGATCATCTAATCCATTTAACAATGATGCAAGCAAGGTGTACTTGATCGGTTAAAGAATGCTACAAATGCATTGAGTCGAGGGCAGCCTTCAAGCAGTTTCTACTATAATGAAAAGGGAAATGAGCAACAGGACAAAAGTGCTACAACACTTGGGCACTACAAAAAAAAGTAGGAATGAGGACAAAATTGTATTTTAAATTGCTATATAATGGGGGTAGATGAAACCCTAATGAAAAAAAATTGAACCACACAATGTAATTCAATCCTAGCCATTCATTTAGGCTTTGGAAAACTATAAATAGGGGTCTCCCCTTCATTTGTAAATGGTTGGAGAGCTGGTGTAAAGAATTATATAGCAATAGAGAGCTACATTGCATAATTTATGGATGTTTCTCTTGTTTTTCTTCATTATGCATACATGGTTACACTCCCCTATTAGTTTAGTTGTTAGTTTCTTGAATGGAAGTGATGATGGCGTATGTTGTTATTGTATTTGATGAATTTACAGCTCATGCTTTTTGTGGTTTGTTGATGATGAATCACTTTGTAAAGCTAGTATGAGCTTCCTTACTTTATTGTTGCAACTTAATTCAATTGCATGTTCATGATGTGTGTATGCAATATGAAAAATTTTGTCCTTAGAAGATTGCACTAGTTTTGTGTAACTATAGGTTCCTCTTGGCCAAGCAAAACCTAGTTTAGGGAGTTTTTCTATTGTAGCAGCTTCCATGATCATTGTTCATTCAGAGTATCCGGTCTAGGAACTTCCTCTCTTCCCTACCTATTTTCCTTTTTTTTAATAATTAACCTAAGCTAAGGTTCATTGCACATTGTAAAGCCAAATCTAAAGTTGAAATAGGAGTTCTAAACTGTTGTTTGAACCTACAACAACTGAGCAACAATTTTTGCATCCTAAGAACTCCATTTGCATACCCAAATTCCCAAACTTTGTAACTCATCTATAAGTCTACCTTGTGATTCCAACAAATCACATGAAACAACTAAGATATTCCAAGCACTATCAAGACCTGAAATTAGAGACCTTGGGATAGAGTTTTGCAATTTGATTGTGGAAGATTTTACTTCAAGAGAGGTGATGCACCTATGCATTACCTATGTTGAGAAGTGAATAAAAAACACATCAAGAGGATTGAGGGTAGAGGGTAGAGGGTTTAAGGGTTGAGGTTTGAGGGTTTAGGGTTTAGGGTTGAGTGTTTAATGGTTTAATGGTTGAGGATATATAGCCGAGGAATTATGGTAGAGAGGGAGGGAGGGATGGAGGGAGAGATGGAGGGATAAGTGAGATAGAAAGGAGAGAAGAGGAGGGAAGGACAAAGATATATGAGGGTTGAGGATCCAATGTATAGGGTAGAGGGTTCAGAATTGAGGGTATAGGGTTGAAGACCTATAGGGTTGATGGTTTAGGGTATTAGGTTGAGGCTACATATGGTTGAAGGATTGGGGTTGAGTGTCCAATATATAGGGTAGAGGGTATCAGGGTTGAGGTTTTAGGGTTTGAGGGTTGAGGATTGAAGGATTAAGGGTTGAAGGTTGAGGTTTTAATGTATAGGGTATAGGGTAGAGGGTTTAAGGGTTGAGGGTTGAGGATTTAAAGTTGACGGTAGAGGATTGACAGTATAGGTTTGGGAGATTAGGGTTGATGATCCAATATATAGGGTAGAGGGTATAGGGGTTGAGGGATTAGGGTTTAAGGGTTAACGATTGAGGGTTGAGGGATAGGGTATATAGTTTTTGAAGTGGGTTTAATGGTTTAAGGGTTGAGGGATTAGGGTTGATTTTAGAGGGTATTGGGTTGAGGGTATACAGTTGAGGGATTAGTGTAGAGAGGTAGGGATGGATGGGGGGAGAGATGGAGGGATAAGTAATATAGAGAGAAGGATATAAGAGGAGGGGGGGAAAAAGATATATGAGGGTTGAGGATCCAGTGTATAGGGTAGAGGGTTGATAAATGAGGGTATAGGGTTGAGAACCTATAGGGTTTATTGTTTAGGGTATTGGGTTGAGGGTATATATGGTTTAAGGATTAGGGTTGAGGGTCCAATGTATAGTGTAGAGGGCATCGTGGTTGAGGGTTTAGGGTTTGAGGGTTGAGGATTGAGGGATTAAGGGTTGAGGGTTGAGAACTGAGAATTGAGGGTAGAGTGTAGAGGGTTTAAGGTTTTAGGGTTTATGGGTTTAGGGTTGAGGGTTTAGAGTACAAGAAATGGGGTCTCTCGGTGATGTAGAGAGAGGGGGAGGGAGTGGGAGAGAGATAGAGGGTAGAGGGTTAAGGTTTAAGGGTAGAGGGGAGAGACATAGGAGTGAGTGAGTGAGAGAGAGGGACTTGAGAGAAAGAGAGGGGGTAGGAGGGAGAGAGAGAAGGAGGGAGTGGGAGAGATATAAAGGGTAGAGGCTAGATGGTTGAGAATTGAACGTATAGGGTTGAGGACCTATAGGGTTGATGGTTTAGGGTATTGGGTTGAGGGTATAGGTTTTAGGGATGAAGGTTTAAGGTTCTAGGGTTGAGGGTTTATGGTATTGGGTTGAGGGTTGAGGGTATAGGTTTGAGGGATGAGAGTTGAGGGTAGAGGGTAGAAGGTTTAAGGGTTTAGGGTTGAGGGTTTAGGGTTGAGGGTTGAGGGTTTAGGGTTTGAGGGTATATATTTTAGGGTTTAGAGTTGAGGGTTGAGGGTTTAAGGGTAGAGGTATTAAGTGTTGTGGGTTGAGGGTAGAGGGTATATGGTTTGAGGGTTTAGGCTTTAAGGGTTTACGGTTGAGGGTAGAGGGTTTAGGGTTTAGGGTTTAGGGTTTAGGGTAGATGGTAGAGGGTTTAAGTGTTTAAGGGTAGAGGATTTAAGTGTTAAGGGTAGAGGGTTAATGGTTAAGGGTAGAGGGGAGAGAGATAGAAGGATTGAGTGAGTGAGAGAGACTTGAGAGAGGGAGAGGGGTTAGGAGGGAGAGACTTGAGAGAGAGGGGGGAGTGGGAGAGAGATAGAGGGTAGAGGGTAGAGGGTAGAGGGTTTAAAGGTAGAGGGTAGTGCATTTAAGGGTTAATGATAGATGGTAGAGGCTTAAGGGTAGATGGGAGAGAGATAGGAGTGAGTGAGTGAGATAGAGACTTGAGAGAGGGAGAGTGGGTAGGAGGGAGAGGCTTGAGAGAGAAAGGGAGAGAGTGGGAGAGAGATAGAGAGTAGAGGGTGGTTTAAGGGTAGAGGGTAAAGGATTTAAGGGTTAAGGGTAGAGGGTATAGGGTTAAGGGTAGAGGGGAGAGAGATAGGAGTGAGAGAGAGAGATAGAAACTTGAGAGAGGAAGAGGGGATAGGAAGGAGAGACTTGAGAGAGAGGGAGGGAGGGAGTGGCAGAGAGATAGAGGGTAGAAGGTAGAGATTTTAAGGGTTTAAGGGTATATGGTAGAGGATTTAAGTGTTAAGGGTAGAGGGTAGAGGGTTAAGGGTAGAGGGGAGAGAGATAGGAGTGAGTGAGAGAGATACTTGAGAGAGGGAGAGGGGATAGGAGGGAGAGAATTGAGAGAGAGAGGGGGGGGAGGGAGTGGGAGAGATGTAGAGGGTTGATAATTGAAGGTATAGGGTTGAGGACCTATAGGGTTGATGGTTTAGGGTATTGGGTTGAGGGTAGGGGGTTGAGGGATGAGGATTGAGAGGGTAGAAGGCTTAAGGGTTTAGGGTTTAGGGTTTTAGGGTAGAGGTTTTAGGGTTTAGGGTTGAGGGTAGAGAGAAAGATAGAGAAAAGAAACCTATAAAAAATCAACTTTCTCATAACGCGAGTACATTTTGAAGTAGTAGAGATATGGTCGTTCTTTTAGCAAGACATAACGCGCTCGTGTTATAATGCGAGCATGTTTTTTATTGCTCTAAAAATAGTAAAAAACTCAATATACTCATGATCTCAAGGCCCAAATCCTACATATTCTCCTAGTTTTGCATATGATCCAACAAAAAAAAAACAATTTGATGATTTTGTAAAGTGTGCATGCATGTTTTTCACATTCCACCACCTTTTTCATGATCTTTCCACCGATTTTGCATGAAATAGAAAAGTTTTCACATTGAAAGGCATATAATATCAATTCAAGTATAAATTCCATTCAAGAGTGATATACAATTGAATTTTGGAGGGGAACAAGCTTTTAAAAAAGTCAAATTGTTGAGGAGTTTGAAGAAAGAAGCAAAGGCTACATAATTGGGTAGAACTCCTCCATTTGGAACTTTGGTTTTTTAGGTATGTGAAGTCTTTACATATTTTCTTTCATTCTATTATGGCTTTCTTTTATTTTTTTTATTTTGCATATTCCATATTGATCACTGTTTGTTTGTCATTATAACGTTAGCTTGTCAATACACATTTTAAATTACACAATTCTTTACACTTGCCAATTACATTTTTAAACCACATCTCTTTGAGGCATTTTGTTAAACAATTGAATTACCTTGTGTATGCTTCCACATTTTTTATACACATATATATGAAATAAGTTATAAGGAAGTAAAATAATCCATCATTTCTCAATCCTTTACTATGGATGTGCATACCACTCTTTGAAGCTTTCATTTTGGTAAAGGCATGGGGGATGTTGGAAAATGTAGTTGAATTTGGTTTTACACCTACAATTTGCATATGCTTGAAATTTTCTAAAGCCTTTTCAATAAATCTATTTTTTTCATATCTTGCAATCATTATAGTCCATGAGAACATATCTCATTGAGTAATTTTTTCAAACAGTTATACCAAGCAGTTGATTGCCTTGTCTATGCTACCAAATTTTCCACACATGTCTCTAAAAAATTGGAATATACTCCTCCCACATTGATAAATCTTTGAATCTATTTTGGTTTTCATCTCTATTTATAAATTTACCTCATCACTTATTTTGTGATATATTTTAAATGTTTCCTTGATTAGTCTACCTACAAGGGATTCTAACCCTTCTCTCCACTGTTTCAAGACTCTTTATTCAAGGATAAGTTAGCAACATGGGGAAAGGTGCAACCTATCTTGAAATCATGGCTCAAAATGGAAGCATGGACAAGGCATTTGAATTGTTTGACAATAATGTTTTTGTATAAATGTATGAAAAATGTAGTAGCATTGACAAGCTAGTGAGCTCGGCAAGCTTGTGAGCTCACTAGCTTTCCAATGCGGTAGGGTTGACAAGGTAGGGGAAACATATGCCTAAAATAAATGGGGACTCAATCACCGTGAGTCCCCATTTCTCTAAGGAATACGCTACCCCTACCTTGTCAACCCTACTGTGTTGGAAAGCTAGTGATCTCACAAGCTTTCCAACTCAAGGAGAAGACGCTGCACCTACCTTATCAACCTACACGTTGAGCAGGGTTTCAATTTTGGTCAGAGAGACGAAATGCTCAGACTCAGTGATGCACTATGAGTCCCCAATTCTATGAGGCATTTTTTCACGTTGCCCCTACCTTGTCAACCCTACCGAATTGGAAAGCTTGTGAGCTCACTAGCTTGCCAATGCGGTAGAGTTCCCATTTCTATGAGGAATTTTTTCATGCTGCCCATACCTTGTCAACCCTACCAAATTGGAAAGCTTGTGAGCTCACTAGCTTGCCAATACTCACATGTTTTTTCCAATGGAATTCCTTAAAGAAATGTGGTAATGTGGCATGCCATGATTGCAAGATAGGCTCAAAATGGAAGCATGGACAAGGAATTTGATTTCACATGCCTTGTCCATGCTTCCATTTTGAGCCTATCTTGCAATTATGGAATGCCACATTACCACATTTCTTTAAGGAATTCCATCAAAAAAATTCATGTGACCTTTGTCTATGCTAGAAATAATTTTCTACAGGATGATTGTAAGTATTTTGTATGAAGCCTTGAATGACATATATTTCATTTATTTGTATAGATTAATTTTTTAGGAACTAATATTTGTCTCATTACCATGCTACAGGTAAAATTATCTGCCATGCCAAGGAAATGAACAAGGAATAAACTAACAGAAAAAGAGTATGAAACCAATAAAGAAAAGGTGAGAGAACGGGTGAGGGAATATCATGAAAAGAATAAATTGGATATGATTGATGAAAACAAGCCAATTGAAGAGGAACCTCAACCATCAAAAAGAGAAAAGGAATTGACAACACAAAGGGCACAAATGCGAAAGCATCATGGTAAGACAGATTCAAATACCGTAGTTAGAAACACACCCTCTACCACAAGTGAATATGAAGGGACACCATTAAGCACAAGCGAATATGGAGGGACACCATCTACCACAAGTGAATAGGAAGGGATGCCATTAAGCACAAGCGAATATGGAGGGACACCATCTACCACAAATGAATATAGAGGGACACCATCTACTCTAAGTGAATATGGTTGGACACCATCAACCACATCTCAATTTAAGAGTACACCATCAATCAAATTTGGTGAAGAAGGTACACCATCATCCCCATGTGAACCTCAAGGTATGTTGTCTATTCCACCCTCGATCGAAGGTATGCAATCTAGCCCACCTCACTTAAATATTGATGAAATTCCTAATGTTGAGATGTATGTACCTAGGAGAACACCATCTAGAATTTTGTGTAGAAAGCCAAAGTATTTGATTAATATTGATGAGGATATTTTTTAGCACATGGAAGGTAAGATTCCAGCACGCACTTGTAGAAGATATGCTGATAAGTTTTGGAAATTGTTCTTTGAAAGGCTAAATGAGACTGCAAGATGTCAACTATCTATTGAAATGATGTGGGGTATAAAGTATAGAAACATCATGAAGAATCTTGGGTTGAGAACATCAAATACTTGAAGTGAAAACACTATTGTGAAGAATCTAATGGATGCTTATGAGAGTGTGGATAAGACCTCACGCTCAAAGGATAGTAATGTCACCCGACGTGTCATTACATCGACTTTGGTAAGTAGTCAAACAAAGAGAGCTCATCTCATTAGAAAGACGAGTGAACAATTGAGAATAAATAGAAAAACTTTATCAAGAGTCATACAAAGGCGACAAGAATTGAGGGCACCAATTCAAATAAATTATGGGCATTCTCAGGGAGACTACCACAAAAAGATAAAAAAGTTGTTGAAGCATTGAGAAACTAATTGAAGAGTATTGGAAGAATAACACAAGGCCATCTCTGAATCAAAGGGATGTGGTAAGAAGAAGAATCAGTTGTTGGAATGTGAGCCACATCCAAAGCATTTTTGGATACGACTCAAACCTAATTTTTTCATAAATTTCAACAGGATTACCCTCAAATTAGTATTTTTAAAGATATTTTGAAATGATTAAACCTTTTTATGTCAAGATAAATCACACACGCACTACTTGCTATTGTAGACTACATAATGAATTCTCTAATCATTATGATGTTTATCATTCTATATGTTTAGATTTGCATACTAATGATGTTTTGTAGGATTGTGGCATACAAGCCCCACCAACATCTTCAAGAAAGTTCTTATAAAAAAAATATGTGAAATAGAGGATGGCCAAATATTCTATAGGGCTCTATGCTTAGATGGCTCATGTTAGCATTCCAGTGGCTTGCAGTGTATGCCAATATGTCAACATATGGAAAGCACAAATGAGGTGGGACAGAAACTAGTAGAGTTCGAGAAATATAAAATAGTCGCATACACTACAACAGATGGTAATCAAGCAAAGAGGTGTGATTTGGTTATTCAAAAGATTCCAGTGTATCAATATATGTCCATGTTTCATGACAATATAGTGTATGAGTATGCAAGGCATACCCATAGATCCCAATGGCTAGAAATGCATTCAAGCTATGCAAGGACACCTTTCCAGTTCGCGGCATGGTTTCAATGGTCAACTTTGCAAAGAACTACACTCTACAGCCACAACGTGAGGTGCAGTCACAATATTAAAACTCCACATAGGTTTCGATATTTTTGCACATAGCATTCATTCATGTAGCTGATAGTACAAAAGACCAAAGGAAGGTATTGAGGGAGTGTCACTTTTATATTAGTGATGATCACACACATTCTCCAAAGTTCATGCAAGGTTGCTTCCAAATGTTCTATAATGATTTAGCTTAGAGGGGCATAACATATGGTCGACATATAATATGGTCGGATAACTATGTAGCACAGTTCAAGAACCCGCACATGTTCTACTGGTTGTGCAAGATGCATGCCATTACAGGTGTTCAACATATGTGGAACTTTTGTGAGGCCAAGCATGGAAAGGGGGAGCATGATGGTGCAGGAGCATGTGTGAAAAGAGCATTAGCACGAGAAGAGTTAAAGTATAAATACAATGCAAAGTTGACAAATGAAAAATCAATCATCGAGTGGTATAATGCTTTGATGGGTCTAGGTAATGAACCTATACATCTTCAGTTCATATATTTTTTTGGTTGATGGATGATACTAACATTGTACCATATAAGGATTGTTGTACACTAATAGGATCGAGTGAGATACACTCTTTCCTTGGCTTAGATGCAAGTTCATGGAGTATCAATACACAAAAGATGGCATGATTTTTTTCTTCATGTACAATGTAAGCCTAGGATGATTGTGAGTCAAAGGAGTGGATTGAGAAATGGTCATTAAGTTATCTTAGCCCACTTCACACGTATCACCCTCCAATGGCATTAGAACTAACACAGATGGATTCAATAGTCAACTTTGACCACATATCAAATCTAGTTCAACTAGGTAATATATCTACTTGCTTAGTTTTTTATATTCCTATTGTTATCTTACTTTGTAGTGTATTTGTAATGTTGACTAATTTCAAGAGATTTGTTGCACATATCAATGTAGGGAATGTTTATGCAGTTATTGCAAATGAAGAAAATGAAGAGGGAACAAAATATTACTTGTGTCATTGTGTTAAGGCCAAAAATAAATTGGAGGTCCTAGTTATAGATGGAGAAAACATCGAATACCCTACAGGATTAGTTGTTATTGGAATGCGGCTTAGAAGGTACCCACATAAGAGTGCTAAATATTGGTTGTTTCAGGACTTTGACACACATCAGAAGATTCTTCATTACTCAAACCTTGTCGTGGCATCCAATATTTGTTTGACCAAATATGGGGGTAGACCTTTGAACAAGACCTTCTGAAAGGTTCGTGAGTCTAACCATGAGGCAATACTTGACACAATAAAGAGTAAAGAAGACCCAGATGGTTTGTTGGATTAATTTTTACGTATGCACATTCATTCTTATTAATTTATACTTGTATGCACATTAATTTGTATGATGCCAATGCTATCATCTAATGTTTATATCATCTTCTTTAACTTTTCCTATTTGTAAGTAACCTACTAAAAATTGATTGGTGTCCCCTTGCAGAAAATGTCGATTTATGAGCCAACCAAGAGAATCTCAGTGAAAAAAGCAATGCAACATCCTTATTTTGATGAACTTGACAAATATCAATTATAATTTTAAGCCATTATAAAATTTTGTGTGAAGCTTAGCATGGGAAATTTAACTTATTCATTTGAAGTTAACCTTATCATGAGAACCTATGATGTAGACATTATAAGAGCATTTTGAATTTCAAGTTATTATATTCATGAGAGGTGTTGTGTGCAATAGGTATCTTGGAACTCCCAATGAATATGTATGGCCAAGAGTGACTAAGTTGAGAGACTGGCATGCCTATCCTCAATGGAAGCTTCAAGATTTATGCCTTATCTTCCTAACTTAGAACCAAATGGTGTGGATTTGTTGTCTATAAGTGCCTTCCATCTATTTTCATTTCATTTCCATTTTGGATGCTCTTTCTTTTTCTTCTTTTACTTTGCCTATTTGTAAGTAAACTACTAAAAATTAATTGGTGTCTTCTAACAAAAAATGTTGATTTATGAGCCATCCAAGAGAATCTCAGCCAAAAAAACAATGCAACATCCTTATTTTGATGATCTTGACAAAACTCAATTCTAATTTGAAGTCATTATAAAAGAGTGTGTGAAGGTTAGCGAGGGAATCTCAAGTTTTTCATTTGAAGTTAACCTCATCATGAGCACCTATGATGTAGACATTATAAGAGAATCTCGAATGTATGAGTGACATTGTAAAAGGTCTATGAGAATGAAGTACCTAAGGCATTGTTCCTACAAGTACAAGCACTTGGATTTCAAAATGGTGTATGAAGCATATTAGAAAATTGTAGCACAAACAGAAGAAATAGGACTGCCAAATAAATCTCATTTTACTACAAACATCATATTATTAATATAGTGAGTGTAATATAACCATTGATGGTTACTAATCATTCTTTTTCTTCTTTTATTCTCTCCCTATTATAACTAGCACCAATTGACTAACTTATTATAAAAACTTCATTTATTAAAAAAAATCAACCTAATGATTATATATCAATATCAATATAGCATATAGTATATTCAAATAAACATTTGTAATGAGATTTACTCAAATTTTGAAATTTATTGTTACCCTCAAACATTTGTAATTCATGCAATGTAATCCCTTAGCAATCTAAATTGCAAAACGGAAGCAATCTTTGATGGCATGTTACCTAGATACCATGTTAGCTACGAGAATTTCGTCTAAGGCATTGGGATCATGTAGGGAACCTATACAATAACATATCTCATTTTTTGTTATCTCAGAATCATTTTTCCATGGTGTCCAATTTTGACTTAATGGAAAAAGTGTCAATTGCAAGCAGTGTAAAGTTACAAAGTGGTGCCACTTCCGCTCTACAACTCTGTGACCAAACAGACTATTCCAATGCATCCATATGGGTGCATTTACACTATTCATGTTCCTCTTTCACACCCAAACATGCTAAATCACTCTGAGCTACATTCAACCGGATTGATCCCTTAAGGGTCCAAAGTACAAAAGGACAGCAATATTTGACAGACTATTACTCACAAACTATGATGGTTACGAACTCTTCATCTGAGCCTATCAGATTGTGTTGGGCCCCTCTACAATAACCTCTCTCAGTTTTTGTTATCTCAAAGTTTTTTTCATGGTGTCCAGCTTTCACTTGATGGAAAAAGTGTCAAATGAAAGCAATGTAAAGTTGCAAAGTGGTGCAACTTTCATTATATAACTCATGTGACCAAGCATACTATTTCAATGTATTTAGATGGGTACATTTATGCTAGGCATAGTCCACTTTCACACCCAAACACACAGAATCGCTCTAAGATACATTCAACTGGTTCGATCCCTTAAGGGTCCAAAGTGAAAAAGGGTAGCAATATTTGACAAGCTATGACTCGGAAACCATGATGCTTACAAACTCATTATCTGAGCCTATGGGACTGCATTGGGACACTCTACAATAACCTCTCTCGGTTTTTGTTATCTCAGAGTCATTTTCCCATGGTGTCCAGTTTTCACTTGATGGAAAAAGTGTCAAATGCAAGTAGTGTAAAGTTGCAAAGTGGTGAAACTTTTATTTTGCAACTCATGACCAAACAGACTACTCCAATGCATCCAGATGGATTTTTTTATACTATTTATGGTCCTCTTTTGCACCCAAACACACAGAATCGCTCCAAGCTACGTTCAACCGACTCAAACCCTTAAGGGTCCAAAGTGCAAGAGGGTAGCAATATTTGAGGGGATATTACTCAGAAACTATGACACTTACAAACTCTCTGTCTGAGCCTATAGGATTGCATTGGGCCCCTCTACAATAACCTCTCTCAATTTTTGTTATCTCAGAGTCGTTTTCCCATGGTGTCCAATTTTCACTTGATGGAAAAAGTGTCAAATACAAGCAGTGTAAAGTTGCAAAGTGGTGCAACTTTCATTATGCAACTTGTGTGACCAAACACACTATTCCAACACATTCGAATGGGAATTTTTACACTATGCATGGTCCTCTTTCACACCCAAACATGTGGAATCGCTCTAAGCTACGTTCAACCAACTCGATCCCTTAAGGGTCCAAAGTGCAAAAGGGCAACAATATTTGACAGGCTATTACTTGGAAACCGTTACACTTACGAACTCTTCACCTAAGCCTATGGGATTGCATTGGTCCCCTCTACAATAACCTCTCTCATTTTTTGTTATCTCAGAGTCATCTTCTCGTGGTGTCCAATTTTCACTTGATGGAAAAAGGGTCAAATGCAAGTAGTGTAAAGTTACAAAGTGGTGCAACTTTCATCCTGCAACTCGTGTGACCAAACAAACTACTCCAATGCATTATGATAGGTACGTTTATGCTAGGAATGGTACTCTTTCACAACCAAACATGCCAAATCACTCCAAGTTATGTTCAACCAACTATATCCCTTATGATGGCATGCAAAACAATAAAAAAGACAAACATACACACGACAGTTGAGAAGTTTGAGTTTTCCACACAAAAAGCATATGATCATCCTCAAGTCTAGCAAGTGCAAGATGTTTTTTAATTATCCTCCTTTCCGTTACAACAATATACAACCAATTGTAAATGAGTACAATGGTGGAACTTGGAAACATTTTATTTTTACCCAATTAACAACTTTGGTTGTGAAGAATTTTGTCAATTTCATTTGAAATGATTTGTTATGCTTAAAAATTGGAGTCTAAGAGAAACAAGTGATGCTCTCACGTACATTTATTATTTGGTGTGATAAATAAAGTTTCCACCCTTGACTCCATTTCTTATTTGTATTATAAATTATAAATCTTTCACCCAAGTCCATTTCCTATACAAGAAATCATATTGCAAAAAGTTGACATATACATCTTTCAACGTGTTTATATGGTGATGGATCAAGAACATAACTAATTTTCTTACTATGAGGATTATGCTATGAAAATGTTTAAAGACTATTCAAGATAAATGTTGTATGATAATGTACCAAGAAGTTAACTACTCTAAAATAACCCCTTTACAATTTTTTCAATTTTTTTATCAACAATATCACCCATCAGTGATAGCAAAACCAAAACCAGCACTGAAACGTAACCCTACAACAAGAATGTACACCAAGATCCCAATGACAAGCAAGGTGTGAGCATATGGCATCAGGGATCATTAGCTTGTAAACTAAAATGCTAGAAATACAAATTATGCAACTCAGCCACTTATTCAGCGAGAGTAGATTGACGACTCAGTCGATCAACATTATAAGAAATGTAAGTATAGAAGGTAAAGACAACAAGGCCTATCTCTTCCATCAAATGGTGGGAATGAAAGTGCTTATGCAAGAAAGTAAATAAGGTGGTGAGGCCAACCCTCTTCCACTAATAGTGGGAATACAATAGAAATTTGTAGAAATATTAAAGAGTTGATCAAGACTACTGATTTAACGTTACAAAATGAAATAGAATTTGCAAGATCTAAATGTTATAGTTTCCCAAACTATGTAAAATGATATTATATGTTTCTCCAACTTCATAAGAATCTTGAATATGAAAATCAAACCCAAAACTCCAACTCCTAACAATCTAATATGTAAAACCAACAACATGAAACACACCCAAATGTTCCTAAATCACCCCAAACTCCTCCAAAACACATGAAATAGGAAGAAAATGACTCTAAGAGAGATGACGACCAAGGAAAGACTCTAAAACTACATCAAACACCTCACAATGATTTAGCACAAATCCTAAAGCTTCTACGAGCATGGTACACCCTGGTAAGAAGGGCGACCTTCAATAGAAAAATTCACACTTCATATTAAAATCTGAAAACCAGCAAGGATGGACACCTAGGCCATAGGAAAAGAAAGAGTCACTACCCAAAACCAACAGAAAATCACTCTTAGACTTATGAATGAAAATCACTTTCAGCTCAACAAAAACCAACAACCTGTAAACTGACATAAACATCAAAAGACATCAAAAAACTTCAAAAAACTTCATTATGATGAGCTCCATCTGTTCTTCAATGTAAAGAACGACCTTCTCACTTAGCTAGGTATTATCTTTCAAGCAAGAAACTAAGTATAAGCTAGGAGGTATGCATTCCTCAAAGCAATTCAATCACCACTTTGGCAGAACTTCATTATAATTTCTTCATGGATACCAAGAATGAATCCCAACACTCTTATTTATAATCTTTCTCCACAAATTCAAACTATTTTTTCCCTCCAATTAGGGTGCCCAAACATGACATTCAAATTCACCTTTCATTTCCTCACCAAGAGAAGCCCAACACAAGCTCTAACCTACCAAAAATAACTCCAAGAGTGTGGGAGACCAACTACTCAAGCTGACTTGCCTAAAATAGCCTCTGAACTAGCCTGTTGAAATCTTGCTAAAAATAACAAGCAACAGATATGCTGAAATGCACCGGAAATGCTGATATGCACTAGAAATGTTGATATGCACCGGAAATGCCGATATGCACCAGAAACCCCAAATATTACACTGCTAAAAATAGCACTTACTATAAATAGCATACTACTAAAAATAGTAAGTGTGTCCAAATGCATTTTAACCACATTCTAAACAACCATCACAACTTACTAAAAATAGTAAGTCCGAAAAGGTTACCTGATTCAATTGCATGTCACACCACTGTGAAGCTCTCGAAAACCCAAAAGGAATCCAAAATCCAAACTAAAAATACAACATGCAAGCCTCCAAAACTACCAAAACATCCTCCTAGAAAATAAGAAACCCTAATTACTACTCTCGACTAGCCTACAGGCCTCCAAAATAGGCTAACGACCAACTGCACTGATCACTACTAAGAAGGGGACATTACATACTCATCATCTACTATGAATATTATGTTTTGCAAGTGTTGTAAAGATTATGTATATTTTCTTAATTGAGTTGTTCCAATCAAAAGATTAAATATACTGGAATCTTTTTATGAAACATCTCATGGAATACCAATTGAAAACGTTTTCTTTTGCTTTTAGATAAAGCATTTAGTGGAAATATTTGAATTAAATTGAATTGAAATATGTAAGAACAAGGGAGCATTAGGAAATACATTGCTCAAGGATCTTAAATAAGCCTTCTCTCCCGTTGCAATTTTGGGTAGATTATTGCTTTCAAAGTATTGGGAATGCTTTGCCTATTTTCTAGTTGGAAGTTGTCATTCTAGAAGGCTCATCTCTTGATATATATTATACTCATTCTCAATCAATTATCAAGTTAATAATCAGTGCATTTATTTACAATTAATGTCTTCTTTTCAATTTGTGCAATTTTATAATTTGTAACTTACTAGTATTCCTAGAAATATTGAACTTGTTTAGCATCAACTAATAAAGTTGTTTAGCATCAATCAATAAATATTCAAGACAAACCATGAAGGACAACAATGATCAATGCTAGGGCTAACCAATTAATAACTATACACGTGAATAAGTCAAGCATACATGTGAATAAGGAAAGCACAAGTACTCAAAAACATATAAGCCTTGAAGTATACACACAAATACATAGTATACACAAATTAATACAAAGTATATGCATGAATACAAGGTATACGCATAAAAACACGTAAGTCACAAAGTATACATTGGAATACATGTAAGTCACAAAGTATACATGTAAGTTGTAAAGTATACACTTGAATACATGTAACTCATATCTATTGAACCATGGATTTATAATGCAAATATGGACACCATCGATAAAAAATATTTGTATTAACCAAATAGCCATGTAGGCATACATCAATATATGTCAATATAAATATAAAATATATACAAAATAGCCATATATGCTTACGATAATGCCATATAGGCATACAATTTAAAATATATCCAATACAAAATATGTACAAAAATGCCATATAGGCATACAACAAAGGGCTCTAGAATCAAAAGTCATTGCTTTGCATCCTCTCAAAATAAATTCTTTCCCTTTGCTTGTTGGACAGATGGCGATAAGTCTTTCACTCATTTATTCTAAGGCCGAGGAGTGCTCTGGTGCTCCTCCTTGGGTTTAGCTCCTAGTCAAACTTTATATGCTACAATAAGAAGTAAAGACATTAATATATAGAAATTACATTATAAAAAATGATATATTTAACATAATAATAAATTACCGCCAGTAGATGATCTCTCTCCTCGAGGGAAATATTTGCATACCAATGTTGTGGCATGTTGAAGCCCTATAGAAACCATCCAAAGAGAAATTAAACTACAAAGCAATAATGGTTTTATTTTTCACTAACTAACAGCCATAACAACGAATGTAAATTGAAATTTAGTAATCTACCTCATACCTCCTCTGTGAGAGCCATCGAGGAGTCTATAGTAGATGAAACATCGAGCTCCATTTCCATATGAACATTCAAAGGTGTATCTACTTCCAACATCTATAAATAAAACAATAAATTATTCAATCATGAAATCTACAATAGTGATCCACATCATGGCTTATAATGTATGAGATAATGAACAAAATTTTGAGTACTTATTTAACTATATATTTCTGACTATCATGCTTACTATTTTCCCTATCCATAGCTTGTTCAAAAGCACCTATTTTTTAGGCTTTTACCCATAGTAGCAAGGTGGTGAAGTTTTTGATAAAATGCTTTCGTAGATATGTACAATAATTGTGGTAGCATAGAGAAGGCAGTGAGCTGTTTGATAAAATGCCTCAAAGAAATGGGGTCTCATGGTGATGCAATTCCATTACAAAAAAATGTGTCACGGCATTCCATCAACATAAGACCGCATTTCTTTGAGGCATTTATTCAAACAGTTCATTGCCTTCTCTATGGTATTATGTTAGGATGGGGTCGATGGTATAGTGTGATCTTGGTTATGAGATGGAGGACGATCATGACACGAAGAGGGAGGGGTGGGGACATGAACAAATGGAATAAAAGGTGGAAGGTTCCATGGATTGGTAAATTGAGGATGAGGATGAGGACCTTGAAAAGAATTTGGAGGGGAATTCTGACTAAAGGGTTGGTTTCTATTCTTCAGGCAGTGGCATGTTTGAAAAAATTACTCATTGCCTTGACTATGATATTGCTTACTATTATTCTTTGATATATTTTTTTCAAGCATCCATAGTTTTTTTGGAAAGCACCTATTTTAGGATTTTAGCCATAGCAGCAAGGAAGTGAGTATTTTGATAAAATGCTTTGGTACACATGTATGGAAAATGTGGTAGCATAGAAAAGGTGGTGAGCTATTTGAAAAAATGCCATGAAGAAATGCGGCATCATGGTGATGGAATGCAATTCCATCACCATGAGACTGCATTGCTTCGAGGCATTTTTTCAAACTACTCACTACCTTGTCTATGCTATTGCTTACTATTATGCTTTGATAGATTTTTTCCAAGCATCCATAGCTTGTTGGAAAGCACCTTTTTTAGGATTTTAGCCATAGCATCAAGAAAATGAATTGTTTGATAAAAAACTTTGGTAGACATGTATGGAAAATGTGGTAGATAAAAAAGGCGGTGAGTTGTTTGAAAAAATGCCTCAAATAAATTGAATCTCATGGTGATGGAAATCACCATGAGACCACATTTCTTTGAGGCATTTTTTCAAACAACTCATTTCCTTGTCTATGCTATTGCTTACTAATATTCTTTCATATATTTCTTCTAAGCATCAATAGCATATACAAGGTGGTGAATTGTTTGAAAAGATGCCTCAATAAAAAGTGGTCTCATGGAATGTCACGACAAGAAAATGAAATTGGAAGCTGCTCCTACTTATTACTTATGCTATGTGAAGTAATTGCATCACTTCTTATGTTGACTTTCTAAACAACTATATTGTAGTTGAATTTTTTTCATCTATCAACATCTAGTTATTAGTTATGGAATGTGAAGTAATGCTTTGAGTTTGAAAGATATGAAATGCAATGTAATCAATGATATGAATATAAATTACACAAATATATTAAGTACAATTCATTACTTAAACTCTTTATTCTATTAGTTGCATGTAGGTTTTTCTAAATCCACTGGCACTAGGAGGTGTTCCCACGAAACGTCCAATATTAGCCTATTCAACATCCAAAATCAAATATTAGAATACCATTCATATAACAATGTTATTAACATGTAATAAATTTATAATTGTTTACTAGTTACATACCTCAACGATAGATGAAATGGAGTAATAAGTAGGTGTAGGGCCAATGTATCTAGTATCAACACTCTGACCCTGAAATTTTATTAAAATCATAAAACTAAATTAGTTAATCTTGCATTTCAAAATTGAAATTTAATAAATTAAATTCAATGAACATGCTAACATTTACCTGAGTATCAATTCCATAAGCCCCATTCAAAATGTCAACTACCCTCGCCATCTCCATAGAAGCAGACGTATCCTACGTATCAGCCTCCTGAGTGTTGGTGGGGTCATATGAACAAGTCGCCCTACAAGCCTGACACAAATGGGATCGAAGCCCACCAATTGAAGACTCCCCTAGATGGCACTGTAGCATAGGGTTGGCATGCTAGATGACACTCTGGGTCAAAGAGTTGATAGCCTGCAAAGTATCTACCTCAACACTCTCCTTCACGATGGAAGGGATAACAATGTACTCATGAGGCAGCCTAGTGAGAGGTCATCTCGCTTGCCATCTAGGATCCTATTGTGCACTGGGTCTATCTTGATCCAACCCCCACCTCTCCCCTGGAATTCCCTCATATCAAAATAATTCAGGATTTTGTTCACGATGAACTCACAGTATAGTTTCCTCAGGAAATATTATGGGACATCGCAATTGTTGCATGGTGGGTAATAAAAAACCATGTACCACCTATCCCAAAAAAGGTTTCTAATCTATTGGTGGTGGCACCAATGGATAGGAAACCTCTTTTCATTGAGGCTAAGATTTTGGTTTTTGCATGGGTTGGTGAATAATGTGCACAAATATAATTTTGGAATTTTTAGATCTTTTGCATCTTTATATGATAATTTATCCTGGTAAAAATTCCTAGTCATCTGCTAAGTGCTAGGAGGATGTTGAGGGATTGGTGGAGGAGATTGTTGTTGTGGTTGTTAAACTTGAGGATTTTGTTCCTATTGTTGTTGCTCTGCTTGTTGAGGATTTTCAAGACTATTTTGAAGAGGGTTTGTAGGTTCATTATCATCTCCTACAAATTCAACAAATAAATATCAAAAACAAACTAAAACTAAAAAATTCACAACAATGTCAATAAGGGCATGGTTCGGTGGTCAATTCACTTGGTTGTAGTGACGGCCATCAAGGTTCAAACTCTCATTGGGCCAAAGTGCTTGCAAGCCTTGTGCCTTCATTGGGCCATTGTGCTCATGGGTTTGGTAGTTTCTTGTGGTTTCTTGTACCTGGTTCATAGCTCCGATCAAAAGAATTTACCCCTAATAATATGGGTGAATTGCATCTTTTAAAAAAATAAAAATAAATAAAAAACAAATTCACAACAAAAAAAAAAAAATCCTTACCTCTTCGACCTCCCCGTCGACGTGGTGACATCCTGGTGACAAAATAGCAACAATTTGATGAAAAACTTGCAAGATTCACTCCTCCCAGAACATGAGCATGCAAAAGAAGGGATTTTGGCTATGGGAAGAAAAAAAAATAGTCACAAAGAAAATGAGCTCGATTTCCATTTTTTTGCTTTTAATTGCTCATAACGTGAGAGCATTATAACACACGTGTGTTATGAGCTATCAGAACTTTTTAAAAAAATTGGCCACTATTTGGCCCCCCAGCTTTTTGCACCCACCCATACATATGCATATATGTATTCATATATGTATGCATTTATGTCTATATATATATATATATATATATATATATATATATATATATATATGTATGCATGTTTTAATGCTACGGGCCTTTAACAATCAATATGGCTTGTATGTTTGTGGTATCAGATGTGATTTGAATATTCTATGACATGTAAGAATATGAATAACTATTTGTGTTTGGAACAAATATAAACCAATTATAATACAATTTTGGTGGTACAGTGATTCGAGTACCCTTGTTGACTTTGTGGGTGAAAATTGTTTTACAATTGCATATTAAGGAGATCCTATACAACCTATGTTTGGAGGTCCACATGTTTCTACATGATACTGTTTACATTGGGTTTTCCATTTAAATTATTTATTGCATGGAATTGCAATCTATTATATGCGAGGTAAATGTTCAATTCTTAATGCATAGCAATTGCTCTTCATTTTCTTCTTTAAACTCTTGTATAATCATGTGTTCATCAAACAGTTATTGCTATTCTTATGTACACTCATGTTTAATGCACATCCCTTTCACATTGTATACCTCTATATGTATTTGAATCACTTAGGGGACTTGGTTTTGTGAAGGCTTCCAATGGCTCCCTATACAGCACTTCACAATTCAAACAAAATTGTGGACCAGTGCAACATAGGTTGCCATCATAGGAGCATTCCTAAAATCTAGTCGCCCTAATTCATTACTGAATGCAACAATAGCCATGACTCTATACAATTTCTTACATGCATTATTTATGTCTCTATTGCTTACATGTATATAGAATTGCTAGAATTGATGAAGCAAAATATTGGCGGTCATATATGCATGTATGTATGTATGTATGTATATATGTATATATATATATGTATGTATATGTATATGTATGTATATATATACATATATATATGTGTGTGTGTATATATATACATATATATATGTATGTATGTATATATATGTATATATATGTATATATACATACATATATATATATATATATATATATACATATATTATGTATGTATATATATGTATGTATATATGTATGTCTATATATCATAGAGATTATGGTATATTTGGCTAACACTTTGCCATTTTGTGTCTTGTTCACTCTACTTGATCGATGTGCAAAGAAATACATGTTCAGCTGAGCCCATTGTTCCTTCTAAGCTTCACTGATAGTGAGTTGCAATTGAAAGGTATACACTTTTGTAATATTCTTTGTGTATTAAGCTAAGCACTACTTACATGTGTTTGATTAATCCCTGCTTTCATTTGTTCTTGCAGCAAGCAAGATATACATGAGTGCAACAAGACACATCATCAGGAAAATCCCTACTATACAAGTAAGGTTTCTAACCTCACTAAGGCTCTACCACTGTCTCCCATCAGTAATTGTTTCTTGTCGTACAATTTATTTGATTTGTATTGGGTGTGTTGTCTTTCCTAAGTTGAAGTTTATTTTTTTGTCTCGATGATTTTGATCAAATATTTTGGTTTTCCATAGTTTGAAGGAATTTTGTGGCTTTCTTGGTGCATCCAAAATGTGCTCGATGAAGTGTATGGAATCTAGGGTGTTTATGAACACTTCCAAATTTTCTGTTCTTAAACAAACTTACTTTTCCAAGGAAAATATCCTTTTTTCTAGCATTAGTCTAACTTTAATGGGTTTAATTTCTTATGCTTCTTTCCTCTCATGGTTAGCCAAAATATGACTTCATTCAATTTCCCACCACGTGACCATGACACCTATGCTTTTAATATGTATATGCATATATCTACATACGTATATATATATATATACATATATATACAAAAGTATAGACATACATGTATATGCAATATGTACAAAAGTATCCACATACATATGCAGATACATATGTTAATACATATGTATGTACATACATATGTGCACTAAATATTTTTCAAATACAGATCTGCACAATGAATGATTGTGCACTAAAGAATAGAATAATACAAGTGCATGGCATAAAACCTTAAAAATTAATGCTCTAAACTATTCACCAGTGGAGGTAATGAAGGAGGCAGCAAATGATTAATGCTCTAAACAGTTTGTTTAGGGTGGCAAGGTTGTCGAGGCCATGCATCTATCTAATCTAATGCACATAGATTTGTTAGTTGATTAAGGAGGCGGATGGGCTCCACTTTGGGGTGGAGGGAAAATGGGCCCATTTTGGACAGGTTGGAGTAAACAGTGTGTGACAGGTGGTGAGGTGCTCGATATTAAAAAAAAAATTACCAAATGCACAAGTGGCAAGGTGACGTTGTGGAAAAATTTATGTGGTTAATATCACGATATTACAGTCTCGAACAACAAAAGTAAATAGCCAACAATTGAACTATATATTGCAACCTAGAATACACAGCAAAAAAGTAGCCAATCATTCATATAGTTGTAGGGATGGTCCCTCCCAACATCAATCAAGCATGCCAAGATAAACATCTGGAGATGTGTTCTTGTCTCCTACTTGTACATTTTGAGTTGTCGTTACATGATTTTAATTTGCATTTGTAAATCGAGTGCAAATTTCATGCAACGGTGTTGAACAACTATTTCCAACATTTGGGTTGAGACTCAAATTGACATTAGCAGCAGCAAACAGAGGGATGTATATGTTCAATATTTCCCAAAACAAGGCATGGTTGTATACTAATGGGTTTGTAGGACTACTTATATATCTTTCTTGCTGCAATGACCTATGGGCCCAATTGATTACTCTTTCCTTCCTATCTTATTTCTTTTGATCCCTCTGTTGCTCCATCTTCTCACGCCTTTCCTTCCTATCTTGTTTCTTTAAAACTCCATCTTGGTCCCTATTTTTCTCTCTTTCCTTCCTATCTTGTATCCTTTGAACTATCTCTTGCTCCTTTTATTGTCTCTCCTTCCTATCTTGTTTTTTTAGCTCTCTCTTCCTCCTTCTGTTCCCTTTCCTTGTTCAAATCTGCATAATAATCTATCAATTGTGGTATGGAAAATGTGGCAAGCGGAGATGGAAATGAGTAAGTTCCTTGCTCTTCTTCCCACTGCAAGACAATACCCAATTTTTTGGCTCCATCTGCCAAACAAGTTGGTTAGGTAGGGGCTGAGGGAAGACTTAAACTATCATTACCCACATTAGTAGCTCCCTCTACCAACCAAGATGGTTGGGAAAGGGTTGATGGAAGACTTAGACTATCATTACCCATATTCATAGATACATCTTCCCACCAGGACAATGGGCTAGGGGCTAAGGGAAGACTTAGGTTGTCGTTATGTTCCTAGCGCTGGCTATCCACCATGCCATTTCTTTGTTGATTAACTATGTCATTCATTGTGAAATCCCAATGTTGTGATGTTGTTGTATGCCTTCCTGATGGAGCAATAACTACCACAACTTTCTTTGCTTCATCATTTTGTTCTTCTTCAGGGGGAATGTAACCCCTCTTTTACATGTAGGCCACCTTGTTATTGCTCTCTTCTAAATTGGCATGGACCTCATATCAACTTTATATTGCACCTACACACATTATTTAGACATGTTTCAAACAATGATAAGAACCACCATTAAACACCCTTAAAGACAGAGTGATGCATGAAATTTTTATTTTCTTTATTGTGTTAGCTGATAGTTTTTAATGGTAAATTTGGTAACTGTTGAAGATTTATGTGATCATACTACTTTTTTTGAATTACAATCATTCAAAACCTTTTGGATTGAAATGAAAGGAGTTGGTCTTATGACATACATCCGATTGGAATTAACAATATAGATAACTGAAACTCATTGTCATTCATCAATAGTTTGAAACCTTGTGATATTGAGTTACAAGTTTGTGTGAGAAAAATTTAGACATCATAGAACATATTGGAATTTCCAGGCATATAGATGATATATGAAAATGTTGAAATTGAACATTCATAAACAGTATAAGTCAAAACCCCAGATAATGAGTTAGAAAGAATAGGTTGCAACAATAACATTGCCATTAAAAAAATGACTTGGTCTTGTGCAACAATCACATAGGGTTTAACAATCACATTGTAAGGAACTAAAATGCATTGACATCCATAAACAGTATAAGTTGAAACTCCAAATATTGAGTCAGAGGATAGTAGGTGAGAAACATTTACAATGCATATAATTGATTTATATACATAGGCATATAGAACATAACAAATACCCAAGAATTGAACTGAAATGACTTGACATTCATAAATAGAGAAATTTGAAACCCCAAATATAATTCTTACAGACTAGCGCTCGATAAACAGTTACGGTGCATAGAACTAATCTATATTGGTAGGCATATAAAGCATAAGAAAATTCCACCAAAAAAACTCAAATGACTTGACATATATAAACAGTGTAAGTTGAAACCCTAGATATTGAGTTACAAGTTTGTGGCTCAAAGAAATTTTACAGTGAATAAAATAGATATATATTGGGAGGAATAAAGAACGTAAAAAGAACCCATAAAATTAATAGAACTTATCAGACATTCACAAACAATGTAAGTTGAAACCCCAAATGTTGAGTTACAGGTTTTTGTGAGAAACATTAACATCACATACAACATATTGTCATTGGGACATAAAGAGTTTATATGAAAAAGCAAAGGTATTTACAGTGTTGTGAAAAACATTTGCATAGTATTGAACAAATTGGCATTCATAGGCAAAAACAAGAAGTTTGAGATTGGCATTCATAGGCATAAACAACAGGTTTGTGTAGAGTACCTAAATGTTGATAGCGTGCTACTAGTGCTACTTCTTCTTCTCCTCTTTGTTCATCTATCTCCAGGAAAATGCAGCACTGAATATGAAAGTGAGATGTGGTAAATAGAAATGCATTTTTGAATTTGAAAACCTCTTTATATGTTCAATGTTGTTTGGTATGGAGTCTTTTATTTTGGTCCTCCTTTTTCAAATTTGAAAATATGTTTGGGTGCCTTCAATTGCATAGTTTGTATATATTTATGGTGTGTAGTGTTTGTTTGCTGCTCAGGCGATTTTGGTGGCCTTATTTCCATTGTTTTGGTGGTTACATTTGGAAAAAGAGGAGAATGCACCAGTTGTGCAAATGGATTTGACCGATGGGATGGTTATGAATGGTTTTTTTCCTTTCAGAGTTGTATTGATGGCACAATGGGATAGGGGGTGAGTTCGATTGGATTTGGTGATGGGACATTATTGGCTCATAGTTGTTCTCCTCAATGTACTTGTATTAAAATATTGGTCGTGATCTAATGAAAGTGGCGATATTATAGGGGAGCATGGGTTATACTAATTTTATATTTTGGGTGCAAGTTTAAAAGCTACAAGCCAATAACAATCAATATGGCGTGTATGTTTATGGTGTCAGATGTGCTTAGAATATTCTCTAACATGTAAGACTATGATTAATTATTTGTGTTGAGGACAAATATAAACCAATTATAATACAATTTTGGTGGTATAGTGATTCAAGTACCCTTGTTGACTTTGTGAGTGAAAATTATTTTACAATTGTAGATTAAGGCAGTCTAGTGTGGGGCCCACGTGGGACTACTTTTGTCCCCAATATAGGCTCCTACCCTACTTTGGGCCCCTCTCCCCTATATGATATAATATTTATATAATATAAAAAAAAGAGTATATATTATTATTATATTAATTATGCTTTTGATGGTTGCAGCATATAAATATTTTTTTTAAATAAATAGTATAAATCACATATTATACTATGTTTTTATTAGATAAGTAGGGAAGGGCCCTGATCCCATGGATACAACAATAGACAAAAAGGAAACAGAAAAAGGTGGGAAACAACACCACCGACAAACCAAAAAACAACGTTATTAGCTCGTAGGCCAACTTTTAACATAGTAACCATAGTCCAACCAATACTAATAAAAAACAGTAACTTCCTAGAAGCATGCTTTGATCTACGTAAACTATTAATTAAGCCCATAGTGTCCCAGGTGGTATTCCACCATATCATAGCAATAATAACATTACAGTCTGAGAGATTAAAGTAAAAGGACAAAAAACTCATCAAAAACAACAGAGCAACAACATAAATCCATTAGTTGGCTTTCTTCAACAAGGCCCCATACTCTCCCATGAGAGCAATGCATTCTCTCCAATTAGGTCCCTCCGGTTTCCCCTATTTTCTCAGCTTCCTGGTGATTTTGGATTCTCCAAAAGCAGCTCCCAGCATCGCCCTCCTCATCAATTTGTTATTTACCTTCATGAGTGTAACTAAAGCCTTCTCCATATCTTCAAACTAAACCTGCAGAAATGTTAGTCTACTCTTTAAAAATTCATTGCTTGAGTCCTCAGTTTTATTATCCATACCCAAATCCCCAACTTCCTGCACATTTTCATCCTCCTTTTCATCCTCAAATTGTTCAATTTGTTCTTCCTCTTCCCCATCCTTATCGTCCTTTGATCCTTCTTCCCCCATCTCATAAGTTGAGTCCTCAAAATCCATATCCTTTGAATCATCTTCCTCTTGGGCTTCAAATTCTTCATACCCCGAGTTCGACTCTTCACACTCATTCATTTTATGTTTACCTTTTTTGTCCTTCAAGGCTGCTTTTGCAAGGCAAGCCGACCTTCTCCTGCCACTCCCTCCACTCCCTTGCCCTTGCAGAGACTCCTTCTCCTCCTCATTTTGAGTCCCTTCCTCAGTGATATTGATGAAATCCCTTGGGTTTAAGTCTCTTTTGGGTTTCTTCACCTTAAGAAGTTCCAGCAGCAAAGGTGAATGTTTTCTTTTTTCTAGCGTGCTCTAATGAGCTCAATTTCAAATGTTCTTTTTTCCTCACTCTTCTACAACACAAGAGTAGAGGGGTTGGACACATTGGCCACAAAGGACTAGCTTTTAGTAGTAATAATCACTCTCCTAGTTGCAACAATAGGAGGTAAGCGGGGGTTAGGTTCCTCAGCAGGATTTCAACAACAGCAGGGTTTTCATCCACAAGTTGTTCCTCATTAACCTCTTCAAAAATTAAATATTTTTTTATAATATACAATATATATAGGAAATATATAATATACTAAAAAAAATAGATAATATAATATAATAAATATGTTATATATAATGTAAGATACATATAATATAATATAAATATAAATATACATTATTTCTTATATATATGCTATATTTGTTTAATTTAATTATATTATAATATAATATAAAAAAAACATAATATAAGAAATTACATGTATAAGATAATAATATATAAGATAAGATAAGATAAATATACGATAATTTTTTTCTGCAATGTCATCGGTGTGTGCACCCCTGGTTTCTGCGAATAGGGTTTTCGGTGGAAGGGAGACGCAAGTTTCTACCGAATGTGCTCATCCTTTAGTACGTGAGAATGTTCCTGATACAGTGGATGTGAAGAGAAATTTTTTGTAGGGAGGTGAATGTGTAGAGAGAAAATGGCATGGGGAGTTTGGATGATTCAATCACCATTTGCAAGGGGCGATGCCTGGCCATTTTTCTAGTCCTAGGGAGGCTCGATGGTTGGAGGGGGATCCTACGAGGAGGAATAGGGAAAGCAGTAGGGCTACGAGCGGAGATTGTGCACAAAGATCTATGCATTGTGCGGTTTCATCCCCCTTAGTTACCCAAGATAGTGAAATAGCAAACAAAATTTTTGAGAATGCTAAATACTTCACAGAACTGGGACTGATTGGAAGATTTCGTGGGTTCTGGCCAGGCCTTGTTGATTTACATAGCTAGATTACTAAAACCTAGCGCCATATTTTAGGTGGCGAAGTGCAAATTTACCCCAGTGCAAGGGGTTTTTTGTGGTGGTGTTTGAAAATGTGGAGGACAAAAACAAGGTTCTATGTGAGTACCAATGGAGTTGGGAAGACAAACATTTTCTAATGTTGAAGTCATGGTACCCTTCTTTTAATCCAACTATTGAATCTTTTGAGTTGGCTCCTTTATGGGTAAGATTATCGAATCTTCCTTTGCACTTCTAGTTTGAATCATGTTTTGAAGCAATTGGGAATTCACTAGGGAAATTTCTGGGGTTGATGAGGGTTTTCTAATTTTCTTCATACAACTTATGCTCAAATTTTGGTAGAAATGGATATGTCAAAAGACCTCCCTACAGATGTAAACATGAAATTTTGAGGTGAAGTATGGAAGCAAATGATAAACTACGAAGGTTTATCATTCATTATCATAGATGCTTCAGCACTAGTCATGTGGTTGAGCATTATTCCAAGCACAAGAGGGTTATCCAAGAAACCTGGTTGAGAGAAGTTAACCCTCAACATCATTTAGTGGAGCAGGAGGGCTTAGGTGGTAAGGATTCAACTAAGGCACCAAGTAAGACAGCCATCAACAATGTATCCCCATAGGTGCAGGCGGGGAGAAAAGAAGAGGAAATTAGCATCTTAAAAGAAGCGGTGGGGGGACGGTCAGAGTGCTAGGACATGGCCTCCTCTAAAATAAGAGAGCGTTCATGAGGAGGTTGCAGGGGAGTAAACATGGATAGATGATCAAGAAGAGCTTTGGCATAAGGTTCAAAGAAAGAAGTGGAAAAAAGTTGCTTTCAATATGCATCTACAATCCCACAACAAAGGGAAAAAAGAAGTGACAAGTTTGGCTACAGATTTATGTATTGTTTGAATTTCTTTGTTTGTATTATGTTAGGAGGATTGCGAAATGGGTAGATTTGGAATAAGGTTGGAGGATATATGGATCTAATGTTTGTTAAGGATATTAGCATGGTTTGTAATGCTTTTTCATGATTTAATAAAATATGCAGGGACTACCTACCTTTATCAATCAAAAAAAATTATAAGATAAATATACATTATTTCTTATATATATATATATTATATTTGTTTAATTATGTGTATATAATATGTTATATTTGTTTAATTATATAATAATATAATATAAATATACATTATTTTTTAATAATATAATATATATAAGAAATAATCTATATTTTACACAAATATAACATATTTATTATATTATATTATCTTTTTTTTAGTATATTATATATTTCCTATATCTATTGTATATTATAAAAAATATATTTAAGATATAACATAATATAATATAAGGTTTATACTATTTATTTTAAAAAATTGTTTATATTATGCAGCCATCAAAAGCATAATTAATATAATAATAATATATACAATTTTTTTTATATATTATATAAATATTATATCATATATATTGTAGGCAAAAAAACATTAATTTGGCCGAAGATAATCACCGTCTTCACCTGGCACATTTATTTTTGGTTGGTTGGAGATAAATAAATGTTATGTACCAACAAACAGCTTACGATGTATAGATGATGGTGGCTACAAACAATGCACAAACAGACCGGCAGACCATCGAATGCACATGGTGCATCTTGATGGCTGGATAGCTAGTGCCCAAAATTACCTACCAACTGCACCCTTTTTAAAATGAAAGGTTTTAATGATTTCTATGAGATCAAGTAGTCGAGGGTTGAATTGATCAACATTAAATAAAATTTTAATCAACAAACTACAATCGTTACTGTTGATTATTTATTATGTCTTTGTTGATCAAAGATCTTTTACTATGAATTTTAATCGAGTAATATGTTTCTTTTTATTATCCATTCATCCTTGAATAAAGTTGTTAAAGACTCTATTTTTAAAGTATTAACATAATTGATTCATATGTTGTACACTCTATGATGCAACAATATTCTGTTTTGATTGATCTTGATGTGCAAAGAAGAAAAACTCTGTCAACTAACTCCTCTTTGGGTGTTTTCCATCTCCCTTATTCACACCTAAGATGGTGTGAACTAGTCCCTAACTAGGCTAATAGTATTTTAGCTTTTGATTTTATATATGTTTCTATATAGTTCTTTTCCTTGTGGTCACATGCAAGATTGAATTGCTTGACATAATATTTTCTTTTTTGCTTAAGTTGTTTTGTCTGCATGACTACTTTGACTTTCTCTCTCACATAATTTTTTATTTTTGTATTTACATTTGGGAACTCTTACATGCCAATTCTCCATTTATTGATCCACTTGGCATGTTGATTCACCCACATTTTCTTTCTTCTATTTAGATTTCCCTTTACTACTATTTTGTGCTTATTTCCTTCCATGTTATCTATTCTCTTCAAATAACCTACCAAAAAAATCATCATCATTGCTTCAATTGGAAATTCTCCAACCTCAACCAAGACAATATCATATCAAACCATGGCTTTTATTTTAAAATTGCGTATGAATAAATAACTCTGCAACCTTTTTATTTGTCTCTATATCGATGTTGATATATTGTTGCCCGAATTCCAGAACTATACAACACCACCAATGTTACAAGTAGCCCAAATAAAGTATTTTTTTCAATCCTATAACTCAGCTAATCTACGTCAATTTTGAAGCATGAGTAGTGCTTTCCAACCCCCTTGTATCCTTTTTTATCTTGCAAGTCTCCCAACTGAGGTTGCTATGAAAATCAAGGTCATGATAAAAGGCTTAGACTCTATACTTATGGATCATAAAGGGAACATATATTAAATGATAACATATAGTGAAAAATCCAATTAAATGTAATCCTATTACATCTACACTAGTAAATGATTAAAAAAAAAATTAGGTTGCTTGTCATAGGCTAAATTTTGTGGCCATATGGCCATATTTTTTAATATAAGTAAATGTCTAGGAAGAATGTATCACATGAAAGGGAATATTTTCCTTAGAGTTTCAAAATCTAGTATTGCAATTGTATATAGTTCTACTTTATGATATATGAATCTTAAATGAAGTATGATTTTGCTTCATAAAGGGTCTAATTTATTTATTTCATGTTTGAAGGGTTTTGGAAATAGGGAATAAATTTTTGAATCCTAGAAAATGTATTATGTGATAATAGGTTGATGAAATGTAAGAGAATTTTTTAAAATTGAGTGTCTTAATCTATAGTGAAATTGTTAGTTTTTGTAGTGTAGGAAAATGCACCCCTTTACATTTTCACACTTGTTTGGGCCCTCCCTACTAAAATTGGGCTTCTTTATGCCTTATTTGGTCCTAGCTTGCATCCACAATCCATATTTAATGCATTTATCTAAGGATAATCTTGACACTTAACTAATGACCAATCATAATTCATGTTTTTGGATTGTGTGTTCCAAATTTGGTGATCTAGGACTCATAGGATACCTTGGGCATAAGGGTCTCACCTAGGTTTTGGGGCTTGATCCTGGATATTACATTGAACTTAACATTTCTTGAAGTTTGTGTCCCAAGTTTAATCTACTGGGACTCATACGCCCCAACTAGCATATGAGTCCCGCTTTAACTTGGACCTATTTTGAATTCAATTCTTGGCAGGATTTTATTCTCCTAGATTTGATGTCGACTTGTAGTGTTGTAATTTCAAGAAATTTGGTATAAACAAGTATAAATACAAGGTTATTTCACATAATTTCTCCTAACAATTTCAAGTCTTCAAGCACTCTAGCAATTCGAGTATTTGAGTATCCTAGCAATTTTGAGATCAAGCACTCTTAAGGAAACAACATTCAAGAGTTGCTTATCAATCATTTGGAGCAGCATTCAAGATTCAAGCATCATGTCAAATTCATCATGTCATGTGTGTTTTTGAACTAACATTTGTGATGTAGGTTTTCATGATTCAAGCAAGCATTCAAAGACATTATCTCATATCAAGATCAAGAGTCAAGATCCACATCCATTGGAGCCATTTCACACAAGTTTGCAGCCTTTATTTCAAGTTTTGGTGAGTTACAACATTGCATATTGTGCATTCATCATTCCTTCATTCTATTTCATTTCATTTCAAGGTTTGACTATCAAAATGGGGTTGACCAAGGCAAACCCCTATTCCCTAACACAACATTTTTCCCTCTTCATGTGTGATTGTAGATCTAGGTGATTTGGATCTTGAAGATCCTTTGAAGACAAAGTTGTAAGATTGAAGAAAGTTGTCAAAGTTGTCAAAAAGTTGTCATCTTCACGGAAACTCGCCTACAGATTGGAATTCAGACCTTTCAGACCTGAATATCGGACAACACAAAAGTTATAGAAGATCACTAGAGGATATAGAATTTTCAGTCAAACCCTAATACTAGGACTAAATCACCACCTTCGATGAATGAGTCCCAATATACCTCTTTTTAGTAGTTTTTTGTAGATCCTGGTTTTTCATCTGAAGATTCTAGATTCTACCTAGATTCCAATAGCAAGACTAAATCACCCAGTCTGGCACATGAGTCCGAATACACATCAAAATTCAAAATTTCAAAGTTGCAGACCTTGTTTTGGACATCTCTAGTCTTCCAGGTGTTTCTTTGTTTATCCTCATCTTCTCATTCTAATTTTAAGTTTCATTTTCTAGGTCACATAGTTAGATTTGCATGTTACTTCCATTTCCTCCTTTCTAAGCATTCACTTAGCGATGAACCCCTTTTTAATCACACCTAAGGAAACCTCCCTAGATCTCCTTCCCTCAATTGAATCATTAGGTTGAATCCTCTAGGGTTTCCTTTAATGAAGTGAGGTGAAAAATAGGTCCCCTAATTGTTCCATCTCCTAAAAGGTGGAGCATCCTATTTCTAATCATTTCAGTTGTCATAAATGGTAGTTTCTAAATAATTTAGGTGAAATTTTCAATTATCATAAATCATTATTTCAAAATCATTAGAAACATTTAACATAAATATTTATCTACCAAAGTGGTGATTTTGTTAAATGGTAGTTTTGAGCATCTCATGATATTCTAGTTTGGAAGGCTCTTTAGTCTTTAGCACTTTTTTTAGTCTTCTCAATTCCTATAGGTTCATAAAATTCCATATAGGAATTATAAGCTCAAATTGTGATTGAAGGAGAGCATCTTTGGGACTTTAGAAATAGCATTTAACAAGTTTATCAAGTTCCTAGTGATTCTTGTAAGTGTTTTAGTAGAGTTGTGGTGTTTGTGGGAGATTGTTGATGTTCAGAGACAAAGAAGAGGTGAGAATTATTGTCATCCTTAAGAATCTAAATGGACTAGACTGTTAGGTGGAAAATGGGATCTAAGGTTAATGACTAACCTAAATCACACATTCCACCATTGAACATTAAATGACACAAAAATAACCAAGATAAACTATTTGTTTATTTAATTATCATTTGTCTATTTTGGCTTTAATGACCCAATTCAATTCTTATTGCATCTATTTCCATACCTCATACTAAATTTTAGGTATGCTTTTGTCTCCTAGAATTATCATGATTGTGAGCCTATCCCTAGATTTAAACTTTCTTCCCATTTATACCAAATAAATCCTTTTGCCAAATTTTGACCAATCCTCATTGGCATGAACAATAAATTATTCAAATTGGATGCCTAAGATGCAATAGTATAGGAAAAGTTTTACACCACTAGTTATCCATTGAGAGATCATCAAAGGGATTAAAAACATACTGGATAATATGAAGAGCACTACTAGGAACTATATTTTCTTTCTACACCTCAAATACCACACTTGAAAATATTGAAGCACTCTAGATAACTTCTCACTTGTGTCTTCCATGTTTAAAATCACTTGTACAATAAATCCTTAATAATACTTAGTAGCATCACAGTAATTCCAAAATGATAGCATTAAAATATGTGAACAAGTAAAAAATTCAAAAATACTTGAGGAAAAAATTAGGCTACATGATGATGTAAGCTACACCATACCTCACATTTGTGTGATAACCTGACATGCAACTACATAGAAGCAAACTAGGGTTCTCTTGGCTAACAATCAACCTACAAAAATTGATGCCTATACAATCTACACCCTAAGACTCTCACCTAATCTACAACAACTAACCAACAATGCCTACTCACATGAAATAATAGAGACCTACTCTACATAATCCTAAACACACCCATTGGACACTATATGGGAAACAAATAAAAAAAAATCATTACATAAAATATTCTATTTATACATACAAGGACTTGTACTTCATCTATTCATTCTCACACACATGAACATTAACTTGACTACACACACACTCGATGGAAACCTTATACATAAATTTCCTTCTCACATTCTACTTCACCTTCTCTTACCACACTTGCCACTTAGTCTCACATGCAACCTCTTGTTATCTCTATCTTGCTCACAAAATTTCCTCCTTGCTAGCACCTCTACACAAATCCTTGTGGGTGTTTCCTTCTACCCTACTCTTAACCAACCTCACCACAATTTTCATCTTTGAGCTCTCAAAAATATTTCTCCCTATTTAAATCTCTCTCTCTATCATCAACTAACTAGTATAAGGTACTCTATTCATATCCTCCATCTCACTAGGAGAAATTGGAACTACTCGACAATTAAATCTGTCCCCATCATAACATAAACACAAAATGGCTTGAAATCTATCATGTTAAACCTCTAACACAAAGTTTGCATACTTACACTAGCCCAACCACATTTTTATATTCAATACATATCCTATGATCTCCATCTGCAAGATGTACTTGGATGCCCCTAGGTCCATCTCAAACTATGTTGAAAGCTCATACTTCAAATCATAAATCAAACCTTTCCCATTATTGAAAATATCATATCATCATATATAATGCAATAATGAAACTATGTTCAACATCCATCTTATAATAGATGCAATGATTCAATTTGGATCTCATAAATCATAGAATTAACATGAAAGAATCAAACTTTTGAAACCACATCCTACGAGATTGCATGAGACTATACAAATAATTTTCAACTTAAAAACCAAATGATCTTGACCTCTCTTAATATAGTGCTCTAGCTATGTCATGTAAATCTCTTCCTCCAAATCACCATGAAGGAATAGTTCCTTCACATTCATCTGCTCAACCTCAAGATCATATGTTGTGTAGCAAAGACAATAGGAATGGATGTCAAATTTTCTACTAAGGAAAAAATCTCACCATGATTTATTTATTGCAAACAAGTAAACTTAATATGTGCAAATAAGTCCACTAGTAATGAATTAACTAGGTACATGTCATAACCCAATTTTATTGCATATTTATTTAAATATGGAAAATTGAATTATTGATGAAATTCAATTTAATATTAAATGGAGATACTTAAATATTCAAAAATTGAATATAAGGAGTTGATTGATGTTGACTTTATGAATTTATAAAAAATATTTTATATGTCATCAAGAATTGAACGTTACTGATCAATTTGCAAGTGCAAGTGTGTGCAGATGTAGGGTGGCAGGTAGAAGGATGAGAACACGATTGAAGTAGGATTGTTTAGCTAGATCAAACAGTAAGCCAGTTGGAATTTGGGTGCACACACCACAAATGGAATGATGACTTGCATTTGAACTAATTTGCATATGTAAGAAAACGAAATTTCCTAACTTGAATTGTTTCTATGTTTGAAAATAAATGGCTTGAAGATTAAAATTGTCTATTTAAACTTTGTGTTTGAAGAAATGAAAGAAACTTCCTTTTTAATATATATATATATGGTGAAATTTGAATTAAATTTCCCGATTGTAAGTAATAGTGTATGAAACTTGTTATACATGAAAGTATATAGATACATATATACACATGGATGTAAACAAGATTTGAATACATACATACATATAGATAGATAGATAGATAGATAGATATACATAAATGTATATATATGTATATGCAATATTAGAAAACATGAATGGGCCCATTTAAATACACACAGAAATATATATATATACATACATATGTATATATATATATATATATTTGAATGCATATTCAAATTTATATGTCGAATTCAATTCAATAACCAATAGGATTCTAATATAAAATTGTTAATAAAATCAAATAAGATTATCATCGAGTGGTCTACTGTGAAATTATTAGCAATATTCGAATGTGTAGTGGCTGGCGGCAAGGAAATAATGCCTCCACCAAAGGCCTACAAAATAATAGGCTGTTGTTCCCATCTTGAACATGCACATAGTGGAACAAAGAAAAGCACAAAAAGAAGCGATTGTTGGGAAGGAAAAAAGTAGAGAAGCTTATGGAAAAATCAAGAGAAAAGCTCATTCGACTACAATATCAGAGGTAATCTGAGAACATAAGAAAACAACTTGATTCTCTCTATCTTTGTCAAATGGTAATCTTTCATTTTATATGTCATTTTCATCATTCAAATAGAAGTTTCATTTTAATAAATGCCATGGCCTTAGGCCATATGGCATGGCATCGACCACTGTTGGGTCACTCAACCTACATTTTATTGCATGAGCTCCATTTGCAGAAGCCTTGCGGCTAGCTCTCTGAGCTAAGTTGAGCCTTAGAATATTAAGTTTGGGCTATTCTTAAGAATTGCACTCTTGTGCAAGCCATTCGAAGGCAATTGGAATCTCTATTCCATTTCTCATTGTAAATTATGTCGAATGAAAATTGTTATAGATCAATCAATGATCCCTTGGAAGAGGGTTTATAACCATGTGCTTTATTTTGAAGGGTTTTTTTACCATCCTAGCAGTTGGCCAAGGCTCAAAGAGCTTCAAAGGCCTCAATCATTAACTCTTTTGCATTTAAATGTTTAGCCCAGTGTGACTATCAGAATTTATTCTGATGGAAGTGTGTATCTTGCCATTATTCATTGTGTAAGATCAACTATGACCTAGGAAGATAAGAGACCCCTATGTACATTGTACTTTTTGTATTTTATCAAACCCTGTTATCGAATGGGATGATAACAAAAAAGGGGACTATGTCAAATTTTCTTAAGCCTCACAAATGTATGTAGGTTGTCTTTTGGTAAGAAATAAACCCCATTAAATGAGAACGATGGCATTAAATCCATGTTTTGGATGCATACAAGGCTCGCATGTAGAATATCTCTGCATGCACGGTTTTAAACAGTAAGTCCACATGGGAAAATCACAAAATATTATTGATGATTAGAAAATAGGACCCAACCATTGGGGATTGGTTGACTCAGAGAAACCATAGTCTATTGTTGCAACCTAAAGGGTAGGAATAATATCTAAAAAATAGGTATACTACCCTTATCTATGAAACAAGGCAATTTTAACTTGCTTATTTTCTAAACTTTGTGGAAGAACCATTCTATTTTTTAACAAGTGAACATATGATTAAGATTTGCAAACAGAGTGAACGACAATATTTGACTTAAATGTAACTGTTTAGTCAAAACAAAAATGTGTGAATGTAAACAGTGGATATTCTTATGAACAACTTCATTTTGTTAAAAATTTATCCTTATAGCGGAAACAACATGTTCTATAATTGTTTAGTAGGAAACGGTACATGTTCTGTTAAAATAATGAAAGTACATATGTGAACAATTTTCTTTATAACTGTTTAGTAGGAAACAACATTTCTTCTATTCAAACAATCAATGTACATATGTAAACAGCTAGTTTTACAACTGTTTAGTAGGAAATAGTATTTATTTTGCTTAAATAGTGAATGTTCATATGTGAACAATTGATTCCATAAATATTTAGTAGGAAACGACATTTCTTCTATTCAAACAATGAATGTCCTTATGAAAACAAAAATGTTAAAGAAACATAGTAATGAGAATGCTAAACAGTATGTGTGAAACTGTTAGCATAGACCTATTCTATTTTCTTATTTTGACAATGAAACATCATTTAGAATACTATTTAAAGATTGCAATCTGATTTAATGATTATTTCAAAATGTATGCACAAACTTAAACATTAGTAGGCACATATATGTGAATGCACATAGACTTCATCTATGTACATACACATACTTGTGACATACCTTCTTTTGTTTTTAGTACACTTTTTAAAAGGAAAATGCTTATGATGTTAAGTAGAAAATAGTCATAAGAATGATATGACTGATTATTTACCTTGTGGATCATAGAATCTAATTTCTATTTAGAGTATATGAATTTGTATTCTTTTTCTTCTTTCAAAGACATTTGTGAAAGAATATTTCAATATTGGAACAGAATAATGATACCTTAGTTGACTAGAGCATCTGAGTAGTTGTTGCAAGAGGGTAGATAGCCGTTATAGTAGAAAGTTACCTTATAAGATGCCAAAATGGAGTTCAGAGAGTATAAATTTTCTTTACTAGAACCTATTATTTGTTGTTGTTGCAACACACTTATTATGCTTGGCCAAGCAATATAGTTCATTGTGTACGTATGAATGAACTCTTTGAATTCACTCTCTTCCATTCCTAGCATAGATCTTGTACTTTCTTTTCTAACATATAGATAGAAATTGTATGTTGATGTCTAGGAACGAACTAGATCCCACCTTGCAAATTGTTCTCTTACTAAACTCTCTGTGCAAGGTCAGACATTCTTCAAGTCAGAAGAATACTGGGGAAGTGTAAGCTTCGTGGTTGGGCAGTAAAGCACTTCAACCATGTTCTCGTCCACCAGTGGAGGCGAGCGTTGAAGAAGAACCTTAGTTGTTCACCAAATTATTATAGTCTATGATGTAACTTGATGTAAATCATTCATGTACTTGATGTAATGTGTGCAATGAAATGGCATTGTGGCCAGAGGAGCAAAGTAAAGCTTGATATTGTAATTTGACTTTTGAAGTGAATATAAGAATCTTTGACTCATTTTAAATGGACATGAGTAGCTATGATTGACTTTAGCCACTAGTTATGTCTTTTTAATTTGGAGTATATTAATGTGTCATTTACAATAATATTAATTAATAATTTGGAATGGGTTATTACATTTGGTATCAGAGCTTAGGGTTCAGCTCTAGGCCTTTTGAGTCTACCATAGTTGGCTAGGGTAGTTGACCCTTGACCCAGAATTAGAAGTCCTAAAAATTGACCGAACTTAAATTGAATGCAAGAATGGGAAGGTCAAAGGTAGGACAAAGGATAGGGAAAAATATTAAAACCCAATGTAAGAATGACGTAAAGGAAACACCAAGACGAAGCTTCAACCAAAAATTCTCAATGACGAAACTCTAGCTCAAGATCTTACATGACTCAAGCTAGAGAGAGAATTGAATATTGAGGAGAGGCGAACACCTAAGATCAAAAATCCTTCTGCAATCAAGGACTAGCCTCTAGGGTGTGGACCCAATGCACCCTTGTTGAATAAAGAGGAAAAGGAGAGCCTATACGCTCAACCATCCTCTTCTGTAAAGTTTTAAGTAAACTCAGATGATGACCCAGAGGAATGTCCTTTATCTGATAGCGAGAAATTGGAAGGATGTAACAAAGAATCCTATTGTAAATAAGGTCTATTGACTCACCTTAAATATAAATAAAAATCAAATGATATTTTGGTGTGTTCAATGAGAGACTCTAAAATGTGTGTGTTATGCATGAATGAGTATGTCTTCTTTATAGAGGGATGTATGCATAAGAAAGTTATGTGATGTAGCATAAGAACATTTATTCGTAGAACCTTGTATTGAGATGCAATGAATGTGACTATGTTGCAGGATAAATTCGAAACAACATGGTGGCCACCAGGCAAGACAGGGGTGGTAGTGGTTCCAATAATGAACCAAACAAGAGACTGGAACAAATTCTAGAGCTTCTAAACCGACAAGAGTCTCGCATGGATCGCATAGAGAAAGAAGTTTGAGTGGCATGCAAGGACCAAGACCATAGGAATGCAAAAGGAAATCAAGGAGACGGTGATCCAGGGGCAGGTCCTCGAGGGAGAATTGAGGAAGACCTTGGGGAAGACCTCAAAAGAGTAGAAACACCCAAGTTCGATGGTAAGGCTATCGGAACATGAGTTGAGGCTTGGATTAAAGAAATGGAAAAATACTTTGGGCTCCATAACCTTTATGAATAGACTAAGGCAGCATGGGATACATATTAGCTCTCAAGTGAAGCAACGACTAGGTGAGATAATGAGAAGTGAGAATGAAACCTACAACCTGCTAAGATCACTTGGGAACTCTTCCTCCAAGATTTCACGAAGAGATGGTTACCATAGCTTTTCTTTGACAAGAAAGTGATAGAATTTTAGAACTTAACCCAGGGAAATATGACTATGATTCAGTATTGGGAAAAGTTCACTAACCTATTGAAGTATGTGCCTCAGTATCAAGGAGACGAATGGTTCTGTATTCAAAAATTCATAATGGAACTCAGAACCCACATAGGAGTTGAGGTAGATATGCACGAACCTCAAACCATGAATGAAGTTTTCCAAAAAGCCACCAAATAGGAATAGAAGCTACAACATTTATCAAATCTTTGCAGCGATTCAAGTTCTAAGTCTCGATATGGGAAGAAGAAATTTAATAAGGGAGACAAAAGCCATCAAATTTGTAATCTCAAGAGGGGAAGTGAATCATAGGAGAAGGTAAAATATGGTAATGGTGGAAAGAACAAGAAAGCAAGCAAGGGTAAGGGAAAGGATGACCATAAGCAGAAGGGCTTTAGAGAGGAAAAACCAAGAGTTCACAAAGGGCCTCGTGATGGATGTTATACTTGTGGAGGTGACCACTATGCCTCAAATTTTCCTCAGCGGTCGAAGTCACAGAAGGAAGGAAGCTACCAACAGACTCACCAGATCCACATTGCAATGGACAACAAGAAAGCAGAATATTAGGCTTAGCCAATTCAACTAACGAGTAAGCTCTATGGCCAATATGTCCCTATCTTAATCGATACTGGAGCTACTAAATTTTTAATAGATTCTAGAGTAATATCTAAGATACCCATCAGACCTATGTACATGACAAACTCATGGATAGTCTAGTATGTAATCAAGTAGAGCAAAGGGTATATACATGTCTCTTTTGCAGTGAGTTAGAACTTCCAACTTTCCAAACTTGGGTCAACTTGTATGTGGCACCCTTAGGCTCATATGATATAATTTTGGGAATAAATTGGTTAACTGAGCATAAAGCTTTAGTGAACTATGAAGATAAGGTGGTCAATTGTCTGGATGATTATGGAAACCCAGTTGAGGTTTGTGGAATGTAGAGACCCTTAAAGCTTAGATAGATTTATGTGATGCAACTCAAGAAGGTTCGTTGAAAGGGGTGTGCAATTTATGCAATGCATGTTAGTAATCCTAACAACAAGGAGTTGTATTTAGATGACTATCCTATTCTCAAGGAGTTCCAAGACATATTGCCAGAAGAACTTATGGAGTTTCCTTCAAAGAAAGAATTCTATTTTTCTATTGACCTAGTCCTAGGAGTTGAGCCTCAATCCAAGGAACCTTATCAGATGACCACTATAGAACTTTATGATTTGAAGGCCCAGCTAATGGAATTGTTGGACAAGGGACTTATAAGATGCAATGTTTCACCTTTGGGAGCGCCAGTTATTTTTGTAAAAAAGAAGGATGGAACTTTGCGTTTATGTATAGATTATCAGATGTTGTACAAGGTTACCATCAAGAACTAATATCCACTCCCGAGGATTAACAAATTATTTGATCAAATGAATGGAGCGACGATGTTCTCCAAGATAGATCTCAGATCGAGGTACCATCAATTGAGGATTAAGGAAGAAGATATTCTGAAGACTACATTCAGAACTCGATATGGACATTACGAGTTCACAATGGTAACTTTTGGTTTAAATAATGCACCAGTAGCCTTTATGAACCTTATTAATAGTGTATTCAGAGACTGCTTAAATGACTTTATTCTAATCTTTATTGATGAAATTTTAGTCTACTCAAAGACTGTCGAAGAACACGATAGGAATTTGAGGATAGTTTTCCATTGTTTGAGAGAAATGAAACTCTTTGGGAAGTTGTCCAAGTGTTCATTCTATCAGGACAGAGTGCACTATTTAGGCCATATCATTTCAGCGGAAGGAGTTTCCATAGACCCCAAAAAGATCAAGGAAATCATGGAATGTTCAGTACCTCAAAATTTGTCAAAATTTCATAACTTCATGGGCCTCGCAAGATATTATAGGAAGTTTGTGCAAGGGTTCTCCCAAATTGCATCCCCTATTACCTCACTCCAAAGGAAGGGAATGTGGTTTGAATGGATCGAGAAATGCGAGCAGGAATTCCAACTCCTAAAGGAGAGGATCACAACAGCACCAGTGCTAACTATCCCTGATCTTAATGGGAGATTCACAGTAATCATAGATGCTTCAAGAGAGGGATTGGGAGCAGTATTAATGCAAGACAGACAAGTGGTAGCATATGAA
>VDFB02000363.1:24501542-24644687 GCA_007258455.2 Sequoia sempervirens
GTGTTAGCATTAGGATCTCTCTAAAACCCTTATCTCTTTTGTTGTTTATTTTGAATCTGGGTTAGTTTTAGGATTGAAAGCATCACCATATTATTACAATTGATGAAAGTACACTTCCAACATTGTTCATTTGTAAGGCCCCTTATGATTACCAACATTTTCACATATTATCTGAGTTGTTTATGCATTGTCAAGACCTAACATTAGAGACCTTGGGGTTATCTCTTGAGGCTTGCTAATAGAGATTTACCTTTCAAGAGAGATAGGATATCATATTTTGTCTGAGTTGCTGTTGTGCAAAAAACACCATCAATAGATTGGCACTAGAAGGAGGGTGAACGAAGGTGACATAACTGGAAGTTGAATGAGCCTTCATGCTGAAAATCTGAGATATGATAGATCTCTAAATCTAAAAGTACAAATTCTGAGTCAAGATGGAAAAGTAGTCTTATGTTTTTCATGATGGAAACAGTCGTAGATTGATTTTCCTCAACTTTGTGAGTCTTTGAACAAAAGATTGGATCTCTGGAATAGTAAGGGTTTGCAGCACTATTCATTTTCAGACAAGTTTAGCATTCATAATACATGTAGGCACAGTGAGTTGGAATGCTTAGAATTTTTGGGTAAATTCGAGAGGATTTTGCAATGCGGTATTTTTATGCAGAACTTTCCTAAACCACTAGCCTCTACAGATCTAGGGTTTATTGATGTTGCAGTTGAGACATTTACACAAATAGTTGAAGAACAACTTGCTAGTGGTAAGTGTTTGCTAGATTTCATCTCATCTAAATAGTGTAGAGTTCATAATGCAACCCATTCAGAGTTCACCTTTTGTTCGTGTGTGGAAATCATCATTAAAGTTGGAAGATACCTAGAGTGGAAACAAAAGTTAGACAAGGAACGCACTACAGAGAAGCCAAAAAAATTTGAATCTAGAAATGATGTTGCAGCTGATGTTGAGGTGGCTCTAGAAGGGAATGATTATAAGGAAGACAAATCTGAGGCATCAAAGTTAGCAGAGGAAAATTTAAGTGAAGAACTACATATAAAGATCAAGGAGGATGTTCCTACAGAGGTTAGTCAGATTTCCCCCATTCATGATGAAGATTCAATACAGACTAGATATGAAGAGTTTGTTGCCAGAATTATAAAAGATTGGTCAAGCCTGAGTTATAGAGTCTTCCTAGAGGACTTGTTGTTACCAGCTTGGTGCATGATACATGAGGAAGAGAATTATAAATTCACATGCTTCCAGTGTCAGAAACCATAAAAGAGATGAAAGAACAAGTACAACTACTACAACATACAAGGGATACACAAAAAGATACATCAAACAAGTCTCTGATAGAGGAATGTCAACAAGTTGTTGATGAATGTCTTGAAGAACATGAGGAAGCACTTAATGGAGGAGTCAACATTCCTGATAACTGTGATCAAGAGTCTGAACAAGTGCCAACAAAAGATGAATTCAGGGAGTCTTCTCATTTATCAATTTCTATTTTTACTCAATCTATTGATGAACTGCACAATGAAAATTCACAGATTTTATGTATTAAGGGTGAGCCAACTAATGTGGCTCATATTGATATGCAGGAAAACTTGAATGATGTTGGAGAAAGTAATATTGCAGTCATTATTGATGAGCTAGATCACACTATTATAGGTGAAAATGTGCTTAAAGATTAGTCTGTGACGCCTCCTAATGAGCGTCCTACTAAGAAATTTGTTGTGCATGATGAGGCTTCTACAATTTCCTCACTAATTCCTCATGAAAATACTCCAACTGGTGAAAAGTTCCATGTTGATAATTCTAGATTTGTTAAATCTAAATTTCACTTTGCACTACGTAATGATGACTCCAATTCTATTTTACATATTTTGAACGCAAGGGGAATGATGCACCATCAGTGGAAACCTCCCAACGACATAGATATCAGTTCTTCGCAAGTGCAGGATGATGAACACAACATTCAGTCTACAAAAGTACAAAATCGGGTTGTTTCTTTCCTTACTGTGAATTTTGAAGCTTATCAATTTGATTATGGGAGTTTGGGAAAGACAACTTGCATATGGGTTAATCATGGACCTAATGAGTTACCTCAGTTATTGATTATTCCTAATTATGAGGTTGAGTTTGAATGCTACAATGTGGAGATTTATTTTGCTGAACATAAAGACGAGTTTGCATTCTTGAGGATTGTTACCATTACATTACTGCTTGTTCATGCATTAATTAACCATATGGGGATGGGACTCAGTTCACCTTGTCTGATCATGAGCCACTTTGAGTCTCTTTGTACATAATGTTGATTTGAATAAATGCAGCTTGCTCTACTTTTCTTTTGCTTTAGTCTATTTTTGTTTTCTTTAGGATAGATGGCTTTAGTTTAGATTGCTTTTCTTGGCTTTTGGTTTGCTTCTGTTTTGGTTAGTTTAGGTTTGCTTTGGGTTTTGGTTTGGTTCTTGCTTTGCTTCTCCGGCTTGGGTTTCTCTATTTTATAGTTGGGGATATTTTCATTTGCACAATAACCATTTTATTATCTGGGACTGTTTTGAGTATTTCATTGATGGAATTTAGTCATGTGTCTTGAATCAATGGTCGAGATCTTTTGTTTGTGTCAAGCAGTCTGAATGTTTGATTTAAAGAGGATGCGTCATTGGTTTGATTTGAACCCAAAGTATTCTGAAATCTTATATCTTTCATACATCTTAAGAATCTTGAGGTTGCTATTAGGCTCCTTGTAAGGTCATGTTAAGTGAAAAATCCTATTTCTACTTCAGCGCCACTGTGGTTCTCAGCCCTGAGTGTGAACTTCATTGTTCACAGGTTGAAATGAGGAATGAATGAAAAGAAAAGAAAAAGAAAATATTGAAAATCAAAAGAAAGAATTCAACTTATCAAGACGATCTAAACATCTCTACCAGGGCTATGGACGTCTGGCTAGCAATAGAGATATGTTCGAGAGAATCACAGCGATAACCTTGTTGGGGCTATGGATGCCTGACTAGCAACAAGGCTCTATCTAGGTTGTTTTTGGAGCTAGAATCTTTACACGGCCTAACTTGACTGAGCTTGGTTTCTACAATAGCTCAAGGAGGGAAATGAACTCACTTGCACACACTTGGATTTTTAGTTTATGGAAGGTTCAGTCTACCTTTGGTCTTGATTCTTTAATCTTGCATTTTGATTTGTTTTCCTAGTAAGGAGATCGAAACCAGGGATTCTAGGTTCATGATTCCTATTCATCATCAAAATGCTCTAGAGCATTTTCCTAGCAGGAGTCGCCATTTGTTGTGCAATTTTTGCACACACGCCCCACCGAAGGCGGGGACCCTCTTCTTTCTTTTGCATCTATACATCTTGGCTTGGTCAATTTTTTGGTTTTTCTCTTCTTGGGAGGTTATTTTGGGAATAAGTCCAGACTTGGTTCGATGAAGGCAATATTTTGAGGCTCTGGGGGAAATTCACCTATCTTAAAAATCAAAAATGGGGATTTTGAAGTGAATTTTCAATGTTATATGTAAATATTTTTTGCACCCATGGATAGAGAATGAAAAATTAGGCAAGGTTGCTTTTTGAATTTTTTGAAAATTCCTTCTAGAAAAAAAGTTATGAAGTTCAGGGGACTTTGACCTTGAATGGAATTCAGGATTTCCATCCCTATGCAAAAATCCCCGATTTTTGTCAGCCTCTTGGATTTCCATAATTGTTGCACTTCAAAGATTTTAGCATCCCGCAGAATTCCCTCACTCTGGTAAATCTCTGAAATTTCCATCACCCTGCCATTTACCCGATAATGCATATAAATGTGAAGGTTTTGATATCATCGCTAATTTTCATCCCTAATGGAAATCCCCGAATTTCCTCCATGGCCTGATTTTCGTGAAGGGGTGAAAATCCTAAAATTCCCATTTTTGGAAATTTCCAAGACCCCCTCAAAATCCCAAAAATGGAATTTTTTGTCCCAAAATGGAAAATTTTCCGAAATGCATTTTTTTCAAATGAAAATTTCCAAAACGGAAATTTTTCCTTGAAATTTTAAAATATTCCGAAAATGAAAAATTTTGAAATGAAAAAAATTTCCAAAATAGAAAATTTCCAAAACAAAAAGTTTCCAAAAATGGAAAGTTTTCTTAAAAGGCCAAAATTTTATTCGAGTTTAATTTATTTTATGGATGGAATTTTTTTTTTATAACATGTGAGCTACTAATGATTGTATTTAATTTTCAGGGGACTTGCATATGGAAGCGTGCTTGGGAGAGGAGATATTCAAATTATTCAAATGCACTTGCCTAAAAATGTGTGCCACCAACTGTATGCCAATTGGAGAGGTGCCTTTAACAAGGAGACATGTGAAGCCATATTTATTCTCCAATGAGGATTTTCTCAAAATTGATGTCATTGGGACATAATGTAACTAATGCAATTGATTGGATGATGATGTACCATGAGCTCCCAAATTAAATGTAACAGCTTGATGCTTCTAGAAGTGCAATTGCAGCATTAGATGAATTAAATCCTGGCCATTGGTTCAAAATGTAATTTTCCATATAAGGCTAGTGTCTTCTCATTTGTAAAGGTTAGACTAGGTTAGAATGGCTGACTAGAAGCCATAGAAGCCAAAATTGGCTAAGTTAGGAGTTAGATTCTACAAGATAGTAGTTGTAGGAGAGAAGAGAGACTGAGAATTGTTATGTAATGTCAGAGAAGTAATGCAATTGGGTTGTTGATTTGGAAAACTTTGTATTTGTCTTCAACAATTTTATGGTTTCTTGTTCTTAATTCTCAATGCTAGATGTTAGTTTTTAGTTCTTTCATGATAATGGTGAAATGTAAATGATGTTGATCGATCTTCAGTCCATACTTTTAGCAATTTGTTGATTGTAAGTTGTTGTGTAAAATTAGTCTGGGTTTTATTATTTGCTAAGTTCAACTGTGGATGCTTGTTTACATTGTGCCAGTTATTGGGTATGTGAATGAATATTCATAGTCTAAAAATCTTCAGTTTCCTTAGATGATTGCACCATCTCTATGTAGTTGTTGGCTTGTCCTTGATAAAGCAGAGATTGGTTTTATTGGGGGATCTATCCATTTGCAACATTCATCATTGTTGTGATTAATCTTAAGTGTTAGCATTAGGATCTCTCTAAAACCCTTATCTCTTCTGCTATTTATTTTGAATCTAGGTTAGTTTTAGGATTCAAATCATCACCATATTGTTACATATAATAAAAGTACACTTCCAACATTGTTCATTTGTAAGGACCCTTGTGATTACCAACATTTTCACATATTATCTGAGCTATTTATGCATTGTCAAGACATGACATTAGAGACCTTGAGGTTATCTCTTAAGACTTGCTAATAGAGATTTACCTTTCAAGAGAGATAGGATATCATATTCTATCTGAGTTGTTGTGCAAAAAACACCATCAACAAGAAGGAAAAAAGTAGAGAAGCTTGTGGAAAAATCAAGAGAAAAGATCATTCGAATACGATATCGGAGGTAATCCAAGCACTTAAGAAAACAACTTGATTCTCTCTATCTTTGTTGAATGGTAATCTTTCATTTTATATGTCATTTTCATCATTCAAACAAAAATTTTCTTTTAATAAATTCCATGGCCTTATGCCATATGGCATGATGTTGACCACTGTTGGGTCGCTCAACTTGCATTTTATTGCATGAGTTCCTTTTGTAGAAGCCTTGCAGCTAGCTCTTTGAGTTAAGTTGAGCCTTAGAATATTAAGTTCAAGTTATTCTTAAGAAAATTGCACTCTCGTGCAAGCCATTCAATGGCAATCACAATCTCTATTATGTTTCTCACTGTAAATTATGTTGAATGAACATTGTTATGGATCGATCAATGATCCCTTGGAAGAGGGTTTATAACCCTGTGCTTTATTTTGAATGATTTTTTTACCATCTTAGTTGTTGGTTGAGGCTCAAAGAGCTTCAAAGGGCTCAACCATTAACTCTATTGTATTTAAATGTTTAGCCCAGTGTGGCTATCATAATTTAATCTGATGGTAGTGTGTATGTTGCCATTATTCACTGTGTAAGATCGACTACGATCTAGGAAGATAAGAGACCCCTCTATACATTGTATTTTCTTGTATTTTATCAAACCCCGCTATCAAATGGGATGATAACAGAAAAGGAGGATATGTCAAATATTCTTAAGCCTCAAAAATGTATGTAGGCTATCTTTTGGTAAGTAAACAACCCTATTCGATGAAAATGGTGGCATGAAATTCATGTTTTGGATGCAGACAAGGTCTGCATGTAGAATATCTCTACATAGATGGTTTTAAATAGTAAACCCACATGAGCAAATCACAAAAATATTATTGATGATTAGAAAAGAGGACCCGACCACTGGGGATTGTTTGACTCAGAGCAACCATAGTCTGTTGTTTCAGCCTAAAGGGAATGAATAATATCTAAACATTAGTATACTACCCTTATGTATGAAATAGGGAAATTTTGACTTGCTTATTTTATAAACTTTGTGGAAGAACCATTCTAGTTTATAACAAGTGAACATATGCTTCAAATCTGCAAATAGAGTGAACGACAATATTTGACTTAAATGTAACTGTTTAGTCAAAACATAAATGTGTGAATGTAAACAATGGATATTCTTATGCAAACAACATTGTTTTGTTAAAAAGTTATCCTTATAGCTAAAACATGTGTTATAACTATTTAGTAGGAAATGATACATGTTCAATTAAAATAATGAATGTACATATGTGAACAGTTTGCTTTATAACTATTTAGTAGGAAACAACATTTCTTCTATTCAAACAATCAATGTACATATGTAAACAGCTAATTTTACAACTGTTTAGTAGGAAACAGTATTTGTTTTGCTTAAATAGTGAATGTTCATATGTGAACAGTTGATTCCATAACTATTTAGTAGGAAACAACATTTCTTCTGTTCAAACAATGAATGTCCTTATGAAAACAAAAATGTTAAAGAAACATAGTAGTGAGAATACTAAACAGTATGTGTGAAACTGTTAGCATAGACCTATTCTATTTTCTTATTTTGACAATAAAACATCATTTAGAATACTATTTAAAGATTGCAATCTGATTTAATGATTATTTCAAAATGTATGCACAAACTTAAACATTAGTAGGCACATAGACTTCATCTATATACATACACATACTTGTGACATACCTTCTTTTGTTTTTAGTACACTTTTTAAAAGGAAAATGCTTATGATGTTAAGTAGAAAATAGTCATAAGAATGATATGACTAATTATTGAAATACCTTGTGGATCATAGAATCTAATTTCTATTTAGAGTATATGAATTTGTATTATTTTTCTTCTTTCAAAGACATTTGTGAAAGAATATTTGAATATTGGAACAGATCAGTGATACCTTAGTTGACTAGAGCATCTATGGTTAGTTTCTTCTAGAGGGTAGATAATTGTTATAGTAGAAAGTTACCTTCTAAGACGAGTGTTGCAATGGAGTTCAGAGAGTATAGATTTGTTTTACCAGAACCTATTGTTTGTTGTTGTTGCAACACACTTATTATGCTTGGCCAAGCAATATAGTTCATTGTGTATGTATGAATGAACTTTGTGAATTCACTCTCTTCCATTCCTAGCACAGATCTTGTACTTTCTTTTCTAACATACAGATAGAAATTGCATGTTGATGTTTGGGAATGCACTAGATTCCACCTTGCAGATTGTTCTCTTGCTAAACGTTTCGTGCAGGGTTAGGCATTCTTCAAGTCAAAAGAATACCAGGAAAGCATAAGCTTCATGGTTGGGTGGTAAAGTGCTTCAACCATGTTCTCATCCACTAGTGGAGGTGAGTGTTGAAGAAGAACCTTAGTTGTTCACCAAAATATTATAGTCTATGATGTAACTTGATGCAAATCATTCTTGTGCTTGATGTAATGTGTACAATGAAATGACATTATGGCCATAGGAACCAAGTAAAGATTGATATTGTAATTTGAATTTTGAAGTGAATATAAGAATATTTAACTCATTCTAAATGGACATGGGTATCTATGATTGACTTTAGTCACTAGTTATGTCTTTTTAATTTGGAGTATATTCATGTGTCAGTTACAATAATATTAGTTAAGTAATAATTTGGAATGGGTTATTATAGTACAAGACTTTATTTACACCAACACCCCCCCTTAAGTGCAACTTAGGGAGTAGCAAATTATTATACAATTGACACAAAGATGCAATAATGGGTCCTGACTACGAGGCCATGTTAGGTACCCATGTACACATGCAATGCAATCTCTCACAAATTGAGAAAAGGAGAAAACCAATGGGAAAAAACTCATCCCCAAAAGAGAGATGAAATACAAAAAAGAAATGCTCTTAATGATGCATGAGAAGGTCAAAACCCCAAGTGAGAAAAATACCCCCTGGATAAGAGAGGAGAAGAAGAGAGACAAGGAACCCCCCCCCAATGTTAAGTCTCCTACAATGATGGTAGAAGCTTGACATTGAATGCTAAAGATGATCCAATGTCGCCAAAAAACATTCCTCCCCTTAGGAAGAAACAAAAACATGATGATATGCAGGATGTCAGGAATATGGATGATATGTAATGTCTCTGAAGCATGCTCAAGTGTCTCCATGTTGATACTAAAAGCTAACATACCCCAAACAGGAATTCCAGGTCGCACTGCTAAAGAGGACAATCTAGAATCTAGTAGAGACAAATGTAGAACACAATCCAAAGACAATGATATCCCCTCTGAAGACAAAGAAGCCTCCTCCAAATGTTGTCCAAAAGTATCCAAATTCATGTCAAACTGCAAAGAATGATCATGTAGAGATTTAACAAGAGGCTCAAGGTGTTCCTCACAACAACTAAAGAAGGATCTTCTCCATCAAAGAGAAGATGAATTCTATCAATGATGTCCCCCAAATATGAAATATAAGACTCCACAAACAAGTCTGAAATACCTATCAAGAAGCCATCACAAGTAGCCAAATCTGAAAGACTATGAATGTCATATTGCTCTGAATCACAAGGAATCCAAACTGTGGAATCACAAGCAACCTCAGGTACAACAATAGATGATTCTACCAATGTTGGATTACAAGATTCCTCACCCTCAAGATGTTGAATCATAAATGAAGAAGATGAACCCTCTAAATCTAGATTAGGAGCCATAGAAACTGAAGTCTCAATAGATGTCTTTGTAGGAGGAGAAGGTTCTATGTCATCAAAACTACTATACCTTTCCCAATCAACAAGTGCTTCAATTGTTTTATCATCAATAGGTCAAAAATCTGCAAGTGGAACAAGACAATCTGCAATAGGATCCTCTGGGAATGGAGGTTCATTCAAGTCTCCATACATCTCCCAAAGTTTGGCCATAAGGTCATGAGGAATCTCAATACCATCACTGGCCATTTGTGTATCAATATCACAACTACAACCAATTACTCCAAGGATATGTTCTATTTTTATGTCCCACACATCTCTCTTCCATTTTGATGAAGGTTTAGGAACTAGTCCACAGAGATATGGTAAAATATTAAGCCACCTACAATGTGTGAGGATTCCATCTCACCAAGACTTAAAGTTCCATTGAAATAACCTTATTACAGCAAGATTTTTTTTATTCCCATATTAAACTCCTCAATTTTAGTCACACAATAGACCAATCAAGAGTCATAAGCCAACAAAAGCAAAAGATTACCCCCCCCCCCAAATTAATCAATCATGAAACCCCCCCAAGCAATATCTAATTTGTGGCACTTTATGATTAGTGCGTTTATAGTTACCACTTGCCAAAAACAGCAAAGTGGACTTCTATCTTGGTATATGTAAATTCCAAAACTAGACCATAGGCTCAAAGAAAAAAATTTACAATAGATGAGATCAAATTGATTACACCAATGGAAAGTACACAAAAAAAATGCACTTTAAAAAAAGATTTCACTCAAAAATGCTACCGTAGGAGCAAGTTATGAGCTCCTGAAGTTCTCAAGATGAGGATGAAGTAGCAACACCTATGAGAATATAATTTTTTTAGATAAACTAGAAACCAAAACCAAAATCTAATTGCACCACTATGAAGAGCATGGAAAATTAGCCAAAATAAAAAAAAATTTCTTAAAAAAAGGAATCAAAATGAGCAAGATATGAGTCTTCAAGGTTCGCCTTCCAAAACGAAAATGCAAATGAGAGGGGGGCAAAAAAAATTTTGGAAATGCTGACGTCACTAATATGCAATCTTAAATTTGACAGTCATTCGACTGTCAAGTGCTTCCAATGGATTAAAATTGACATCTAAATGGACATCGCAAGACCGACCGCCCTTGCCGAAATATTCTTTGTACTACCAGAGTTTGCCCAAAATCAGAATATTCGATTGCTGGCAGAATATACTGTACAAAATATTCTTAAAGAATATTTGCAAAACCTTCTGACTTTGTTGGTTTGATTGAGCCATCATATTTTTTAAATGGAGCTACTAAACTTTGTTAATGCCATTGGAATTAGAAAATGCAGCACCAATGGAAATATGCAGTGGGGTCGTGGGTGGTGGTACCACCTTCCCACGCCATGCAACGTGCGATAGGGGTTGCGTACCCTGCTGGTATGCTATCGTACCTACAAGTGCAGGTCTTTTTTCCACATAAATGAATTTTTTGCTTTTTTTCTTTTTTTTTATTTTCATTTGAAAAAACTTTGCAATGTGATTTGTATTGGTGCAAATTTAATTTTTTTCAAAAAAAAAGATTTGAATTTATTTTATTTTTTTAAAATCATACCATTGATACTTATGAGGGTCGTAGGGCACCCTGGGAAAAAAAATTCCTCACTAGACAACTGCTCTGAATTCGATGAATTGACAAATGATCTTAGGGTTTTTGGCCCTTTTGGACGCAATAGCAGGGTCGGATTTGACCCAAAATGCTCCAAAAATGCAGCTACCTTCTGGATCTGGCAACCACTCTTCAGCTTCAAACCCTCATAGATTTGGCCTCATATGTTCGATTTGGACGAAACAAAGGAAAAATCAACTTTCTCAAACCTTCTGGACACAATCATGAGCTTAGATTTGCACTAGAAAGCTTCAATTTAAACCTGCAATAAAGAGTCAAAAATGGAAGTTCCCCCACCCAAATCTAATATTTCTATCAAGTTTTTTTTATTCTCTAAATCATCATATGATGCAAGAGAAGTGAATACTAAAATTTCAAGATTTACCATCTCTCTTTAGAAAAATACTATCCAATGGCACCCAACCCACTCTGATACCATATTAGAATTGGCTATGGCTGCCAAGATCTTGAGACCAAATGGAAATCACAAAAAAGAGAGAATAGAATGTGACAAGAATAAACTATATTCTTATTAATATGATTCAATGATGTGATATTGATTTGTACAATGTAGTAGAAACCCCTTGGTTATATAGCCAAGGTGAGATACAAGATGTCATAGGATTATGACAAGTGTCTTAATCATATGACATGAGACAACTAATCACACTTACCTAGGTTCACATGTGTTACAATTCAAAAGATAAGATAACAACTAATGACAACTAACACCTTCTAGAAATATTCCTTCCTAGGACCTAAGTAAACTTAACATGTGCAAATAAGTGCCCTAGTAATGAATTAACTAGGTACAAGACTTTATTTACACCAACAATAGTCCAAGGATCATCAACTATGTTAGTAATCAAAGAAAAAATACATCTCCAATCAGAGGGAGTATACATTTATGGTTTTTGTCTTTACTAAGTTGACCTCCTCAATGACTCAAGTGGAGGCTATGTCTCTTCTTTAGAATTATCTAAGTTCTCCTCATCTTTGTGTCATAGAAAAAAGTACCCTTTGCTTGACATGGAAATATTTCATGGTAAATCAACTTAATGAGGCCTTGATTTAGGTGTTGTGAAGCATTTTATGCATCCACACTAGGTCTTGGACCCTTGCAAATTGAATAAAATGTGTTTATTGATGTCTTGTAAAGGTGTTGTAAAGAGTTGTAACAAACTCTCACGCTTTTCTAGAGTCAATGAACCCATTGTCCCTTAATTCAACATTATAAAATATATTTAATTTCATCCTCACATCAATCTATAAGTCTTGTGAAATAAACTTAATGTTAATCTAGTGTTGTAATGTGTTTTACACATTCACATTGGATGTTGTGCCTTTCTAGGCTGTGTGGACCTCATTTTAGTGTTGTAAAGTGTATTTATTACACTTTCACATTGATTTATGTGTCCCAAGCCCTATTTGAAATTTACATCATCAATAATAGACTTATTTTAACCCATATTGTGCATCCGAGGCTTAAATTGATCAAACACCCGACAAAGTTGTAATTTAAATTGTATTACCTTATCTCCTAGCTTATGAGATGTCAAATGAACCCATGTGGGACCCATTCACCATGCATGGCGAATCAGTCCCATCCAAGTGGGACCCATTCACCATGTGTGGCAAATGAGTCCTATCTAGCCCCCATTTTGACCTTTAAGTAGGAAAAAGTGAAATTTAAAGTTTATTTTCACTTCATGTCAACCTGTGATGAGGTATTATCAGGTACTAAGGCAGACTTGTCTATAAATAATTATTTTTCCCTCAGTTTACATTAATCTCACATCTCTCTTGCTCATTATTACATCTCTCATCATGAATTCATCATCTGTTTTCACATTCAAGTCAAGCAACTTAGGGTTTCTCCATTAGAAGTCTTCAAGTTAGCATTATAAAGCATCCAAGGGCTGATTCTACATGTATTGTTGCAAACATCCAAGATCAATCATCATTTCAAGGTAATTTATTCCATTTTTGCATGTTTCATTCATTTATTTCATCAATTTGGTTTAATTACCTAAAAGGGGTTTGACCAAGGCAAACCCCCATGCCCTAACAATCAACAATTTCTCTTTATTTTCTTGTTTGTACATAGATCTAGGTCCTTTAGAAGATTGAAAATCATTAAATATTGCATTTCAAAATCATTCAAGTCTTCTTCCCTTCATTCAAGTCAAAATACCAAGAGAAAGGCATTTTCAGACTCGATTCCGACAATTTCTGAAGCAGACACCTATAGAAGACAGAAAGGAAGATCTAAAGCTACATATTCAAGTCCTAACTTTTTAGATCCCTAAAGGAGGACTGATTCACCAAGCATGGAAAATTAGTCCCATCTGTGGGCCTAAAAACTATTTTCATTAGATTTCATCTCTCAACAGTCTGAAACTTGTTTCTGAAAGTTTACATAAGAACAGGGACTGATTCACCCTAGGTGGCGAACGAATCTTGTCTAGCTTAAGAAACATCATAAACATCATCTCAGAAGTTATTTCCAGTCATCTTCAACCTTCCAAGTACCTTTTGTTCAGTTTCATTCATTTATGTTTCTATCTTCTTAAGTTTCTAGTTCATACTTGTGTTACACACTGTGTTTTCCAACACTTTTGCATTAGTTTACATTCTTTAATTTGCATTTTCATTGAGTTTCAAAATTACAACACATTCACTCACTTCACACTTACTTTCCATTCTTCCATTAGTCTTGAGTGCTAATGAAATGTCCATTTTGGCCCCATTTTCTCTCTCCTTCTAGGTGAAATACCCTAGGAGGAGCTAAGAAGGATTTGAGTGCCAAAATCCTTCATTACATTTCGGTGAACCTGATATTCGAATACTTTATTTTCTAATTTTGGAGTTCTTCATCATTGATCTAGTCTTGCATTCACTTTGCATTAGGATTTGCATTAGTTTGCATGCTAGGTTTTAAAACTTGCATTCATAAAAAGTGCATTTAGGTTACATTTGTTGCATCTAAATTCATTTAGATTTATTTAAATTTTGCATTTTTTCATTTAGGTCTATGTATTGGCTCTCAAAATTCATAAAAATCAGTTTCAAATTTCTAAAAAAATTTAAAAAAGGTCCATATTGGGACTCATTTGCCACCCTGGGCGAATCAGTCCCTTCTGACCCCTGAAACAACACCTTACAGAATTCAGAAATTTGTTTTTAGGCTTTTGATTGGTGCCTTAACCTATATATATTAGTTAGTTACATTTCCATATCATGCATTTCATCAAAAATAGTCTAAATTAGCTCATTTCATGCATAGTTTAACTTTCACATTTGCATTCTCATATTATAATCAGTCAATTGTTATTTGAAAGTTGCATTATATTTCAGCCTTTTATATTGCATTTTGAGTTAGCATAGATTATTATTTCAACATGTTAGTTAATAAGAATGATTGTCATTTCTTCACTACATTTCAATATTATGAGAGTATCTTAGCACAAAAGAATGAAAGTGTTAATGCTTGTCTTAACCTTACATTCCCTCCTATCTCTCCTATTTGTGTGGAAGATGTGTTAGAAGAGTATACAAACATAGACACTCATGATGATCATGATTGTAATTCTCCCAATACCTCTCATTTTAGTGATGAAAGTATCTTGATGAAAGAAGATACAATCATTGAGAATCATGAGGCTCTTGTTTTTCCTTCTCCTCATCCCCTTTGGGAAGATATTTTAGCACAAGAAAATGAAATCATAGACATCACCTTACCTAATTTCCATTATGCAGATAACTTTGAGGAACATGAGATTATAAATAATGCAGATGATACATTGGTCTTAAATAATCAAATCTTTAAAGTCTATAACAATCCTCTTTATGATCCTTCCCCTACCCCTCCTATTTCCATGGATATTAGGAAACAAAACACTGAAATCATACATGATCATGATAATCAAACCCTTTCTTCTCCTAATATCTTCTTTACATATGAAGAAGATAGTTTAGTGTTAGAAGATATCATTAGTGAAACTCATGAAAATCTTATTCTTCCCTTTTCTAATGCCCCTACCATCTGGGAAGAACTATTTGAGCACAAGAATCAAATCATTGATAACCATGACATTTCTAGTTATCCTTCTATTGATGACTCTCCTATGAGTGATGAAGCTATCTTTCTAAATTCAATTATAATATATGATGAACATATGATCTATCCTCCTATGGTTAATCTTATGGCACATAAGAGTGATATCTTAGAACCATCCAACAACCAAATAGAGCCTTATATCTTCACTTTTCTACTCAAACAACTTCTACCCATACTCATCAACCTATGCAAGCTCACACTATACCTAAGCTCATTCTTCCAAATTATAGTCTTCCTAATTCTCCTTTTCCAATAAAATTTCACTCAACAACTCTTCTTCCATGACTCATTCACCCTTGGTACATCCTAAGTCAATCATTAAATAACATTGGTTGATGCCCCTTGCCTTGTAATAGTTGTAGAAACATAACCTTCTCACTATTGCATGTTTTGCATCCATTGCAGGGAGAAACATACCATCATCCATTCTAGGCTCACCTTTGTCCTACACTAAGTGGGGGAAAAGGGTTAGAAATCCTTATCCCCGTATGTCACTTGTTGTTGTCTCTTTTGACTATTGTAAACCTTTCATGAACATTTAAAGAGAAAACTTGAGATGTGGATGACATGTCTTAAGATTGACTTGCATGTGACATACTCTCTCTCTTTTCATTTCCCTTGACATGACACAACCTAAATTTGAAACATATGACTTGGCATAGGGCTTTCCCAGTTGGCTCTTATGTCTTGATTTATTTTTGCATTCTTCTTCTACTTTAAAGAAATTGACCATGAACAATGTGTAGCAATTTCCTTAAAGTGGGAGGCATACATTACCATCATTCATTTACATTCTTTGTTCTTGATGTAGCCTTGTCGTTTACATGACATGTTCATTACTTTGTGGATGACATTGAGTGTGATGTCCTTCATAACTATGATCTATCTAAGAATATTACATTTCTCTTTGTGGTTTGATGTGACACACTGCATCCCCTAAGTTGTAAATTTACTATTCTTTGATTGGTCCTCTCTTGGAGACATTAGACGCAAAGTTCCCTAAGTGATTGACCTTACATAAATTAAACAAGACTCCTTTGAACATCTTTCACATCACATTACATTACATTTGTTGCATTTTTATTTGGCCACCTTGCATAACACAACTTGCATTCCTGTGGAGCCATCTTATTTGTTTTGCCACCTTGTATAACACAACTTGCATGCCTATGGTGCCATCCTATTTTTCTTAAAACTTAAATCAACATTTACATTTTCATTTGGCTTTTGGCACCTTGTTAAAGTTATTAAGCAGTATAACTTTGGTTTGGTTGAGAGGGAAGCCCAACTAGCAGCATGAATTTCCCCATAACCACTTTTGTGTCTGTGAGTGCATGCCAACTAGAGTATGTTTCTCACATTTAGGGATTTCTCACCCCCCGAACAACCAAAAGTTTTATGGCCCCAGAGTGAGTATGTTTTGGCCCTTCTCACCCCACAGACGACCTGAAGTTCTATGGGCCCAGAGTGAGTACATATTTTCCATCTTATCTTCTTTTCTATCTTTCCTTTGTATGATCTTCTATCTTGGGGGCTTAACATACATGAGGATCTCTCTTGAATGTCTACTTTAGTGTGAATCTGAAGCAAGTTCTTCCTCTCACTAAAGTGGGGGCTAAATGTGTCATAGAAAAAAGTACCCTTTGCTTGACATGGGAATATTTCATGGTAAATCGACTTAATGAGGCCTTTATTTAGGTGTTGTGAGGCATTTTATGCATCCACACTAGGTCTGTAAAGATTTGTAACAAAATCTCACGCTTTTCTAGAGTCAATGAACCCATTTTCCCTTAATTCAACATTATAAAATGTATTTAATTGCATCCTCACATCAGTCTATAAGGCTTGTGAAATAAACTTAATGTTAATCTAGTTTTGTAATGTGTTTTACACATTCACATTGGATGTTGTGCCATTCTAGGCTATGTGGACCTCATTTTAGTGTTGTAAAGTGTATTTAATTACACTTTCACATTGATTTCTATGTCCCAAGCCCTATTTGACATTTAAATCATCAATAATAGACTTATTTTAACCCATATTGTGCATCCCGAGGCTTAAATTGATCAAACACCTGACAAAGTTGTAATTTAAATTATATTTCCTTATCTCCTAGCTTATGAGTTGTCAACTAGACCCATGTGGGACCCATTCGCCATGCATGGAAAATCAGTCCCATCCAAGTGGGACCCATTTTCCATGTGTGGCGAATGAGTCATATTTGGCCCCCATTTTGACCTTTGAGCAGGAAAAAGTGAGATTTAAAGTTTATTTTCACTTCATGTCAGCCTGTGATGAGGTATTATCAGGTACTAAGGTAGAATTGTCTATAAATAAGTATTTTTACTCTCATTTTACATCAATCTCACATCTCTCTTGCTCATTATTACATCTCTCATCTTGAATTCATCATCTATTTTCTCATTCAAGTCAAGCAACTTAGGGTTTCTCCATTAGAAGTCTTCAAGTTAGCATTGTAAAGCATCTGATTATACATGTATTGTTGCAGAAATCCAAGATCAATCATCATTTCAAGGTAATTTATTCCATTTTTTCATGTTTCATTCATTTATTTCATCAATTTGGTTTAATTACCTAAAAGGGGTTTGACCAAGGCAAACCCCCATGCCCTAACAATCAACAATTTATCTTTCTTGTCTTGTTTGTACGTAGATATAGGTCCTTTGGAAGCTTGATAATCATTTAATATTTCATTTCAAAATCATTCAAGTCTTCTTCCCTTCATTCAAGTCAAAATACCAAGAGAAAGGCATTTTCAGGCCCGATTCTGACAGTTTCTGAAGCAGACACCTGTAGAAGACAAAAAAGTAAATCTAAAGCTACAGATTCAAGTCCCAAATTTTTTAGATCCCTGAAGGAGGACTAATTCACAAAGAATGGAAAATTATTCCCATCTATGGGCCTAAAAATTATTTTCATCAAATTTCATCTCTCAATAGTCTGAAACCTGTTTCTGGAAGTTTACATAAGAACAGGGACTGATTCACCCTAGGTGGCGAATGAGTCCTTTCTGGCTTAAGATACATCATCAACATTATCTCAGAAGTCATTTCCAATCATCTTCAACCTTCCAGGTACCTTCTGTTTAGTTTCATTCATTTCCATTTCTATCTTCTCAAGTTTCTAGTTCATACTTGCATTACACACTGTGTTTTCCAACACTTTTGCTTTAGTTTGCATTCTTTAATCTGAATTTTCATTGATTTTATAGTATTGAAACTCATTCACACACTTCACACTTACTTTCCATTCTTCCATTAGTCTTGAGTGCTAATGAAGTGTCCATTTTGGCCCCATTTTCTCTCTCCTTCTAGGTGAAATACCCTAGGAGGAGCTAAGAAGGATTTGAATGCTAAAATCCTTCGTTACAATCTTCAATTCCTTTATGGTCTTTTGGTTCAACCTTCTCGATCTTTGATCTTAGTTGAACCACATCTTTCTTTCCATCCTTCTCTAACTACAATACTATGGAATAAGACTTGACTCTAAAGATAACACTTTTATTTTAAAAAACTCTCTTAGCCACAAGGTTCCAAATCTTGTATCCTTTCACACTAGCACCATAGATAATGAAAATACATTTTCCAACCTTATTCTTCAATTTTGACTACTTCTCCCTGGACACATGTGCATATGCCTAGCTCAACCAAAGACTCAAAGATGTCTCAATGATTGTTTTTTCCTAACCACACATCCATAGGTGTCTTATCAATAAGAGCTAATGTAGGAGACCTATAAACTAGGTATCAAGCTATGAAAACTACTTCTACCCAAAAAAATATTCTAGACCAACCCCACTCAACATACTCCTAACCCTCTCCATCAATGTCCTATCATTTTGTCTACAACTCCATTATGTTAAGAGGTGTTTGGAGTTGTCTTATGTATTTCTACCACATGGCCCTTACATAATCTATAAAAATTTGTTGAAAAAATCACTACCATTATCAATCCTTAAACTATTAATCTTCTTACTGATTTAATCTTATACAAGATCCTTAAATCTTTAAAATGACCAAAGAATCAACGTTTACTTCTAAGAAAATATACCCATGTCCAACTATAATCGTAAATGAAAAATAATAATATACAAATTTAGAAATTGAAGGTACATTAGAATGAATTAAATACAACACCCTAGAAGATTTAAGAAAACTAGAGTAAAATTGAATATAGTTTTATTTTCCATATATGCAACATTCACAAAACTCGATTTCAAGATTACAATCATTCAACCCTTCAACAAGATTTTTTATTTTTTAGGGTCCTTATTAAACCCTTCTCACTTATATGTCATAACCTTGTTTTCTCTTCTAGTAACTTAGTCTCCAAGGCATGAGCACCCTTAGGTTCCCAAAAAATATGGTCATTAGAAATATACACAACACACATCTTTATTGTTGTTTCCAATGGTGAAGGTGAAGGTTATGTAGATCTCTTCACTACATGAATTGAATAACTATTACACTAAATCGTGCATGCATCTAGCTAAAATAGAGTGCCAATCTAAACACCCTTAGTAAAAACCATAGCTCCTTTTACCATCTTTCACTCACCACTCAAGAAATTAACCTGCACACTTACATCATTTAGTTTACTTACAAAAATCAAACTTGATGCTAAATTAGGGATATGCAATAGATCATTGATTCCCTTTACTCATCCATTAGGGAATCGAATAAGGAATCTACAACAACCAACAATATTTAGATGAGAATCATCTATTAGGTAAACCTTCCCACCATTATATTCTTCATATGTTATAAACCAACCTCAATGTGAGGTGGTAAAAAAATTGTAAATTGTCTCAATAGAACGAGAGGAGGCATGCACTTTGAGGAATACAAGGGTTTCAACACAAGTGGAGGAGGTTGAGATCTCCTCCATAAAGGTTTGTACTAAGAGTAAGCAGCCTCCATAATCCCTTTAATGAATTCTCATCTCGACCTTCCAGATTATTCCTATTCTCGTGTGTGAGTTTTTATTAACATTTAGTTTCTTCTCTTGTTGTGAATGATTTTTCCCCTTTGGTGGTAGTTAGTTTTAATTATGGGGGATACAAACCCCCCTGGAGGTGACTCCAAGTTGGCTGATGGGTAAAGATGATTTAAACCTGCAAGGGAAAACATTTAGGGATTTCATGATTGATAAAAAATATTTTTCCAGTCGGGTTCCAAATTTCTTGTTGTGGCCAACACTGGGGAAGAGGCGGGTGGAAAGGATGGAAGGGGACAAGGTAAACCCCCCTCTAATAACCCTAAAAAACTTACTATCTTTCCAAATTCTGAAATGAGTCTTGCAATTAAAAATGAGGCTTAGGGATATTGCCATTTTTTTTGTCATCATGGACACATCCAAACTCCCATCCAAGAAATATATGGATGAATGGCTAGGTAATGTGTGGTCTAATAAATTAGGGGTTCAATACTCATTTTGTAGAATGATACAAAAATGACTCTTTTTATTTTTCCTAAAATATTTTAAAATATAAAAGAAATGGTTGTTAGAAAAAAATTCTAGAATGTAGGTAAATGTATCTTTTGGGCCCTAAATTGGTCACTTGAAGCAATTAATGAGGAGGTTTTGGCTTTGTCTTGTCTGAGATGGATTGTGGTTAAAGAAGTTCCTCCCTTCCTTTGGAAACTTTTGGAGAAGATGTTGGCTCCACTTGGGAATGTGGTGAGGATTGAGGAGACAAAATCCTCCCTCGTGCATATGGATGTTAGGGTCTTGGTTGCACTGGCCCTTGGTGTTGAAATTCTAGAATCATTGGAGTTTGGTCTCATGGCGACCTTCACCTACAAAATTGAAATGTTAGGAGGAATTAACACTTGCTATCTATGTAGGAAAGAAGTTCACTTAAGGAGGAATTTCCCTATTATTATGAGAAGGAACAAAAACCCCAACCCTAAAAATGATGCAATAAATGAGGAAATTGTAAGTTGGCACTCTAGTCACCCAAATGAAGATGAGAGCATGAGTAAGGTTGCTTCCCCATCTATTAAATCATGTGAAGATCGTGGTGATGAGTCAAGAGTGGGTACTCAAAATGAGTATAAGGAACCAGATCTAGCTCAAGGAATCCATAATGTATATATGGAAGGAGGGGTCAATTGCACATAGATTAATCTGGAGAAAAGTGAACCCTCTGACAAGGGAATGTTGCAATAGCAGCAGAACCATATAATAATATCTAACCAATTTGACATACTAAGAAAGGAAATTGAAAAACCATTATATATTAACATTATTGATAATAACCAAGAAAATCCTAGGCTAAACAATGGGTTTCTATCTAACCCCCATGCCATCTCAGGGAGTAAAAATGATAATATAATCCCAAAAAAAAGTCCCAACAAATTGTTATGGAAAAAATAAAGCAAAATATTAAGGAGAAAAGATTGATGAAAAATAATGACTCCAAAAGACACAGTAGAAATTGAAGATTATATAATCGGCCCATGATACAAGGGGGTTAGCTCTATCAATAAGAGTAATGAACCAACTAATAAAAATAATAGAAATGCAAAATTTTATGGCAATGATAAATCCCCATCTATAGTTAAAAATATTGTATCTGAGATGGAATCCAAAAACCAGTGTGGAAGTAGCCCACAAGGCATGAGTAATAGGGTGAGATCCTACAACTCAAGTGGAGATACAAACCTTAGAAAAATGATAAAAGTGGAAACTTAGGGGAGAACCTCCTACTATTATCTTGGGGGTTACTAAAACACCCATGAAGAAAGAAAGGGACCTTTTAATGCAAAGCAAGTGGGAAATATACCAAAGAATGAAGGGGTTAGCACCCCTACCATAGTCTAAGAGAGGAGTAACATAATGGTCAAAATAAGGCATGATATTTTGTCCAAGTGCCAAGAGAATGAGTCTAGCCTACAAGGGGAAGTAGCCTTAGGGAGTGACTCATCCAGCCTTGGCACTAAGGGTAGCAAGAATTTATACTCTAAAAGAAACAACCTAGGAGATTTCAAATGACCTATATAAGATACCTCTTGCAGGAGATAGTGGGCCTTTAAACATTAAGAATGTCACAAAAGGGTAGCCTATTACAACCCTTGTTTTTCATGGAGTTCCATCACCATGAGACCACATTTCCTTAAGGAATTTTTTCAAATAGTTCATTGCCTTCTCTATTCTATTATATAGGGATGGGGTGGATGGTATAGTGTGGTCTTGGTTATGAGATGGAGGGGGATCATGACATGAAGAGGGAGGGGTGTTTTGATCATGAGGGGAAGAGGATCATTAGATGGGGTGGAAGGTGTACTTAGAGACCACATTTCAAGAGAAATCATACAATGGAGTGGAAGAGGTACTTTGATCTAGACACATAAGGATTACATTAGATGAAATGGGGGAGACAGGATTGTGAGAGGGGGGTGAAGGGATATATTTCTCTTGAGATGGAAATATATCATTAGATGAGATGGAAGGGATATGTTTTTCTTGACTAGAAATGGGGTCATGAGATGTAAGGGGATCATATGATGGAGGAGAATGGTTTCCTTGATCTTTATATGGAGGGGAATATATGCTAGCATTCTTTGGATTAGGAGATGGACATAGTTCATTTGATATGGATGGTGTGATGAGGGAGGAAGGTTTTATACAAATATTTAACTAGATAGATGGATTGATAGGGGATTTGATGAGGTAAAAGTAACCTCATCAATATAATGGCCTCAATATACAAATATAAACCTTCCAACCCAAATTAATCTGCTAATTGATTACCTTTAAGAAAAATAATTGCTTTCTTTTCTATGAATACTCGTAAAAACTTATTTCTTGGAGTTGATTAAATTAAACTAACTTATGTTGACTTAATGGGTTAGTCTTGAGTATTTTGTAGGTAAACTCCACCACCATTCACCATTCCAGTCAGAAGGGAAATGAATGCAGGTCTCATACTTTTGAAAGCCAGTGAGTGGGCACCAAAATTCTAGGAGCACACGTTTTGGCCAAGTCTTTATAATTTTGTTATTTTTCAATTTCAAAGACTTTATGGCTCATGCGAAGCCTCTTGAATATTGTATATCATGGGATTTTAAGTCCCTTTTACTATGGGCAGTCTATTGAAAGACTTGATCGACTAAAACATAGGATTTTTGTTAGCCATTTTTCATATAAGTATGTAACTATTACAAATAATAAGAAGAAGATTATCGTTATGCTGTCAATTTTTCTTTTGAATAAAAACTACCATAAGAATATGAGTTTTCCTACCACTCTTTGAATTACTGTGTAATATAGATGTGTAGAGATGTAAAATATACTGATTGACATTACACGCTAGATCCTGATTACTAACATCATTTCAACTTGAATCACCTTCTTAATCTTATCATCACTCTTTGTCCATTAATTAAATAAATCACTATTTATCTGATTAAGTCTTTCTCTTTTGTTAATTAAATTAATCAATCTGATTTAATTAACCCTAGGTCTCTATTTAATTAAATAATTCATTTTATTTGATTAAATCTCTAAATTCATCTTATTGAATTAAATAAATTAAACCTTATTTGATATAATCTAACAATCATCCCCTTTAGTTAAATAAATCAAAATATTTATTTATCTAAGTCTAAATCATTTTACTCTCGACTTTGATTTATTTAAATCCTAAGATCTAAGTCAAAATTGTAAAATCTCCTAACCTCCTCTTATTTAATCAAATCCTTATTAAATCTAATCTTAATCCATGTCCCATCCTCTAGCTTTTTCCACTTGCACATGAAAATACATTTAATTCATTTATTAAATCTCTATTTTCTCTCAACTTGGAATCTTTAGAGGAATATTCTTCCAAATTTGAAATCCCTCCAAGTGTATTTTTCCTTCCAACAAGACATTCATTCCTTCTTACATGTCCTTGTGCATTGATCCAAGTGGCATTTAAGTCATTATTTTTCCCTCTTACATGTCATTTCACTATTTTCAAATTCCACCTAATTGCATTTATGGGCACATTCATCAAAATTTGCACATCCTTTTCCCATTCACATCTTGACAAGTGTCACTTGCCCATTGGTTGTTGAATGATCCCACATTCATCCCATTTTTCATTTCTCCATCTTGTATTTCTATAAATAAAAGGTTTCTCTCCTCATTTTGATCATCCACGATTTGAGCAAGTCTACTATACTCAATTTCATACTCAAGCATATTCATCTTCATCAATTTTATCAAGGTATTAGCTAGGTTATGCAAATTTTTCATCATGGAGCTCAAGTGAATCTTCAACAAAGTGGATCAACCTTCATCACTCATCAAAATTTCATCATAGGAGTTGGGAAAGGGCCAATTTTAACATCAAATTGGCACCAATTCCCCCACGGGATCAAGATCTTGCTTGCTTAATTAGGATTTCATTTCTTTCCAATTATGTTCTTCAATTTTGTTTCCTATATCAAGCATTGTTAATGGATTTGATGGGGAATCTTGATTCTTACTTGCATTGGATCTGATTATGTGTTTGTTTCTTGTGTTTTGTAGGTATTAGGATTGGGGTTCTACATTTGGCACTAGAAGGAGGGGCTAATCTCAAGTTTAAATCATGTTTTTTAACAAAATTTCATGCTTTTTCTCTATTTTTTGTGTCTACAAGGAACTGCGATGCTATTAGTCCAGTGGCGACATACAACACTGCTATCATTTCAATGGTTCCATACATCGATGCTTTAAACTATAAACCACATCGCTCAACCTTTCCCATCCAGAATTCAAATTTGCTGACTACGATGCTGGTCTAGTTTTCTAGTGTTGGATTTTCAAACTCCAAACCGAACTGCTGAGCAAAACTGTGCCACTATTATGCTCTTTGTTCTACTATAGAGCGTTGTGTGTAGATTTAGCGGCGCTATACAGCACCGCTAAGTTCTTCAAACAGAGCCGCCTATGCAGGTTGCACCACTAGAGTAGGGTAAAAAGTTTAAAATCAATTAATTTTGACATGTGCCTTTGCTATTTTGGTTACTTTGGGCTACTAACTGGTTTTATGCCTCTGTTTTGCAGTCCTAACTAGTTTTTTGCATATTGGATTAATCAAGGTGAAGGAGAAGAATGAAATTGAAGGTTGCATTATGGCCTCATTCTCCCACTACATCAAGTGTTTTTGAACACTTTTGTGTTTGTTTAACACTTTTGGAGAATTCATAATCTCTCTTAAGGATTTGTTACCTTTTATGCTCATAGGATATACTAAATTTCTTTTGGGCTATAAAAAGAACACTAAAAAATCTTTCATTTTTGCAACAAAGGGCTTAAAAAGAACTTTAGGCAAAATTACTAGATTTGGTTTAAAGGTTAACAATTGAACAACCAAAATCTCACATTTCCTTTGGTGCTTAAAAAGAAGTCACTCTTGCTTTGAAAGGATAAAATGAACATGTGAATCTTTGTTCTTGTAATCATTTACCCAAAATAATACCATCAAAAAGACATATGCACTTCTCTCGCGCCTCACGACGATCTTGAGAATAAAAAGGATTTTTGGTGATCTTAAGTTGGGTAAAGTGACTGCCTCCACATTTCATTTGGGTTTAAAAAAAATTGAACACATCTTGCGAGTGTGAGTGGAGAATATTGCGTACATTCTCTCTCTTTGTTTCACAACAAGGATTGATCAAGTTACAGATATGTTTGCTCACTTTTATTTATCTTAGAGGGCCTGCCTTATGGGAAAAAGTAATCACCCAAGGGAACGACCCAATCGACAACACACTAAAGCCAAATGACTTCCAACAGGTATATAAGTGTGGATATTGGAACAAAGGCCAATATAACAAGGATTATTCTAATGAGAAGGGCAGAAATGGTCTCTCACTGCATGGATGGTCCCCCACAAATGGAATACCCACATTAAAACCCTTGTTTAGAAAAGGCCAAAATCCTTGATCTATTTTTTGGTGCAAGAACGGTCATTTTGAAGCCACCCCACACTTTTACGACTTTTAGTAGAGATGGAAAGTATGTCATGTGAGTTTCATGGGTACTAATGCTTGGCTGCCCCGTATAAGTGAGTGTTGTGAAGGGGAGTCAGTGGGGTCAAGCATCTAACCATCCGCTAAAAGTAGGTGTAGCTAGACTTGTCCAAGTGGGTATTCAACAAATACAGTCTTTCATATCCATAGGGTTGTACTTGTTCTTGGAAACAAAACACTTTGTTCGTAAACATTTTGAAAAACAAACATTCAACATTATCATCAAACTTCAAACCCTTTAGGAAGAAAATATCTTTGACAAAATTCATGTGTTATTGCTTGCCCTTGGGATTCTATCCTTAGAGGTTTCTAAACATTTGAATTTATATCTCAATTTGCTTAATAAAGTCAACAATAGGTAACTTTTTCCTTGATTTCATCAAAGTTCCACATAATGTACTTTGTGGGATGAGAATAAGTTAAGACATTAGACATCTAGTTTCAAAAGCTAATCAAGAATTATTTGTGGTAAAAAGAAGTCACTAAGCAAAGCTAAAGAACAATTGAACCCCACACATGTGTCTCAAATGATTTCACGTAAGATCAAAATACGGAAACCAAAGTCAAAATATCTTAGTCCAAAAGATCATCAAAAGCATCTCTTAACACTCTATGAATTTAGACAGATTTATTTTCAATTTTTACAAAAGAGCTTCAAGAAACAATCCCAATTTGTACTCATTCTATTATTGTCAAAATCCAAATCTTTTTCAGGAATTTGAGCATCTTGTATGAGAAGGCATCTTCTTCACTGAGGTCCTGTAAAACAAGAGTCTTTTTAGGTACACATAGGATCAAATCAAAACCTTCATCCATCTTTCAAACATCAAACCAAAGTCATCTCACCAACAACTCTTGAAAATATTGAAATCATCCTTCATGCTAGACTTTTTGGCAAATCCATGAATCAAAATCCTTGAAGCAAAATCCTTGAATCAAACATCAAATCATCTTGGTTAGCTAGGCATATGTAGATGCATCCTTCTCCATATGCTTAGTTGAATTTCCATCTTGTTTAGCTAGGCATATGTAGATGTATCCTTCTCCATATGCTTAGTTGAATTATCATCTTGTTTGGTTAGCTGTGGGTAGATGCATCCTTCTCCATACACTTAATCAAATTATCATCTTGTGAGCAAGTCTATCCCATAGATAACATCCAACATCTTGGGATCCATTTGTTCATTATCCAAAATCAAAACAATCCAAAACCGAATCAAGGTCAAAATCAAAATCCAAGAATCCAAAATCAAAATCAAAACAAAGCCAAGAATTCAAAAAAGTCCCAAAAGTATAGCATCCCCTCAAGACCTTCTAAGAGTTTCATCATCCATATCATTCATCTTTCACACCTTTTTATCATTTCACCTTTGATCCTTAATCATCCTAGATCTTCTCTTTTGAACCTCATTTTATGGTTCAAACTAGATCTCAACACAAGAGGAACATGGAAGCCAACCAAGAAACATCAACTTCAAGTGACCTAAGCCAAACAAATTCTGAAATAAACCCCGTTGGATCAAGAAATCCCCTAACCAATCTTCCTTCATCATCACAAAATCCACAAGACGAAGCTTAAGTAGAGGATATCACCAATAATGCCTTTGGGATGACACAAGACGAGATCACCGAAATGGTTCAAAATCCTGAGAATCATAGAATTTTCAGCATCATGATGAAGCTCCATCCCTCGCAATACATACTTGAATTAGTAAAATGAGGGGCTAAACTCCCTTCCAATTTCAATGTGAGCACCATTGTGGAATCACCTTTTGGGGTCATTCCTCCAATTTCATCCATCCCTCCAATTCAAAACATCACCCAAATCTTTCCACAGATTACATCATCCGTTGCTCCAACTCGACCCATTGTTAACAAGGGAAGTGCATTTCTCAATGCACTACAAACACACCCCCTCATGAATAATCAATATTTGGATGCAAAAACCATCTTGGGGCAATCCATACCCCAAAATCCATCACATCCATATGTCCCACTCACCTTTCATGATCATAATGACCCATCATCATCATTTCATGCAACACCTCAAACCTCTCTCCCTATGACCTCGAAAGGAGAAGGTGACCTATTTGGACCAGGGGGCATCATTGACCCATAATATTCATCATTTCCCCAAGGGATTATGCCACTCACTTTCCCACCACTACCACCCTTTCCATTAACATCTGCATCACCTCTCAGTTTAGGGCTTCCCCCTTTACCAAACATCAGCCAACAAAATCAAATCAACCCCCCAATCATCAATCAAAGCATCATACAAAATCCTCCCATCTTGCCATCAATATTGCAGCAACAGATGGAAACCATCTCAGTAATGCAAGCCACCATCACATCATTGGCTATCCCCCAAATATCTCAAAACATGGTCTCTCAAGGACCAAGCATATCAATCACACCATCCATCACCCAAAACCCCATCAGCAATACAATGGTGCCTCTCATCACCACAACAAACACCATATCAAATCCACCACCACCTCCATCACCAAATACAAACATATCAAGACAATATAGCATTGCATTAAAAGCTTCTCAACAAGCTTCCTACCAAAAAACACTTTAGCAAATGCAAAATCAGCAAGCTGCACAACTAGCTACTCAACAAGTCGCTCAAGCTTCCCAAGTCGCACTACAAGGACAACAAGCACAAGCCCAAGATTTATTGCAACAACAACAACAACAAGTTTCTCAAGCTACACAAGCTACCTAGGCTTCACAAAAGGCTCAAGCACAAGCTCAAGCTCAGGTGCAAGTCTAATACCAGGCTCAGCAAGCGCAAGCACAAGCGCAGTATCTCACACAACAACAAGTAGTCCAACAAAAAGCATATCAGCAAGCACTAAAGCAATACCAAGAACAACAAGAAGCAACCTGATTAGCAGCCAACTACAAGCATTTTTGGCACAACAACAACAATAGTAAGCTCAGAAATAGGCACTATTAGCGCAATAGCAACAGGAACAACATCAACCACTATTGGTACAACAACAATTACAAGCATATTTGGTGCAACAACACATGAAAACACCATCCACCAATACATCCAACATCCCACCTATCACTCAAACACCCCCATCACTCCAAAACACATTCACTCCACCCCCTTCTCTGTAAGATGATGTGACAACACAAATCAAATTGCTCTCACAACAAGTGCTTGATCTTCAGTCAGGGAAAACCATAAAAACACCCAGCAACTTGTGTCCTTATCCGTTTGATATGATTCTTGCAATGAAACTATTCCCAAAGGGATTTGAGATCCCCAAATTTGATAAATATCGTGGGATGAGAAACCCTAAAGATCACATCAGGGAATACTAGGTACATTGCATGGAAGTCGCATATGATGATACATATCTATTGCGGCTATTTCCTAGAAGTTTGGTAGACCAAGCCATGGAGTGTTTCTCTCACCTTCCTCCTGGCATCAAAAAGTTCCAAGAAATAGTAGACGTATTCATAAAAAAATATGCCTTCAATATAGGTATGGATGTTAGTCTAGAGGAACTATCATCTCTTAAACAAGGAAAGAACGAATCATTTGCTTCATTCTTACAATGATGGTGATCCAAGGCCAATAGGAGAAAATGGGCCATGCAAGAAGAACAACAAGTTTGCACCATCATCTCCAATCTAGAAGGAACCTTGGTATTTCATCTCAAGGTGCAAGGTATCACCACATACGACCAATTGATCTCCAAGGTGCTTAACATTGAACGAGCCCTTATTGTACAAGGAGGGACACTCGCATATCCTAAACAACAAAACAATCGCCCATCCACTAGCTATAATGAAAAACCTCGCACATGGGTGAACAATAGAAACATTACCAACAATGGTGTTGTTGATGCAAAAGTTGTCATCAGTGTTCCTCAAAAAAACACACCAACACCCTAGCAACAACCCCAAAACAACAATCAGAACAATTGACAAGCTAACATTGTGACTCAGCAGCCAAACAATCAAACAATCAACAATGTGCATGATCAAAGGGGGCCACCTGAATGAAACAAAAACTCCCCCAAGCAGAAGTACATAGCCCTTGGGGAATCAGTTGAATCCAGCATGAAAAGGATAGTGGCAAAAAAACTCATCACAATCCCCACCTATGAAAATTATCAAGAGCCCTTGGTGAAACCACTGTGGTATAATTAAAATCACCTTTGTGATTTCCACAAGATCAAGGGACACACAAATTCTAGCTGCATGAGGTTGAAAAACTTGATTCAAGACCTCATTGATGATAAAATCATAAATGTGGAATAGACTGTAGGAAATTAAAATCTAAAAATCTACACGAATCTGATGCCCAATCATAACAACAAAGGGAACAATAACAATGATAAAGGAAAGGGCACCTTCAAAAGTGTGAATCATGTGTACGACCATGTCGCCGCATCCCTAGATGAGTATTGCACTGTTATCACCATCAAAGGAGCCCAAGTTGATTGTGGAGTCACCACAAGAGGCAAAAAAATAACCATCACAGGGTCATCCCAACCTCCTAGAGCACCCACTTCCAACCCAAGATCTGTTCCTAGTGGCTATAATGTCCTTAACTAGTTGAAGAGAACCCCAACTCAGATCTCCATCATGGAGTTGTTGAAAATTTCATCAGCCCATAAAAAGATCCTTGAAGAAGCATTGACTTCATCCACTATTTCCATGGATCTTGATGTTGAACAATCCCAAGCTATGGTTGGAAACATCATTACCCCAAATCTTCTTACATTATCCAATGAAGAATTTCCCACCAAACCATCTCGCAATCGTGCACTCCATCTAGAAGTCCTAGTGCATAAGAACAAAGTCAAGAGATTCTTGGTGGATGGAGGTGCAGGGTTAAACATTTGTTCCCTCAAGCTCATAAAGAATCTGGGAATCTCAGAAGATTCCATTGAAAAAGGCAAAGGCATCACAATTAGGGATTACAATGATCAAGAAAGAGTGTCTTAGGGCATTATTCAACTCCCTATTCAAGTAGGGCCAACAATTATGGAAACCGCCTGTCAGGTCCTTGACCTCGATTTTCCTTACAACATTCTCCTGGGGTGTTAGTAGATCCAAGGGATGCAAGCAATGGAATCAACCTTCCACCAATGTGTCAAATTCACATACCAAGGCCAATAGGTCACTATCCATCAGGATCTCGAACCCTTTTCTTACTGCAAGATCCTAGAAGCAAAATATTACAAAATCCCCCAAGTGCCAAAAAATGATGAAGGCCCATTGACTTCGTACATTGATCCAGCTACTCTCACCTGCACTTTTGCGACAGAGACACCCGCCATCCCAACCATCCCCACCATCTCTAATATCAAGGTCATAATCTAGGAAAATGGGTGAGGACACTATGCAATTCCAAAAAATGCTTTTGTGGTAGGAGAGTTACCACAATCTCCCAGGTCATGAGGATGACCACAATCAAATGATGCTTCCTCATCCCAAATCTTCAATGCAGGATCTTCCAACTTCAGAAGTTGGGGGGATCTCGACCGTGAAGTAATAGAAGAGGACCCATCCCATCTCCTGTACCAAGACAATAGACTGGCAACTAACTTACCTATGGATGATAGCAGTAAAGGATTACAAATGATGCTCACCATGGGCTATGATAGAAACCAGAGGCTTGGACAAAATGACAATGGGCTTTTAATACCCATCATTCCTGAGACGTGAATGAGAAATCTTGGCCTTGGATGTAACCCTTTGAGTGTAACCATACATGGACGAGGTCCCCCAGTTAAAGTAATCAAGACTCCCCATCAACCAACAACAGTCGAACTTCGCTTACCTATATCTACTGGTCGAGTCATAGACAACTTCACATTTGACATAACCGACATCTATAATAGTAGCGATAATGAGGAAGATGCCATAATGGACTTACCTAGGCTTTTTGAGAATTCCTCTATCCTCATTATTAATACCATGTCATTTGAGTCAACCAGTGAAACCCATGAAATCAACCTAGTCTACCCTCAACTCATTGATTACAACCAACGAGGACCACCGGTTCTAGACACTTTTGAAAATGATGAAGGGCTCTCAGAATTCATGGGACTACAAAACACAAAACCATGTGGAGATCATAAGGTTAGGTTTGGTATCATTTTGGACACACAAACTCATTATGGGGAGAGGATTAAGTTCTTTAGTCGCAAAAGCAGAAATTTGAGAATAATCTCAAGGTATTTGAGTGAAAACCACACTGTGGCACTCTCTGATCCTAAAATAGTAAAAACAAAGGGTGCATCCAATGGTGAAAACCTCTCAAAGGTGCTCGAGGATGAAGGATTCAATCTTCCTCTTACTGCTCTACATTAGGAAAAGTTAGCAGTTCTAGCAGAAAAGTGAAACCCAGTCAACTTGGGAATAGAGCAAACTCTGCATATCACATTTTATGTTGAATCATTAATGAAAGAAGAACAGGAGCTCCTAGTTGCTTTCTTAAGGGAAAGAAAGGTCAACTTTACATGGACCTATGTCGACATGCCCAGGATTGATCCAGAAATTGTGGTCCACCATCTAGTAGTTTACCCCGAAGCAAAGCCTGTCAGATAGAAGCTAAAAAAAATGCATCCCCAGATAGCCTTGTCAGTGAAAATGGAATTGAAGAAACTACTTGATGCAGGGTTCATACGACCAATCAACTATTTGAAGTGGGTATCAAATATGCTTCCTATTTCAAAGCCCGATGGGGGCATCCATATATGCACAGACTTTAGAGACCTCAACAAGGCATGTCCCACAAATGACTTCCCACTTCCCAACATTGATATGATCATAGATATGACTACCGAACATGAGATGCTATCACTGATGGATGGATTCTTCAAGTATAACCAAATCATGATAGCCAAAGAAGATAAACATAAAATGGATTTTACTTGTCCATGGGGGACATATTGTTGGAACATGATGTCGTTTGGCATAAAGAACACTGGAGCAACATATCAAAGGGCCATGACCTTGATCTTTCATGACATGATCCATAAGACTATGGAAGATTATGTCGATGACATATTGGAAAAATCTAGAAAGAGAAGGGACCACATAGCAGCATTAAGTGCCATCTTTGACAGACTTGAGGAATACAAGGTTCACCTTAATCCAAAGAAGTGTGTCTTCAACGTACAATCAGGGAAGTTGTTGGGATATATTATCTTTATGAGAGGAATTGAAATAGATCCCACTAAAGTAAAAGCAATCCTTCAAATGGAGGCACCCAAGACTTTGAAGTAGCTAAGAGGCCTACAAGGCAGGCTCCAATCAATCCATTGATTCATAGCTCAATTAGCGAACAAGTCAATCTCGTATTCTCACCTACTCCACAAGGGAGTAGTGAAAAAGTGGGATGACAAATGCAATCAGGCCTTTAACCAAATCAAAGAGTATTTTCTCACACCTCCAGTGCTTATGCCACCAATCCTGGGAAAACCTCTAATCTTCTACATATTAGCAACACCAGTAGCTCTCGGTGCTCTCCTAGCTCAGCATGATGAAAAAAAATAGAGAGGGCCATCTACTACATCATTTGAACCATGGTAGGGCATGAGTTAAATTATTCCTTCATCAAAAAGGCTAGTCTAGCAGTACTGTTTGCCTCATAGAAGTTCAGGCACTACATGTTAACACACAAAATCAAACTCATTGCCAAGATTGACTTGCTCAAGTATCTTCTCTCCAAGGTAATGCTCATAGGAAGGATGGCCAAGTGGATTATGATCCTATCAGAATATGATATTGAGTACGTAGAACATAAGGCCATCAAAGGGAAATCTATTACAAACCAATTAGTAGAAGCACCAATGTACTTAGAGAATTCACTAATTTTAGAGTTCCCTGATGAATCCATCTTCAACTTGAACATAGCAGACCATTGGAAGTTGTACTTTGATGGCTCCTACACACATCATGGATCAAGGGTTGGGGTCTTTTTCATAACTCCATAGGGAGACTGTATACCAAGATCCTAAAAGTTGGAATTTCCTTGCACAAACAATATCGCAGAATATGAGGCTCTAACCATAGGACTCAGAATAGCAGTGAAGTGGCATATCATGGCTCTCAAGGTATATAGGGATTCATAGCTGATAATCAATCAAGTGAATGATGAATACTAGACTAAGGACGACAAGCTAACTCCATACAAGAAATTGGTGGAAAGCCTTAAGGAGTCCTTCATTAAGATCACATTTGAGTAGATACCTAGAGAAAACAACAGAGCAACAAATGCCATGGAAACAATTGGATCCCTAATCGACATCCCTTGCAATGTCCCAAAGCATGAATTCCTAGTAGAGCAACTTCTTATGCCTACATTCTAGGTACCAGAGTCTAAATTCATGTGCAAAATCATTGGTCCTAGTCATCCTTGGTACCACGACACATACACTTATCTAAGAATAGGAGTCCTCCTAGCTGACATAACCTCAATCATTGAGAAAACCTTTGTCAAGAAAGCATCCCGATTTTTCATCCTAGGAAATACCCTTTACCATAGGAGCATAGAGGGAACCCTATTACATTGCGTAAATGTTGAGGCATTGACTACCTTAACCGAGGTGCACAACGACATATGTGGATCATACTCAAGTAGAATGACCTTGGCCAAGAAGTTGTTGAGGATGAGGTATTATTGGCCCACAATGGAAAGAGAAGCACATGACTACATCAAAAGGTGTCTACAATGTCATTAGCATGGGGACCTCATCCATGCTCCAGTTCAAGAACTTATCCCATCATCACACCATGGCCCTTTTCACAATGGGGGCTCGATCTCATTGGGAAAATCACCCCTACCTCATCCAGTGGCCACAAGTTTATCATTACTACCACTAAGTATTTCACCAAATGGATGGAAGCCATACCCATGACATGCATCACTGGAAAGTAGATATCTAAGTTCATCCTAAACTATTTAATATGATGCTATGGTGTCCCCCAAGCCATTATCTTAGATAATGGAACACCATTCAAAATTTATTATGTCTACGACCTATGTGAAAATTTTAAAATCCAACATTGCTTTTCCACTCCATACTATCCCCAAGGCAATGGCCAAGCATAATCCACCAATAAAACCATTCTAAAAATCCTCAAGAAAACAATCAATGACGCGGGTCATGACTGGCATATATAGCTAAATCCCACCCTCTGGGCCTATCAAACCAACATCCGCACACCCACAGGTGCCACTCCATTCTCCCTGGTCTATGGATCAAAATCCATATTTCCCATCGAGATCGAGCTCCCCTCACTGAGTATATCACTGCAGAACCTCATCACGGATGAAGAATACCAAGTATCAAGACTGAATGAGCTGGAGCTACTGGATGAGCAATGAATGGAGGCCTTGAACCATTTACAAGTCTATCAAAACTGACTCAAGAGGATTTATAACAAGAAGATCAGAAATCAGACATTCCAAGTTGGAGAACTGGTGTTGAAGGAGAACTAGAAGAATGTCCCAAATCCAAACGACAAAGGAAAATTTGAGCCCAACTAGTTGGGACCATTCATCATCACAGCAAGCTATAAGTCAGGGGCATATCAATTATCAACACACGAAGGGGAACTTCTTTAGAAGCCCATGAACAACTCCCATCTCAAAAAGCTTTATGCCTAAACTTGCAAGGTATAGAACCAAAAAAAAAAATTAGAAAATGTCCTAAAAAAATGGTCACCTTGGTGAAAACCTAGCAAATAGGCACCTTGTGTAAATAAGCACTTTCCATCCACTAGTATCTTCATGACTCATCATCCATCCATTATGCTCCATCATCCATCGCATTCCATCTACCTCCATCCATCACCCATCTTCGTCTACATCATAGCTTGGTCATGTGTTCGTATCATGATCCCTCCTAGTACTACTCGGCCCATTCTCAAGGTTAGTTTTTCCTACCTCTATTGGAGTATTCTATTGTTCATGTTGGGGGCATGTTCTCATCAGATCAGATTCGTGTATATTCTTGAAGTCCCTAAATCAAAAAATCCAAAAACATCAAAAAATTAGAAAATCCAAAAACATCATAAAATCAAAAAAATCCAAAAACATTCATAAAATTAGAAAATCCCAAAATATTCAAAACATATCAAAAATCTAAAAAAATAGGTCAAAAGCCAGTCAAAAATAGAATCTTTTTGAACTATGAGTCTCTAAGCCTTGAACGTGGGCAAGGTTGATCTATGATCATCCCCTAAGACACTTAGGTCAATCCTTTAGGAGTTCATCATAATAAACTGGAAGTCCATTTGTTTATATCTCATCAATAATCAAGTCTGTGTCAATCAAACTACGTGGTCTCTACGTGTATAACATAGGAAAGGCTCATTTTTGGATCAGCACTTGAGGCCCCTAGGATAGGTCTTTAGGTTAGTCTCTAGGTTAAAATCTTAGAAAACCCCAAAACATTTGAAAATTCGAAAAGCAAAACATTTGTAAAATCTTGAAAATACCAAAAATAGCCTCAAAACATTTCAAAAATATCAAAAACATCCAAATATTTGAAAAAAATCCATCCTTCTCATCTCGCTTTCACCCGAAATAAACATTCACTCATAATAAATCAATCATCATCAACAACCTTTGGTAAACAGTTGAAAACAAGTCTAGCAGTTCAAAAGTGAAAACTTAAACGTCTAAGTCTCAAGTTTAGGTCAGTAAGCTAACAATTTGATCAACTCTTTGTGTCAATAGCCTATCATCCAATCAGTCCCATATCAATCATCTGATATTGTCATGTCCTAGGATGCATCCTTCCTACAATGGACATCAACATCAGGCATCGTCATAGTTTAGTCTTGGCTAGTGGTATTGAAGAACATCAACTTGTTTGTTTACTTTATCTTTATCTTGTTGGATTTATCTTATTGCGCTCATTTCAATGACCTCTCAATGATGTCTAAACAAAATATTTAGAGAGAAAGGAATGGGGTAATGATCATTATCTTTCCATCTACTGTGCTTGTTGTATATTCTTGTAATATAACCTTAGTCATACGTGCTTTGTTTGGGTGTAGGGAGGATGTTTTAGGTATCTTGTTGACCACATGGGAAGGCTTGCTTTTCTATGTTTTGGTCTGAGATATTTGAAATATCTGAACTGCACTCTGAATAAGGTTTTGTATGCTAGGTGTGAATAGGAGTAATCCTATCTTATTATTGAGTCAAAGTCCATCACACTAGGCACAATGCCATATTGATTCTTTATACCTTGATGCATCGTGCCTATGTGTGTTATCAAACAAAAGGTAATTGGCCCTTTGAAAATCCAAACTCCTCGGAAAATTATCATCATCATCATCATCTCATGTCTTGTTGGAATCTCTTTCTTTCTCCTATATTATTTCCGCATTAACATGGTACCATGACAGTTAATCATAACTCATCATATATGCATCCATCTTGCATCCACAAACGGTCAGTATATTGCATATCATATCATATAGGAAATATTAAATCATATCACATGCATTGCATTTCCATCATTTGCATAATATATATTGGTTATTCAAAGCATTTCATTTACACATTTGTATTCATTTGCATCATCATATTCATAAATCATACAAAACATCATTTACATATCATATCATAAACATCGTCATAATATCCATAGAAGATATATAAGCATCATTCATTTGCAAAGGATAAGCATCATATAAATACATCACCATATAATGCATGCGAAAAGATAATAAAAAAATTGCATTTCATCCATTAGGCGCATAATATAGATCTGTTAGTCGCATAATCATTGCATTTTGCATGATCATATCATAACATAAAAGATATTGAAAAAGAAAGCATCTCATCACATTTGCATCATTACATTATCATCACATAATGCATATCATAACATCTCATAACATCATTGCATCACATCATAAAGTCACCCATCACATCACATAAACATCATAGCATCATATAGAATCATTGCATAGCATATAGAAAATAAAATACATTCATAATGCATAAATAGAATATAACATATCACATCAAATCAACATCATCTCATATCATATTTATCATCAAAATGTACACTGTCATGGTACAAAATTGGATCAAAATATACATATGTATGTCAATAGAGTACAATGGCCCATGGGGCTATCAAAAACAAGCCCATGGGGTGCAAAAAGAATCCTATCTCTGAAAAAAATAGCCTAACCCTGCTAGCTACTGCCCTCACCACATGCTCTCTCCCCATGGTCCTCTACAGGTCTGTGGCCTTTCCTCTGTGAAAAGTCTAGGACTCAAGCTAGTCTCAGCACAACCTGATAATAATGCATCCTATAATAATTGGCCTCTTGGTTGGCTTCCCTATATGATCGAAGTGGTACCATGCTCCGGGAGGAGGATGCATACATACTCTCAATCTGTTGACGTTTTCCCATCTTTGTTGTTGCCTATAGCTCCATAGCCTGTCTCTATCAGATCACCTGGTCCCGCTCTACCTGTAACTGATCCCTCACAACTATAAATTCTTGTACTTGTTCCTGTAGCTAGAGAATCTATCAATCCCTAGGGTCTGGCTAGAGAGGTGGTTGCACGATTGGCTAATCATGGCCCCCGTCTTTGGTAGGTGTCGGCACCCTATCCTGCCATCCCTGGTCCCGAGCCTGCCTAGGGACATCTTGTCTCTACTAATCCACCTACAGATATGGGTGTAGCTGATCCTATGGGCCCCTATCCTAATCGGGTTGGTGTGGTGACCCATCTTCATCCTTATCTTTGTCTCTTCTGCCTTGACCTCCCTAGTCCCAGCCTCGACCTGCTCCTCTTCCTCTAGCCCTGCACCAAGCGAATGGTGTGCCTAGTACCGTCAATCTAAGAGATGGCCTGAACCAATCCCTATATGCTTGCATAGTCCCTACATCAGCTTTCCCCTGATCATATGGCCATGGCCACCAGCTGCATAAAACTCTGCACTACCTCATGTGCAAGAATGTATCGGCCCCATGAGCCCTGGCTCGTTGTACATGCAAATACGGTGACATATTGATCATCTGGTCTATCCTACAGCTCCCCAAACTATCTCTAGACTCTTCCTAGTAGGTACATCTCAAGCATCGTGTGCTCCCTACCCTGCATCAGTCTATCCTATTGAGCGAAAAAAGAGTTGTTGCACATAATCGCACCATGCGGGCCATCCAAGATATGGTCGCCATGTAAATGCTTGCATATCATCAAGGACTCTCCTCCAATGAGGAATCTTGTGTTGTCCTGTATGGGTGAAAGAAACACCTCCTATATATCACCAGACAACTGGATCATTTGGCTCATTAGTGACTGGAATGACCCTCGGATGAAGCATAGCAATGTGCTCCCAAGCCAAGATGTGCAGGAGTGTGACCCCCACCCCAAGAACTCTACCGTCAGTGTAGGAAAACTCGTGCAAATCTATGTACAATGAGGCTAGAAGAATTGGCCCCCATGCAAAGCATGTCCGTCGCCGAACCATGCGCTCCCAAGTGAGCCCCCATATAGGATTGAAGTATTGGCCCTGTCGATCTAGTGCGACGAGACCTGATATGATAGTTGCTATGACCAATAGAAAGGGTGACACGAAAATCTTGTGATGATCCAGCTCAATCTAGCCCTCACAAAATACAATCTCATCGAGGCCCATCACATCATAGTAGGCCTCCCTCCCAACATCCACATCGTATATCATGCGCTCTCATGGATTGGCAATCTAAGTATCTGCCACACATCCTCTAGTGTGACCGTGGCCTCGCTTGTTAGAAAGTGGAAGGAGGATGTCTCGTTGTGCCACCGCTCTACAAGCATTGTCATAATCCCCAAGTGTTTCCTCACGGGCGATGCATAGGCAATGAACCAAAGTCTGATCACCCCTAGATGCTCCTACTGTCAATCGGGCATATCATCCAAAATGCCGAAAAGATCCCAGGGCCTGTGCTAGCATGAGTAAATTATCATCACCTCCTCCTACATCAGGAAAGCCACTGCATTAAAATTCGTAAAAAATCATGATCCTAGTTTGTCTCGGTGTACCCAAAACAGCCTATGCATCATTGTTTATGGGTGTGGTGTAGTTTGCAAATTCCAATCTTCACTACTAGGAGCTATAAACTCTCAAACTCTGCTACGCCCTTAATATTATTGTACATCGGGTTATGAATAGTCGGCTTGTGGCTATCTTAACTCTCTATTAAGTCATATTATCATTAGTATATTGTTATTTAGTTGTGTAGGTTGGCCTAAGACTTATATAGGTGTGTCTAAGTCGGCCTAGGTGATATCCTAGGCATAAATAGGTATATATAGGAGGTTGTGAGTCTTATTTCATCATCAAGTTGTGAAGTGTGTTCTCATTAGAGATATTTGGAGGTTTTCCCCCTTGAAGTGGATTGTTATTCTTAGTTATTATCAAGTATTTTCAGCATATTTCATATCATATTCTTCTATTGTGCAAGTTATTTCATAACAAGTGGTATCAGAGCATGATCTTGGCACCATAGAGGCAAGGTTTTTCTCAATTTTGGAGGCGATTTTGGGAAGAGCATATCTTTCAGATTTGGGCGAATTTTTTTCTGATTTTTAAAGGGTTTTTGAAGAACATATTGAAGAAGCTACAGTCCATATTTCAAAAGAATTGGAATATAATTAAGCGAATTATTGCAGAATTAAGGTTTCTACACTATTTTTTTGGAATCTACATATCTCACACATCTTGTTGAATTGGAGTCTGATTTTTATTGGGTTTTTGAAGACATAATAAAGGAGATTACAGTACAAATTTTAGAGAATTTAAGTTTCATTTGTGTGATTTATTTCAACTTCAGTGGTTTCCATCATGCCGGGGCCTGGAACAAGGGGTAAAAAGAATGTCACTCCGAGGAAGACTCCTGATAAGGATGGTGAAACAATCGAGGATATTACTCATAATGAGGAAATCAATAAGTTCAAGGAAGACATTTCCTCAATTAAGATAGATATGTGTGACCTAAGAGGAGATATATCGGACATACGAAACATGTTAAGCACCTACATGGCGGAATCAAGAAAGGAGTTCTCAAGCGGCCAAGGTGAAAATTCTAGGTCAGCTACTACTGACACAAGCTTTAGTACTCCTATGGGATCTAGGAATTTATTTCCAAGGGTGGATATGCACAAGTTCGATGGTAAGGATCCTCTAACATGGATAAACCAAATGGAGAATGTTTTTGAAGTACACCAAATCCCAAATGGACAAAAGGTCATGATGGCTTCCTTATATCTAGAACTAGATCAATTCATTTGGTATCATTGGCTTTGCACTCATCGAAGTAAAAAGGGGCTCACCGTCTCATGGTTAATTTTTACAGAGGAACTCCAAGCACAATATAGCAATAGCATCACAGACAACTTCTTCAGCCAACTAGCTAAACTTCAACAAACAGGATCAGTTAAGGATTATATTCAACAATTCAAAAATCTATCCTTAAGGGTGGATACAATTACGGAGGAAAACTTGAATGACTTATTCTTGGGTGGTCTCAAGGATCACATTCAACATGAGGTACGCATGTTTAGCCCTAGTTCCATAAATGAGTCTTTTATCTTGCACAGGGTAGAGGAGAAGTATTTGATTCCTAAGAAGCAAGGGGCTAATGTGACAAGAGAGAAAGGATATTCAACACAACCTACTAAGTTGACTCCACAAAAAATTGAGGAGAAAAGAGAAAAAGGCTTGTGTTTCAATTGTGATAGCAAATATAGTCGAGGACATAAATGTAGTGAAAAGAAATTGTTTTATATTGAAGGTCCCAATGAGGAAGAAGAGGAGGAACCCATACTAGAAGATGAAAGGGAGTCAAATGAGGAATCACATGATTCTCAACCAATCATTTCTTGTCATGCACTCTCAGGTTTCAGTGCTCCACAAACTCTCAAGGTGGTGGGGTTCCTAAAGAAGCAGAAGGTAACTGTGTTGATCGACTCAGGTAGTACTCATAATTTCATCAACAAAAAGTTAGCTACTCGTCTAAATTGTTTCATATATCCAGCTCTAGAGTTTCAAGTTTTGATTGCAGATGGTGGTACAGTTAGTTGTTCAGGGAAGTGTCATAGCATTAAATTATCCATGGGAGATTATAAACTTGATACCCCAATGTATGCGATATCCATGGGTGCAGCAGATATTGTTTTGGGAGTATAATGGCTTACTACATTAGGAACAATTGAGATGAACTTCCAAGAACTATTCATGAGATTTCAATCAGAAGGAAGGCTAGTAGAGCTAAGGGGGTTGAAGGAAAAATCTCCACAAATGGTAAGCTCTCATTAAATGCAAAATTTGCTTAAGAAAGGAGTGGATGGATTTGTGGCCCAACTATGTTCATTAGAAGTCTCTCAATCTAATACTCCTACTCATCTAGATTTGCAAGCTATAATTGATCCTCACTCAATTGTTCTTGGAGATATGCCTAAAGGAATTCCTCCTAAGAGGGATCATGATAATGCCATACAATTAGTCCCAGGGAGCCAACCACCGAACATCAGGCCTTACAGGTATCCACACATACAAAAGAGTGAGATAGAAAAGATTGTTGAAGAGATGCTAGAGGCAGGAATCATTAGGCATAGTCAAAGTGCTTACTCCTCGCATGTGGTGATGGTTTGTAAGAAGGATGATACTTGGTGCATGTGTCCAGATTATAGAGTGCTCAACATGTACACCATTAAAGATAAGTTTCCAATTCTAGTCATTGATGATTTGCTAGATGAATTAAATGGAGCTATGTTTTTTACCAAGTTAGATCTTAGATCTGGTTATCACCAAATTCGGATTAAGGAGGAAGATATTTGTAAGACAGCATTTCAGACTCATGAGGGTCATTATGAATTTTTGGTGATGCCATTTGGTCTTACCAATGCACCATCTACATTCCAAGGTTTGATGAATTCCATTTTTAAGAAGTTCTTGAGAAAGTTTGTGTTAGTATTCTTTGATGATATATTAATTTATAGCAAGACTTGGGAAGAACATTTGCAACATGTGGACCAAGCATTACAAATACTTGAAGATCATAAACTCTATGCTAAGCCATCCAAGTGTGCTTTTGGTCTTACAGAGGTGGAGTATTTGGGACACATAGTTTCACATGAAGGAGTAAAGGTGGACCCTAACAAAATTAAGGCTATCATGGAATGGCCTATTCCAAAAACCATTAAGAAATTGAGAGGATTCTTGGGATTGATAGGGTACTATAGAAGATTTGTGAAGAATTATGGTAGTATAGCAGCACCTCTCACCACTCTATTGAAGAAGGATTCTTTTCATTGGAACGAGTCTGCCAATACATCATTTGAGAGATTGAAGGAGGCAATGTGTACAACTCCAGTACTTGCCACTCCTGACTTCACCAAGGAATTCATTGTGGAATGTGATGCTTCTAGAAATGGGATAGGAGCAGTGCTCATGCAAGAAGTTCGACCAATTTCTTTTCAGAGTCCTCAATTAAAAGGTAAGAATCAACTAAAACCTATTTATGAGAAGGAAATCCTAGCAATACTCCATGCAGTGAAACAATGGCGGCCTTATCTATTGGGTAGACATTTCAAGGTTAAGACAGATCATGATAGCCTAAAATATTTTTTGGAACAACAACTATCTTCTGAAGAGCAACAAAAATGGGTCACTAAGATGTTAGGATATGACTTTGAGATTGTATATAAGAAAGGGAAAGAAAATATTGTCGCAATGCACTGTCAAGGAAGGATGAGAAAGATGAAGCCTTATTGTGTGCCCTTTCAATATTACAAGCAAATTGGGTGGAGGAAGCCAAAGCAGAGTGGCAAAATGATGTTGCAACAAGTAATCTCATCGAGCAATTAAAAAGTGATCCTAGTAGTTCAAATAAGTTTTGTTGGAAGGGAGATACTCTTTGGTATAAAGAGCGTTTGTATCTCTGCAAGAATTCCAACCTTAAAATCAAGATTCTCACAAAGTTGCATGAGTCTCCAGTGGGTGGTCATTCAAGATTTTTGAAGACATATCATCGAGTCAAGCAAGATTTCTTTGGGGAGGGGCTAAAGGGTGATGTTCAAAAATTTGTGGCTGAATGTTTGGTGTGTCAAAGGCATAAAGGGGAGACAATTAAGACACTAGGTCTCTTGCAACCCTTATCTATTCCTAGTCAGCATTGGAAAGAGATATCCATGGACTTCATCACAGGGCTTCCCAAATCTAAAGGTCATAATGTCATCATGGTGGTAGTTGATCGACTCACTAAATATGCACATTTCATTGCATTATCACATCCTTTTACCGCAAGTGCAGTGGCTAAAGCCTTTTTGGAGAATATCCAAAAGCTACATGGTACACCTAAAGTTATTGTTAGTGATCATGATCCTATCTTCACTAGTCACTTTTGGAAAGATTTATTCTCATGTTTGGGTACTCAATTGGCTCTTAGCTCTTCATGCCACCCTCAATCAAATGGGAAAACAGAGGTTGTTAATAAGTGTTTGGAAGGATATCTATGTTGTTTCTTCAGAGAAAGAGTCTCAGTGGGTAGATTTGCTACCACTTGCGAATGGTGGTATAACACTTCTTTTCATAGCTCATCAAAAATGTCTCCATTCTTGGCACTTTATGGATATCATCCTCCTTCCATCACATCATCAATTAAGGTGTCCCCAAGAGTTCAGGCAGTAGAAGACCACTTGCTTCATCAACAACAAGTACTTTTAGGACTCAAGGAGAATTTAGCCATGGCACAAAATCAGAATGAAACAACGGCAGACCAACATCGTAGTGAAAGAAGTTTTGAAGTTGGGGATTGGGTCTTCTTGGATTGCAACCTTATAAGAAAATCTCACTAAAGCAGCAAAGAAAGAATAATAAGTTGTCTCCAAAGTATGGTCCATACCAAATCATCAGAAGATCGGTAGTGTTGCCTACAAGCTTGAGTTGCCACCAACAACAAAGATACATCCAGTTTTTCATGTTTCCTATTTGAAGAAGGTAATTGGGCATAATATTCCCACTCAAACAACAATTCCTGGCTGGATGAAGAAGGAAGAATCATTTTGGAACCAGAGTGCATTAATCAAACACGCACAAAGAAGTTGAGGAATAGATCACTATCTCATCCAATGGAAGAATTTACAGTTGAAGATGCCACATGGGAAGATGAGGAGTTCATTCAAAAGTTTCCAAACTTGATTAGCATTGAGGACAATCTTTGAAGGGGGCATGCTACCTTAATATTATTGTATATCGGGTTATGAATAGTCAGGTTGTGGCTATCTTAACTCTCTATTAAGTCATATTATCATTAGTATATTGTTATTTAGTTGTGTAGGTCGGCCTAAGACTTATATAGGTGTGTCTAAGTCAGCCTAGGTGATATCCTAGACATAAATAGGTATATATAGGAGGTTGTGAGTCTTATTTCATCATCAAGTTGTGAAGTGTGTTCTCATTAGAGATATTTGGAGGTTTTCCCCCTCGAAGTGGCTTGTTATTCTTAGTTATTATCAAGTATTTGCAGCATATTTCATATCATATTCTTCTATTGTGCAAGTTATTTCATAACAAACTCCACCTTTGCATCGCAGTTTGAGAAGGAAACTCAGTTTAAAAAGAAACCCTAATAGAAAAAAGGCCCATTATGGTGCACTTCGCATATGCAGTTTAGTTTGGAATTTGAACCCTAATTCCAAACTGTGTTGTGGTGTCACTATTCATGACTGCGATTCAATTTGAGGTTGTGCGGTGCTAATAAAGAGTTTTGAGCACCGCTATACTGGACCGCTCCTAAGGGTCCTAAATTCTAAGCTATTAAATGCGCACGAAAATTGGAAAATGAGGTCAAGTCAAGTTGACTCATCGGTGGTCCAGTGTCGGGCAGCCTTTGGTGTGTGCGTACTCTGTCCAAAATGTGTCGGGGAAGCTATCGTTGCGCCATCTCGCGAAGGGGTCAGAGGTCAAAAATACAAAATCTCTAAAACCTAAATATTGAAATGAATTGGAAATGGCCCCTCAAGGCCTATTTAAGCCTAAAAATTTGGGTTTTTTGACCCCATTTAGCTGTCTAGCTAGGGTTTTGGTCCCCCGATCTCATTTTTTTCCCAACCAAGGGTCGTTTCACACCGTTTTTTTGTGTTTTGCCTCATTTTTTGGCATCCTGGATCCTTTCTGGACCCGTCAGGCACCTTGTCCTCTTTTTTCGTGAGATCACCCAAAAATTTGAATTTTTTGTCTGATCTCTCGAGGGGGTAGTATATCAGCATGTTTTCACCCTCTAAGGTAGTAGTGGGGAAAGTTTTGAAATCAATTTTTTTTTCGCTTTTGATTAAGATAGTTTATTCTTTGAACCGACGCAGCAAGTGCATCACTTCAAAGAGGGGAAAAATGTAAACACGTAAAATGTACTGATTAACATTACACGCTTGATCCTGATTACTAACATCATTTCAACCTGAATCACCTTCTTAATCTTATCATCACTCTTTGTCCCTTAATTAAATAAATCACTATTTATATGATTAAGTCTTTCTCTTTTGTTAATTAAATTAATCAATCTGATTTAATTAACCCTAGGTCTCTATTTAATTAAATAATTCATTGTATTTGATTAAATCTCTAAAGTCATCTTATTGAATTAAATAAATTAAACCTTATTTGATTTAATCTAACAATCATCCCCTTTAGTTAAATAAATCAAAATCTTTATTTAACTAAGTCTAAATCATTTTCCTCTCAACTTTGATTTATTTAAATCCTAAGATCGAAGTCAAAATTGTCAAATCACTTAACCTCCTCTTATTTAATCAAATCCTTATTAAATCTAATCTCAATCCATGTCCCATCCTCTAGCTTTTTCCACTTGCACATGAAAATACATTTAATTCATTTATTAAATCTCTATTTTCTCTCAACTTGGCATCTTTAGAGAAATATTCTTCCAAATTTGAAATCCCTCCAAATGGATTTGTCCTTCCAACAAGACATTCATTCCTTCTTACATGTCCTTGTGCATTGAGCCAAGTTGCATTTAAGTCATTATTTTTCCCTCTTACATGTCATTTCACTATTTTCAAATTCCACCTGGTTGCATTTATGGGAACATTCATCAAAATGTGCACATCCTTTTCCCATTCACATCTTAACAAGTGGCACTTGCCCATTGGGTGTTGAATGATCCCACATTCATCCCATTTTACATTTCTCCATCTTGTCTTTCTATAAATAAGAGGTTCTCTCCTCATTTTAATCATCCACGATTTGAGCAAGTCTACTATACTCAATTTCATACTCAAGCATATTCATCTTCATCAATTTTATCAAGGTATCAGCTAGGTTATGCAAATTTTTCATCATGGAGCTCAAGTGAATCTTCAAAAAAGTGGATCAACCCTCATCACTCATCAACATTTCATTATAGGAGTTGGGAAAGGGCCAATTTTCACATCAAATTGGCACCAATTCCCCCATGGGATCAAGAGTTTTCTTGCTTAATTAGGATTTTATTGCTTTCCCATTATGTTCTTCAATTTTGTTTCCTATATTGAGCATTGTTAATGGATTTCATGGGGAATCTTGATTCTTACTTGCATTGGATCTGATTATGTGTTTGTTTCTTGTGTTTTGTAGGTATTAGGATTGGGGTTCTATAGGATGCATCTGTGGAATAAAGTAACAAAGAGATTTTTCTAGTGCATGTGATCTAAAGTAGTAGTAGATACATGCATGAGCTGGCCACTTGAGTGTTAGAGATAGATAGATAAGTATTTATTTCTTGTTCTGCATTTTCCTTTGATAGAATAGAAGTTGCATTTGCATTTTATTTTCATTAGTATATGTTATACTGTTAGTGTCAAGCCTACAGGTTGTAACTGAGTCTGTAGCTTCTGAGCTTAGCATTTGAGTGTCTGGAGCACCTTTCTTCAGTTGATTTTGATTAATGGCTTTATGATTAGCAGTTGGCTTGTGATTCTCTGCATTTGATAAATGTGTCCTAATTTCTTTACATGCTTTACTTCTTCATCAATTTACGCATTCTTTAGGTTAATCATTTCCATGCTTTCTAGTTTAATGGTGATGCTTTTCAGATTCTTAGTTTTATATCTTCTAATTTGAGTTATTTTCCTGCTTTCTAGATAGATGATTTATTGCTTTCTAGATTAAAGGACCCTTAGATTAGAATTTTTATCTAGTATATTAGTGCTTAAGAGAGAAGTTGAGATGTCCTCTATTGCATACAACCATTGGACACTGCCCAGTTGATATATTGATGTGTTTATTCACTAAAGTGTTAGGACCTAATGACAACCTGTCACTTTTTGGTGCTATTGTTGAGGACCCTTTTTCTAGTGTTAGTAGGAGATATCTTCAATACCTCTCTTAGGGATAGGAATAGTTCTTTGGCTTCTTTTCTACATGGTCAGGAAATGAGGCCCCCATGGAAGATTCATACCAAAAAACTTCCCCAATTGACATACCAACAACAAGTAGGGAGGAAGGAAACTCAGACCAAGAACTTACTGCATAATTGACCGAATAGGGTCAACCTGAGACCTTCCCACATACTCCGAAAAGAGAATGAATAGTGGTCGAGCAGTATATTCTTTTGCAAACCTTTGAACCTCATGCCATTGAGAAAATTTTGGAAGAGGATCGCATCCCCTCCAACACCATGTGTGACAAAAGAAACGTTGCCAACAACCACAACAATGATAACCCTCCACCATGCACATTCACTTATCCTATTGCTATTGATGCAGATGATGAGACGAAAATTAAAAATATCTCACTAGCCTTCTTACCAACCTTTTGAGGTTTGTCTACTGAGGACCCTAATCAATTCCTATTTGAATTCAAAGTCTTGTGTCAAACCTATGATTACAAGAATGATAATCAGAAACTGAAGCTTTTCCCTTCCACTCTGAAAGACTCAGCTATGCGTTGGTTTATGGGGTTATCTTCTCAGTCGATAACCTCCTAGGATTAAATGGAGACTGTCTTTTTGGAGAAATATCAGAGTTACTGTAGGATGAGTGAGAGGAAAGAAGAACTGTTTAAAATAAGGAAGAATGAGGATGAAAGTTTAGAGGATTACCTAGATAGTTTTTTCTTCTTGTCTAAATGTTGTGGTGGGGAAGTTATAAGCCTCGATATTTTAATGTCCTTATTCCTCAAAGGTCTCAATGATGAAGCTCGTAGGAGCTTAGACTTAATGGGAAAAGGAGACATGTCCCAACTGAGACTGGAATAAATAACAAAATTGTGTTGAAACTTCTCCCATACTTGTGGAGGGATTAGGAAGTTCACCCCCTTACATGGTTCTAATGACATAAACAAAATTTGTGAGGAATTGGAAAACTTCAAGATCGACATTATTTTCCAACTAAACACCACCTTAGATGGCATCTAGGCTAAAACTAGAAATCCTAAGTCTTTCTCTATTTATTGCCCTAGGTGTCCAAACAAACATTTGCTAAGAGAGTGTCCCTTGGAAAAAATTGACAAATTGATATTTGTCAAGTATGTGACAAGAATCACCCCACCGATCAATGTGAACTATTAAATGCCATAAAAAATTCCAAGAAAAGAACAACTCCAGTTGAGGAAGAAGTGAACATTGTCAACTAGAGAATGGGAGGTAATTTCTCCTATGGCTAGAATTCCAATCCTAACTGGTAACCCCAATCAAATTGGAACAATAATCAATGGGCAGTGCCCTGGCCTCAGGCACCACTGCTAGTACCCTCTAATTGGGGAACCTATCCTTGGGGACCACCAGACTAGACAAACCAATCTTGGGGTAACCCTCAGTGGCCCAACCAGTCTCAACAGTAGTGGTACCCTCAAAATTTCATTCCTCAATGGAATCAACCCCAACATCAATTCTATTCCAGTCCCAGGAGGATTCCTAACCACTAGAATCTCTTACCACCTCCCCAAAACACTCAACAGACTGAACAAGTTATCCAACCACCACTTCTGGTGCAACCAATCCCTAATCCAAAGAACAATCATCTAAATACTTTGGTGTATTCCACTGAATAGGACAATGTCACTGGACTCAATGCAATACACTGTGGAAACCTACAACTGAGGTCTGATAAAACACTTTCATAGTTGACTATCAAATAAATCATATATGAGCCTATCCAAAAGTTTGATGAGGAAACAATAATAGCACCCATGCCTATAGAACAAACCCTCGACACTACACAACATGAAACCGACCAGCCATCTTTAGCAGGAGTTGTTGACCTACCTCAGAAGGAGGAGGGTCATTCTCCAACTGAATCTTTGAAAAATCCCATGACTAAAGAAAAAAACAAAGCCCCTTTTCTAGAGCAATTGAAACCAATCTCTTGTAAAGATGTTTCAGAAACAATGTCACCTATGAAAACTACACTGATACAGGAAATTAAACGATTGCATATTGAAGTTCCCTTGTTACAAGTGATTAAAGATATCCCTGAGTTAAACTAGTTGATTAAAAATTTGTGCATTAAAACCCCAGGGAGGAAGCCAAAACAAATCAACACTATTCATATCAATGGGTATCTAGCTGATTTGTTAGTTGGAATAGTTACTGCTTTGAAATATGATGACCCAAGAAGTTCGCTTATAACAATAACAGTTAATGGGGTAGCAATACCCAACACTTTAGTGGACCTTGGAGTAGCCATTAACATAATGATTGTTGATGTGATGGAAAAATTGGGACTCACTAATCTATGCCCCACAACTATAGTCCTACAAATGGAAAACCAATCCATAGTTATTCCCAAGGGCATCATTGAAAACATTCTTATTAAAGTATATGGATGGGAATATCCAGTGGATTTCTAGATAATTGAATCCCTTACACCCAAAGACAGTTATCCAATAATTTTGGGGTGACCATGGCTAGCTACGGTTGCAGCCAAAATTGACTACAGGGAAGGAGGAATGACAATCTCCCATGGAACCAATAGAAAATAGTTATTCTTGTATCCTCCTGCCAAGCCTGTTAAACATAGAAAAGTATGGGTTGATGAACCAGAAATTATTACTGGACAGGAAAACTTGGCTTCACTAGCCATGATAGTCATTAAACAACATGGTGAAGAATTAGAGGATGAATTAGAGTGATGTGGAAAGTATTGCAATAGACTCTAGTAGTGAATAGATGTCAGATGTAGAAGAAATCCTAGAACACCCAATCAACACAAATCAAGCAAAATTTGATGATGCTAAGTTTATTGGATTGCCTTGCCCTTTGATGAACTTAGTTCCAAAAAATTTCCATTTCTTTGTAGATGTTGCTAGGCTTCATAAAACTATATTGCACAGTTGTCCACTTAACACAATGACAAGGCCCATTCACACTATCACATCCAATTATCCTGGAGTCAAAACCATTATGTTGCTATGAGGAAAAACTGTGAACGACAATAGTTGGTTGACTGAGATGGAAGAAAAAAGACTATTTGATACCTTGGTGAATAGATCTAAAGCGTTCGCCTAGGATTATAAAGATATGAGAGGAATACATCCTAGTGTGTGTACGAACCATATCTATACTGAGGATGTTTGACCTTTTACCAACCACAACAAAGACTCAATCCTACTCTTAAATACATCATTAAAACTAATATTGTGAAACTCTTGCAGGTAGGATTTATCTACCCAATTTTTGACAACAAGTGGGTGTCACCCTTGGTTGTAGTTCCAAAGAAGAATCGGAAGTGGAGAGTGTATGTAGATTATAGGGAGCTTAACAAAGCAACACGCAAAGATTATTTTCCTCTCCCATTCATGGACCAAGTGCTAGATAACTTGGTTGGGAGGAAATATTTTTCATTCTTGGATGGATTTAGTGGATACAACCTGATACAGGTAACAGCAGAAGAACAGGATAAGATGACCTTTACTTTCCCTTGGGGAACATTTGCATATAGGGTTCTTTCCTTTGGGCTATGTAACACTCCTGCCACCTTTCAGAGGGCCATCCTGGCTATATTTGTTGAGTTGGTAAATGAGTGCGTGGAAGTCTATATGGACGGTTTCACTATATACGGTTCAACTTTCAATGAATCTCTCACAAATCTAGACAAGGTGTTAAAGCGATGTGAGGATCATCGGTTGTCCCTTAGTCATGTGAAATGCTTAATCATGATGGAACATGGAATAGTGCTAGGACATCATATTTCAGTCGAAGGGATTAAGGTTGATCCCAAGAAAATCGAAGTCATACAGCAAATTGAGATTCTGAAGACTCAAACTGATGTCAGGAGTTTCTTAGGGCATGTTGGATAATACAGAAGATTCATAGAAAACTTTAGTGAAATCACAGCCCCAATGTTTTCTCTCCTTCAAAAAAATGTTGACTTCATTTGGACACCTGAGTGTCAGTCCTCATTTGAAATCATTAAAGAGAAACTCACCTCTACCCCTATCCTTCGAGGATCTAAATGGAACCTGCCATTTCACATTTATGCTGACACATCTGATGACACCATTGGAGTAGTTCTAGGGAAAGAAGATGAGAATGGAGGGAAATATGTTATATATTTTATCATCAAAAATTTGATACCAACAAAGAAGAATTATGTAAGGCCCCACCTTGCATGTGATTAGTAAAGCCCTAATATGTTTTATGTGATCCTAAATAGATGGTAAGATGTGTTATGGATGAAAATAGTGTGATTATTTGATAATATTCTTGCTTATGCTACCATGAATGTAAGACACTATTTTGTATCCCCCATTTTATTTCAATTGAACAAGTAGTTAGATGATAATTATGATTAAATGAATGATAAAAATCTTTTTAGGATTCATGGGCATTAACCTTGATTTAATTATGAGAGATGCACATGTGAATTGTTGGATATAACTTCAAAGTGCTGGGTTATTTGGCATATTAAATTTTGGTAAATGGTTCATCGTTAATGTTATAGGAGTTTAAAATGAATTACTAAGGTGGTAAAAAAAATGGAGTGACTATTTCATTGACTATATTCTTGTATTGGAGTAAGTGTGTATTTCCTTTGATTATAATGAAAATTGAATCATTAGGTTCATTTGATGTATTAATGAGTAAATAGTTCATGAGTGAAAATTATGTGAATTGGATTAGCTAATAATATGAAGAGATATATGATCTAATCATGCTGACCTTGGTAATGTGTAGGAATCAAATATGCAAATAGGAGGATAGATAAATGTTGGAATCAAATCAAATACATCTTTGGGAAGTTCTAAGTGTAGCCCTATTTGACTTAGAAGGGTTTGAGGTTTCATTATTGGCTAGGTGATTGAGTAGAATCCAATTGTAGGACATGTGATGTGAGTTTGGTTGGGGTTGGAACCCTTGGTTAAGATCAAAATTCGTATGGATTTTTGTGTGGGTTTTAAAAAGGGATTATTGAATCAATTTCCTTGGTTTTTGAACAAGAATAGACCCCTAGGACCTATACCTATGGGTTTGGAACCTTTTTGAAACATGTGAACTTGTCCTTGGAGTGTGAAAAGACCCCTCAAAAGTCCACATTCAAGAATGTGACAAATTCAAAAAAAAGTGTTGGGGCTTGGGAAGAGTGACTTGTCACTCTCAACCTTCTACTCCCCAAAAGTTCTTGAAATTGGCACAAGACTCACACATGTGTGAGCACTTGTGGGAAAGAGTGTAGGTTTTGGGATCCCTATATATCTCAAGAAGATGGAAGATTTGGGCATTGCCCACTTCTCCTTTTGGAGAACTCAAGTTAAGATAGAAGAAAGGATGGGAAGAGGAGTCCTCCCTCAAAGTAGAGAATGACCAAGATGGCAGAAATTAGAGAGGAAAGAAGGATAAGAGAGTTTAATCTCCCCACCTAAAGAAAGAGATAAGTTTTTCTACTCCCATCTTCCCTTGTTTATTCATTGCAAGAGGGTAATATGGTTGTGTGGATCTTTGTTGAACATGGTGAGTGGAGAGTTTGTATGAATGTAATATGAATGTTGAGTTATTTTCATCCTTTTTATAAGAGTTTGAGAAGACCCCATTCATCATGTTGGGGTTCAAAAATTTCTTGCTCAGGGGTATGGCTAGAGCCCATGAGGCTCCATGATGCCATTACGGTAGGGTGGAGAGCAAGCCTACTTAATTTGTGTGTTATTCTTTGTTTTCTCAAATATATTATTAGAAAGAAAGAGTTATTCATTGAAATTCTGTTTGAAGTCCATCTACAAATTGGTTTAGAAACTTTACAGTGTTTGTGCATTTACAGTGTTTGTACATAATTTTGAAATTCATTTGAAATCTGACACTCTATAAGCTGGTTCTAAGACAACATTGCAATCTGAGGATTGAGATTATTGCATGAAATCTGCGTGGGAATTTTTTGGTTGCACAAATATTTAACTAGATAAGATTCCACCTTATAGGCTGTTGAGTCACTAGATTTCCTGCATTAGAAATTAAAAAACAAAAGGATATTATAAAATGTTGTATTGGAATGAACTACGCAATGAGTAAGACTTTGTCAAATGTGCATGAAGAACCACAATAAAAGAAGAAACCACCTATGGATAGCATACTAAATGATAACCACAATGTTATAATCGAGAGATATTTTTCTATTTGCTAAGAAAGCTAAACAAAAACTAGAACAAAGAAAAACCTTTCTATTGACCACAATGCAAAACTATTAGCCATACAAAATACTCCTTTTGCAATACGTCCATGAATAGTTTTGTAGTCAAACACTTAGAATACACCCCAGTGAAACAGGTAAATAGTGAAGTCGTTGTGCAATGTTACAAAGGTCGGATAATCGATGTATTGATTAACACCATTCTAAATGGCTTTTCCATCTCACAGTCATCGTTCCATTACTATGGAAACAAAAATCTTAGCACCATTTCTGGTAATAGAATAATGCTAAAAAAAAAAATTCTTTCCATAGTTTTGAAATTCCACTCCTCCTTAGTAGCTTGCATCGTCTGAGAATTAAATAACTGCAACCTTGATCAGAGAGAACATCAGAAATGGTTATATAAAAAGAAACAAATAGAGACTTCATGACCTCCATTAAATGATTAAAACAATTCATATTGCTATTTCAAAGTTTGTTTGAAGCAATTTCACGAAAGTCGATGCTTATCCCTTGGAACGTCCTCTGCTTCCCTTGTCTCATCGACCATGCGCCCCCCCACTTTAGGTGTGTCTTTAATATTTTTCAAAGAATGGGTGGCTTTATTAGCTCATTAAATATGGAAGAGATGTCAGTTCATTAAATATGGAAGAGATGTCAGCTCATTAAATATAGAAAAGATCGCTACATCGATTTGTCTAAGAGCCGGAGATAGAGGATGGACTAGCATACAAGTTACAGGGATGTCCTTGTTTCAAGCCATCACTTCTACAATAAGACTAGCGCCTACATCATGATCTGTCAATATCACCCCAACCCTTTCCCTAGACTATAATAAGTGATAATAGTAATAATTTGTAATGGTAGTTGAATCAGAAGAAATTAATGCAAGAGCAAGTTCCGCATTGTACGCAACAGCCACTACCTTACTCTTTAATGCTCAGTAGTAAATTTTGGGTTGGAAAATCAATGGAATGGGGTAATCAGATCTTCTAGGCTAGTGTTCATTATAATAATGCTTAGGCAGAAAGTACACTAGAAATATTTTCAATCTCTCATGGATTTAGATGGAAAAAGAAAGTTCATATTGATGTTGAAAATGATCCAAGTAGATCAATCATAGAGTTGCTATATTTTTGCTCCTAGCTAGATACTGGTTACAAGTATGGTGACTTTCGGCATAGGACAAGGTTAGCTAGCATTCTGGTTGCTTTGAAATTCCAAATCATATTCCAGAACTCAATTGATTAATAACTGCAGCTAAATGTGTATAGACTAATTAATAGTTAACTCAATGTGAGTTGCAAGTCGATAGGCTTGATCATCTCAGATCCACTAACATTAAGCGATAATCATCTATTAATTAAAAATTTGAAGCTCCCAAAGCAAAATGCTCAACCTGTTCTAATGTGGTGAAAGTTCTAAGGAAACTTCTTTCTTAACCACTCACTTTAAATACTACTGGTAATGATATCGTCCAGCCCTTAATTCACCAATAAATTTAACCATCCACTAGAGAATGCGATAAGTGACAACAGTGATATTTATTATTGGTTGGGAAACATGGGTCAACCATGAGAAGTTAATTTATGCTGAAAATAACTTTCTTCCATTGCTGTCACCTACTAAAATAACGAGGGGCCAACGTTATTTCTTGGAGGCCTCCCCTTGCACAGCAAGTTCTTAGCTATCCACCTAACTGTTGCAGCAATCTACCGTGGTTACATTCGTTACGTATATTATCCTGGCACCCTTGAAATGTAGTCAAATGCCCAGCTTCAACATTGGAAATTATGCATGGCAAATAAAAGTAACACCAACTAATAGTAATTAATATGCTTTGGAGCAAGAATTACAGTTATAGTAGCGTGTAATGTTAATAGCCATGTATTAACACTGAATGTGATTACATTGTAATAGGCATCATGAAATTAGGCGTTTCATCTTCGACTACTCCATTTTCAAATATGCCTAAAAATTAATAATAAAAGACACTCGCCATATTAATAATAAGAATGCATGAACTATGAACTAGAGAGAGTTCATAAGCGGCTAATTCTAAATGGCGATACATGGGTTTTACTCATAATAAGATATTAATAAAAACTACCTTTGTCCTCCTTAATTTATGTACAAAATAAGATAACATGTTTTAGCCAAGAGTTTCTTTACGTGAGGAATTCTAAAAAAATAATAATAAGCAAGTAAAACCATAAAATTCTAACAAGAAAAAGTTAAAAGATAGATAAAATCCATATAGGGGGCTATGTGGCTTTAAAGTATGTAAAAGCTAAAAGATAAAGATATTTAGAATGGGTTCAAGAAGTTATATTAGGTAGTTTAAATTATATTCATTTATTAAACTTTAAGATTAGTATTTTATTTGAAATTTGAAGTTAATGTTTTATATAGTTAAATATTCTTTAGAAAATAAAAATAAAAATTAATAATTAAAATTGTTATTTCATTAATACATATGTAGATGTACAATATGAATGTATATTTATTAAATTTGAGCATTTTAGGATGCTATATAATTTGGGATAAAGAGTATGATTGATTAGTTAATAAAATATTGTATTAGTAATGAAATTGACGTGGAAAATTTACTTTATGTCTTTAGAAGAATTTAATATTTATAACTATAATTTTATGGAGCAATTATAGTTTATTATGATTAAGGTGTTGGGAAACTTAATTGCTTGCTAAACATATTTCATAAAGTCAGTTACTTTATTAACTATGGAAAGATTAAATCTTGATAGAAGGAGTTAATGTAATCGTAAACCATAGATTTGAGTTGGTGAAAATTAACTTTGGTACATTATCCTAAAGGAGGAGCTCAAGAATATTTTACCTATAAAGCCTATAAAGATACACAAAGGAATGACTAAACCAAGGGTGTGTTGTGTGTACCATAGATACATCCTACATCTCAAACACTTAGAGTGTTAATTAGTTTAATTAATAGCCTTGTTTTAAAAAAAAAAATTGTTGTGTTTTTATAGTGGGATTTTTTTTGGGCATGACATGTTGATGAGATTAGTCATAATGTTAATGATATATTGATGAAATGTACTATTCTAGTATCAGGTGGTTTCCCCATCACCTCTTCACCCATGTAACCTTGATTTTCTTTCTGAACCATCTCGATACTCGTACAAGGATGTGATGGACTCTATGCACCCGACCTCACAACCCGTACATATGTCACCCTCGGCAACATGTCGGTGATGATGACACACAAGCAACAACTTCCGATGTGTATAATGGTTTACCATGCACATGCATGGTTGTTAAATGTTACTATTTTGTATTAACGCACAAAAATATATATATATATATATATATATATATATATATATATATATATAATAAAAAAAATTTGTGTTGGGTTTTTGTAGTGTAAAATAATGGGCATTACAACTTAATTAAATAAAAAAAAAATTTAAAAATTTATGTGAATTTTCTTGTCAAAAATTTCAGGCATGACAAATTACACCACAACAAAGAAGGAATTCTTGGTTGTAGTGCACACCATTAAGAAATTTAGACATTATGTTACCAAATATAAAGTTACAATGCACACAAACCATGCAGCCATCAAATATCTCATGAATAAACCAGTGGTAAATGCAAGGATAATTAGGTGGTTACTCCTTCTCTAGGAGTTTAATGTGACAATTGTTGACAAACCAAGGAAGTCCAATGTAGTCACAGACTTCCTATCCTAGATTAAACATGATGGTGATTGTGCTCCAGTACAAGATGAATTCCCAGATGAAAATTTGTTCGCCATCTCCACTAAAGCTCCTTGGTTTGCTAATATTGTGAATTACTTAGCCACCATAGAAGTACCACCACACTTCTCGGAGAAACAAAAGAAACGCCTCATCAGAGAGAGTGCCCCTTTTAAATGGATTAATGGAATCTTGTTTCGGTGTGGACTCAATATGGTTTTGCGACGGTGTGTTAGGGCAGATGAGACCTATAGTATCCTTAGGGCCTGTCATGATGACCCTTCTAGAGGGAATTATTCTTCTAAAAGGACAACTCATAAGATCTTAGGAACATGATACTATTGTCCTTCAATCCATAAGGATATCGAGAAGTCCGTTCATAGGAGTGATGGATGCCAAAGGATGGAAGACCAATTGCATCCAATGAAATGCCTCTGCAGCCTCAGGTAGTCCTTGAACCATTTGAGAAATGGCAATTGGATTTTATTGGCCCTATAGATCCCCCTTCACAAGGGAAAGAGTATATTCTGGTTTGTACTGACTACATGAATAAATGGGTAGAAGTACAAGCACTACGCATTTCTAGGGAAGAGCAGGTAGCTTCCTTTCTTTATAATAGAATCTTTCTTAGATTCAGGGCCCCAAGAACAATTGTTATAGACCAAGGCCCCCAGTTTATGTCTAAATTCCTATTGACATTCACAAATCACTTCCAAGTAAGTCACAGGAAGTCCTCACCCTACCACCCACAAGCAAACGGACAAATTGAGGTCACGAACAAGGAACTAGAAAATATTTTGACAAAAACGATTTCCTCAGGAAGGAAAGATTGGGCTAGGAAACTACGAAAAGTTGTTTGGGCCTACAACACAACCTGGAAGTCAACCACTGGCTATAGCCCCTATGATTTATTCTTTGGGAAGAATCCCCTCTTTCCCATTGAATTCAAGCTCTAAACCCTTAGGACAACCATGGAATTGGGCATGGATCTTAAACGAGCTCAAATCAAGAGAGTCTTACAACTTAGTGAACTAGACAAGCTCTGTCTAGATGGCGTCAATCAAACTAAATTGATCCAGCAACAACGTAAGGTCTGGCATTACAAACATATCAAAGAGAAAGAATTCCATACCAGGGATTGGGCATTGTTCTTCGATTCCAAATGCAAGGACCATCAAGGGAAACTTAGGACACACTAGCTTGGACCATCTGATATTTTTGAAGTATTTTCTAATGGTTTAGTCTAGTTAAAACCAATTGATGGTGACACCCAAACTCTTCTGGTTAATAGACATCGATTATGCATTTACCATAAACCCATTAACAAAGAGGAGTTTACAAAAATGGTAGAAATGCAGGGAGAAATAAACTTCATTGACTCTATTGTGACAAGGTCAATATAGTTGTCAAGAAAATAACACATTTAAAAAATAAATAAATATATATATATATATATTTTCCTAAAAATTTAGTTGCGTCTTTCAGGGGTGCTCCAGAATCCTCAATTTCGTTACTTTGTTCCGATGACATATTTCTAAATAATTCCAAAACTCTCTTCTTCTCTAGTTTAGTCGCATTACTCGATAATGTTCCGATTTTTGTATAAAATTTTATTTTTCAAAGTTTCTCTTATTTTTCTTAAGTTTTTTGCATGCCCATTCTTTAATATCGCTTTGAGATCCACTCCCTTATTATTACTCCACCATATCATATCAAATATTTCCATAATAAATAAGATTATTATGACACCCTTTTTGTCATAATTGATAGGCTGTCGTTAGGTCCCATTACTTTAGAAGATAAAATTCAATATGTTGACTGGGTAGTGTTCAAGACAATTTGCAATAGAAGAAGTCTGGAGTATCTCCCTTAGATTTTCTAACTTTTTAGAACAACTTAATATTAATTCTAACCTCAGACCATCTAACTATAAAACTATAAAGCAATTTATCCTAAGAAAGCAAGAAATATTTAAACTAAAAAAAACATAAGAAAGCTAATTTAGAAAGCATGATAACTAAATTAGAAAGTATAGAAATAATTAAACTAAGAAGCTAATAAACTATGGAACCAGAAAAACTTATAACAATCTATAAAACATATTCTTTAACAGTAAATATTCTAACAGTTAACAACAAGAAACTACGGAAGTAAAAGACAACAAATACTTCAGAACTTAGATTTCACAGCAGCAAACTCGATAATTCTCTACAGAATAACAATATAATAAAGGAAAACACTTATCTACTTGAGTTATCTCCCCTCGAGTGGCCAGATTGTGGGTTATCACGTTCGTTCTCAGCTCACATCCACAGTTAATTTGGAAATGCTTCTATCAACCATAATTATCATCCATAACTCATAACTTAGAAATTTTAGACAACAATCTCTTTATTCATAAAATTCAGAAAACATTTTGATAGTATAACATTACTTTTGTCATTGGATATTTTGCTTTTGGAGATTACGTCTTTTATAGAAAAACTCTAACTAAATTCTATATTTCAGATGGTATTGATAACCATTGAAAATATCTAAAACAGATCTATGAATAACTCATATGTTTTTAAAACCCATTACAATAGTATTAAAGAGGCTCAAGTTGAGCCATGAATTTTTTGACTCAAAGCATAATAGAAATCAAAACTTTAAAGAGTAGCTATATCTTCAGTCCATCACCCTAAAGTTTCGGAGCATATTTCTAGCATACACCTTCAACCTGTTCTGGAGCACGTGCTGGCTGAATGCTTCTAATCTGCAACTTGATGACCGATTATAATCTACAAAACACTTAAAATAACCCATTAAATCTATATTGGAGAAATACTTCAAGAAATAAAGTGTGTACAATTTCTCACTAAAAGTTAAGCAATGATTTCTCCTAAAATTTAATTAATTGGCAGAGGATAGGGATTTGCATATGTGAAATAGGTCTTTATGGTATTATTATGATGAGGTTATTTTTACCTCATCATTTCCTCCCCTTCCTAATTCCTTGCAGGTCCTCTTGTCCCTTGATTATAACTTTGTCCTCTGTTCCATTCTTTATATTTTCTACTAATATCATACAGATCTCTTGTTGTTACATCAAAGTTTACAAGTGCATGGTGGAAGCCTCTATGAAAAGCAACTCCTCCTTTCCATTCACTGAATATTCTATCATCTTGATCTGTATTAACATGGAAAGCAGGGGCTAGATAGAGCAATAAGGGAGGTATATACCTCATTCCTATCCACTTTGTTCTGAGATCTTCTAAAATTTTGGCCAAAGCATCTACTCTTCTGAAGGACCATCTAATGCTAAGAGGAGAGATCACCTCTCTTTTCTTTAGATATACAGGTAATGGAGTGCATCTCTCTTCGCATGTGTGCCAGGCCCTACCAACCAATTTCTGCCCCTAATCCATGAAATGATTATAACAAACTTGAAGGCTTTCATCATATCTTCCCTTCATTTTCTCATCCAATAGAAGAGCTACAAATGTCTTCTTGAAAGTTGTAGGTCTACTATTTGGAGATCTCATTTGAAGTCCCACACTTTTCTCTTCTTGGGAATATTCCCTGTTACGTTCTTGCCAATAGATTTTGTAATGCCATAGAAAGTGCACAAAGACAACAAAGAAGATTAGAAGCAAACATGCAATACTAAAATCAAAGATGCAAATCTAAATGTTAAGCAACAAAGAAAAAAGGAAAGTAAAATGCAAACAAACTGAAACAATCTCACCAATCTCAAACGTATTTCCATGATTCATCTCGATTTCCCTTCTCCATTTTGCTTGTGTAGTTTAATTTCCCTCAGATTTCTTGTAATTCGTGCAAGTATAGCCTAAGATAATGATTAGCAAAATATCGAAGATTCAAGACAAAGTGCTCTCAAAAGTCATAAGATTTCGCGAGAGAGATTGGAATGATGAAGAATAGATCAATTTATAGAAAATTGATTATTCGAACAACAGGCCAAGATCGAAAGATTAACAGATGGTTGAGATCGACAGATTAGACATGCATTATGATAACTGTTAGTGATGACTTGAGTGATACAAATTAGAAATAGAATTAAAGATTAAATAAATGATTTAATCTTCAGTTCGGCATTCGAAAACATAAGAAATATCTTTGCATGACAAAGATGAAGATGGATTAAAGAAACTCTTGTTCGAATGCACACACAACATTTAATTAATTAAATAAGAATATTTAATTAATATGCATGTGCACGCAAATGAGTTAGAACTGGACGATTGAATGATTTGACAAAGAGATTACTTGAGAATGCCACTCAGACATCAAATGAAGAGTTAACTGAATGATTAAAATAGATGTTGAGTCGAGTAAAAGTGAATACTTTAGATAACTCACTTAATTATCTAAAATATAGAAGAATGTGTTAAAATAGAATTAAATGAATTAAATAATTCATTTAATTCAAGACTCGATATTCGAAGAATAATTAAATAAATAAGATTTATTTAATTAAATGATGAAGGAATTTAAATTAAATAAAGAATTTATTTAATTATAGTTGAAATATGATAAAGAGTAAATTAAATAAGAATTTATTTAATTTGATAAGAAGAATAAGGTTAATTAATAACATAATTAAATAAAAAGCGTTTATTTAATTAATCAGATAGAATAAAGAAAAGTGTGAATTACTTAAATAATTAAGATTATTTAATTAATAGAAGAATTAATGTTAAGATGAATTAATTAAATAATTGACATTATTTTATCATGACCGTGAATAATAGAATATGGAAGTCACTGGCCTAAAACCAAATTTCGGTGTCTACATTTGCCCCTCTTTGATACAATGTCATCTAGGCGTTGTGTCAAAGAAAATTGATAAAAACCATGCCACAGTAATGCCCCAGATTAGAATAGGTGAAGGTATGCCCCCTTGGGAAAATTGACAAATTTCTGAAAAGTGCAGAAAAATTTGTAAATGCACCTGATTAGTCCGCTAGATAGGCCGAAATGCAGTGCAGTTGACGGAATTGAGTTTGGAAATGGGAGGGACGGGTACGGGATGATAGAAAATGGAAGTTTACATGGCCAGTATGACAGAAATGACACCTAAGCCCTAGGTATATATAGGAATAGGGGTAAAAACCTATTCATTTTCACCCACCTAGTTGAGAAATTAAGATTTTTCTCTGACTTTCTAGCGAGGATGTCTCCAGTTCCAGCCACTCATCATCGCGCATATAGGATCCAAACATACCAGAGACCAGCCGGCGCAGACCCCTTAGTATGGACCTAAAACTTTCCTTTTGAATTTTTTTGATTTGTGCATTATTTAATGCATTTAATTCATGTTTTACTTATGCGTCACTTTAATTATGAACCGCATATGCATGCGTGAACGACGCATGTGTATGCGGAAAATCACATTTGAATGTTTACGTCGGCCATTTGGAATAGGGTTTAGCGGTTAAACGCATTTGATTATTTTTGAAACGCATTTGAATTTTTGAAACGCATTTGCATATTTATAGCTCCGCATTTGCATATTTAGAAATGCATTTGATATTTTGCAACGCAAATGACCATTTTCTGACACATTTGGTTATTATTATCCGCATTTGTTTAATAATGACGCATATGAAATTTATGAACCGCATATGTTAAAAAGCGACGCATGTGAAAAAAATGACGCATGTGCAAAATAACGACGCATTTGCATTTTATGTAGTATGGTCAGTTTGCACTAGAATAGATGATTGAGTCTGACATGAGGCATGTATAATGTTTTTGCAGGTTGTATTAGACATGATTTATACACAGGAGTTGAGACCTACCACGTTTCGATTCAAAGACAGCTTGCGGCCGGCAGAGCAACAGACTCTATGGCATTTGGGTTTGTTGCATGTGATCGATATGCCCTAGATTCGGGCAAATCAGGGACTACTGACAGCTTTGTGTGAGCGGTGGTACTCAAAGACATCATCCTTCCACCTACTGACTGGAGAGGCTATGATTACATTAGAGGATGTATATAGGATCCTTAGACTGCCTATTAGAGGCACACGGGTAGCATATGATACCCAGAGGGGTGCCGCCAAGATGTGCAGGTACTACCCCCATGCTGACATTAGATAGTTAGGGTTCGACGATTATGAGATTAGGTGGCGGGTGTTGGCCCAAAGGTATAGACAGCTGGATTGTCTATTAGCTACATTGATAGGCGGTATAGTACTGCCTGACCGCCGAGGTCATGGATTTCCTGTGGGATGGGGGGAGATGCTAGTGGGCATGCTTTCGCGTCGAGTTGTGTATGCCTGGGGTTCTTGTGTACTTGGGATGTTATACTCCCATCTACATAATATTGCCTACCGAGAGGCATAGTCGATGAGTTGCGGTACCACGCTCCTTATGATATGGGCATGGGAGCATATAGAAATCTTTTGGCCACCTGTGACAGTTGACCTACCTCATGGATCTCTGTATGCCTTTCGTTATGCGGGGGCGACCACACAGCATCATATTGGGGACATAGGCTATTTCAGGCATGTCATAGACACCATGGAGCAGTTTACATGGAGACCATACCTGGTCTGTGAGTAGTGGTCAGATGAGGGTGAGCACCTACCATTTTGCAGGCAGGCATAGTACTTGGTTGGACGGATTGTATCACACGTGCATATTATAGAGTGGCAGTTGCCAGATCAGGTTCTGAGATAGTTTGGAGAGGTGCAGGATGTACCTCGAGGTAGAGTAGAGTTCGTGAGGTCCTCACGAGAGGTCCCACTATGGGGGCCAAATATTCCAGTGGCCACTGCAAAGGCAGATATTGATTCACTACAGGCACTCCCATGGGGATGGAGAGATGGACCAGCAGACCTAGGGACCACAGCAGCTTATGATCAGTGGTGGGTAGCACACAGGTCGATCCCCTTGACAGATCCAGAGCAGCCAGCACTGGTAGAGTGGAGTGGTATAGGTCCACAAGGCAGACGAGGTAGAGGTAGAGGCCATGGTGATGGAGGGGATGATGGCCGAGGTGGATGACGTGGAGGCAGGAGAGGGAGATGTGGGCGGAGAGGATGAGGACCACCTTTGTCACCGATCTGAGAGGAGGGGCAAGGAGAGGAGGACATAGCAATGCTATATGTTGGGGGAGGGGGAGAGGAGGATGTGGCCAAAGGTTGAGAGGAGGCGCAGCCGGCAGAGGCAGCCATCCCAGATATCCCAGAAATAGAGGAGGCAGGCAGAGAGGAGGCAAGTGCCGAGGAGGTAGGTGCCGAGGAGGTAGGCAGAGAGGAGGCAGAGGTTGACACTCTAGAGTTGCTAGGTGCCTACTAGGAGGACGATGATGAGGATGATGATCACAAGAGAGAGATTCAAGATCAGATCCTAGAGGAGCTAGATGAGGAGGAGGATGGGATAGACAAGGCCAGGCAGGCCGATACAGGGGCAGAGGATCCAGAAATGGATACATTGTGAGCCCAGGTTGCATCCTTAGAGGAGCAGATGAGAGTGTTGATTGTTGAGAGGGATTCCTATTAGATGGAGAGGGACAGAGCTTTGATGGACATGGATCGGGCCATAGCTCGGTGATAGGAGACTGAGCAGAGATTCATAGAGCTCAAGGCATTATGTACAGGACCATCAGCTGTGTTCACCAGAAAGCTAGTCAAAGCTAGAGAGAGGGAGAGATACTATTGGGACCTATATGAGGCAGAGGTTCCCCTAGAGAGACGGGCTCCCAGTTTTTCAGTGGCACACAGTAGCAGGTCTCAGACTAGGACCCACACGCGGACAGTTAGCACAGAGGGGGTGGATCAACCACGTAGAGTAGGGCCATATGACAGACCTCCCACAGCTCAAAGATCAGCAGGTTCCCAGCATCATTCTCCCACACACTCCCGGCATGATGGCAGTGGCAGTTCAGGATAGAGATACTGCTTGAGATTCATTTGAGACATTGTATTTTGATCTTATAGCCTGCGGGCTTCCATGTATTATTGATACATTATGACATTGTGATGTGACACAGTTGAGCGATATATATATTTATATGATTTTGGTGGTGATTCCCATGATATGCATTTCTATTTATTGATTATGCAGTCTTTATTTATACATGTGATGTTTATATGATATGCCTATGTGATGGATGAGTATATGTATTTTATGATGTTTATGCAGCTAATGAGATAATGTTGATTCTATGTGATGTATGATTCTATGCAATTTAGAGCTATGAGATGCAACATGATATGAATATGTATGATGCAGACGACTTGTGATGCTATACAAATGTAATGTGATGCATGTATGTATAGTTGCTTTATACATGGAATGCTTATGATATGTATTGTTTTTGATGATTATCTATTATGCCATGATGATCTAGATATGAAATATGCCTATATGTATGTATGTTTCTAACATGTATGTTGATGCAGGATGATGTATAATGTTTTGTGTCACAGGACTCTGTCATAATGCAAGAAAGAAGAACTGTTAGTGCAGAAAGAAAGATCGACAAAGAATGAAAGACAAAAGATAAATGTTAGTATTAGCAATCTTCAATATTTTGTTGTATCACAGAACGAATTGCACTTTATCATCATTAAGCGGGACTAATACAAATGGAGAAAAACACCATGATATGACATAGATCAAGGTGTGCAAGGTCATCCACTTGCTAATAACAGACAGTCGCAGACAAGGATTGTCATTAACTCATACTAAGGGCACAAGTTGCCCCAATCTTTTGTCGACAAACCACGACACAAACAAAGTAAAAGACGGGTCATGAGATGTCATCGCTCCTCTAAATCCTTCATGGGACATCCTTGAGGAAACTAGTAACATGACTCAAAATCAAATTTTAAACATATTCGAGACAACAATCAAAGAAAATAGAATTTTGATACATCATTGCTTCTCTAAATCCTTCATGGGACATCCTTGAGAAAGCTAGTAACATGAATCCCAGTCATCAATTCACGATAAATGATAAGATAAATAAGTCAGAAAGTCAAAAAGCCAGTAAAAATATTTGCCAAAACATGAGTTGTTTGTTTGATTGATAAAAGGATTGATTGATAGAGCTTGATGTCAGGAGACACACCTACCGGATAAGACTGTGAGTCTGGTTTCGATGTTATGACTATCTGTATAAGGCATGACAAAGCCTAGTTTTAGAAAGATGTGTATTGTATAAGACGTTGATTCAGATGCCATTGATGTGATAACCTGTGTAAGGCTATGCTTGACCTTGTCGATTATGCAGGAAGGACTCATCCTGTATAAGACAGAGGTTGATTGTTTTGATAATGTCTGTTTCCAAGGACACATCTTGTAGCAGACTTTTGGTTGATCTGTTTGAATTGTTTTGTTTGGCAAGTTGTTTGATTTGACTTAGAGACATTGCTGACTTGTTCACCAAATGGATGCATGACTTGATATGACATGTTGACAATTGACTGTGCTCGACGATAAACCCTAAAGGACTGACCTAGTGCGGCCTCGGGGGCTCATCTATTGATGGCCTTGCCTACGTTGTACACGCAGAGACCTCATAGTTTGACTTGACTTGACTGACAAGATTGACTACAAATAGAAGATGTGTGTGAAAGTGAATGTGACGAACCCTAATGGACTGACCTAGTGCAGCCTCGGGGGCTCATCGCTTGATGGCCTTGCCTACGTTATACACGCAGAGACCTCGTAGTTCGACACGACCAATGACCTTGTCATATAGACATATGGATTAAATCAAGAATTTATACAGACCAACCTAAAGGGACTGACCTAATGCTTCGGGGGCACATCGGCAGATGGCCTTGCCTACGTCCAATTGTAGAGGCAATGTAGTTCGACAAACAACAAAGACTGATACGTGCGACTGACTTTGACTCTATTTTTGGATTTTTGAAATGTTTTGATTGTTTTGTCTTTTGGAAGTTTTCCGATGTTTTTGTGTTTTCTCAAGTCATTTTGTGATGTTTTTTGGATTTTCCATGGTATTACGTCTTCAACATAGCCAATGTAAGAACCAATATGACACATGTCAAGTGTCTGCCCCCAGTCGAGTATATAAGACCAATTGATTATGAATAGGGTAAAGTGGGGGATATGAAATGCACTCGATGTCAATCGTTCCAAGTTATGGGAAAGACTACCGCATATTAGGAATGACATAGACAAGCGATGAACACGAAAGATAAGGGATATGTACAGGGATAGGTAGTGCGTACAAGGATAAGGGATATAGATAAGAAGTGGACTATGTACAAGGGTGGATACTATGTACAGAATCGTGGACTATATACAATGATAGGGACTATGTACAAGGTAGATTATAATAATAGTAGACAAAGGAGCAGAGTTGAGTACACATGGCGCCTGTTTGCCATGTTTTCACCATGGTACCTATCCAAAGCACCACCGAAGTGGTTTTCACCATTGGACGAATGATTTGTCTTTACTATTTTCTATATTATCTAATTTTTTTGGTGTTAACAAGATGCCTGTTTACCAAGTTTTCTCCTTAATAACGATTTTTTTTTTTTTTGTATTTTTGCTAATTAAGACAAAGGCTCGCAGAAGCTATGCATAGAACCTCTTCAAATGCAGACTATTAATTGGTGAGGACAATGGTTCCCCTTCAGGAGTAGAGAGTTGGTACGCTCTTGATCCAAAAGCTTTTGTAACAATATAAGGTCCTAACCAATTAGGTTCAAACTTTCCTGGTTTGTCTCTTTCTCTTGATTCTTTGGATTCTCCATTAAAACCAGGTCACCAATGTCAAAGTTTTTGTTCAAAACCTTCCTGTTATAGCTATGACGGCAATTCTGATATGCTTGAGATGGTCTAGTGCCTTCTGTCTTTGCTCATCAGGAATTCTAGCTCATGGAGTCTCGACACTCGGTACTCTTCATCATCAATGTGGCCTTTCAGGGATACCCTTAGGGAAGGAATCTCGACCTCAATAGGCAAATGGCTTTAGACCCAAAAACAAGTGAATATGGGGTAGCACCAGTGGGAGTACGGATACTTGTATGATAAGCCCGGCGGGTTAAGTTGTAAATGCCAGTCACGACCAGCATCATTGACAGTCTTCTTGAGGATTCTAATGATGGTCTTGTTAGATGCCTCCGCTTTCTTGTGGGTAGTATGGAGTAGAAAAGTGATGTTGGATATGAAATTCATCACGGATGGCGACTTCTTGGTTCTTAAATGGGCGCCATTATCGTGATTATGGACTGAGGACACCATACCGACAGATGATATAGTGCAGATAAATCTAGAAATATGTGTGCGGTAATATATGTCATGGGAATGGCTTCAATCCACTTCGTAAAGTACTCAGTGGCAGTGATAATGAACTTGTGTCCATTAGATGATGTGGGGTGGATCTTACCTATGAGGTCGAGTCCCCATTGGGAAAAGGGCCATGGTGACGTGATAGGATGGAGCTCCTATGCTAGGGCATGTATCAAATCTCCATGAACTTGGCATTGGCGGCATTTTGTTACAAAGACATATGAGTCTTTTTCCATAGTAGGCCAGTAATAACCCAGTCTCATAATCTTTTTGGCTAAGGTAGGATCGCTAGAATGGGAACCACATATACCCTCATGCACCCCACGCAAGGTTGCTTGTGCTTCAGTAGAATCAAGACATCTCAGTAGGGTATTATCTAAGGCACGTCTATATAGGGTGTCTCTGACGATGGTGTATTTGGCTGATTTGCGGAGGAATGTCCTCCGTTGGTTATTGGATAGGCCAATGGGAATGACTTCGGCATGAAGGTAATCATAGATTTCTTTGTACCATGGGGAATTGGGACCAACAATATCACACACCATTTCAGAATCTGGGATATCGTAGGCTGGGACCAAAAGTTGTTCTACTAAGAACTCAAACTTAGGCACGTTATTAGGAATGTCAAGAAGTGATGCAATTGTAGCCATAGCGTCTGCTGCCCTGTTTAATACACGAGGTATTTGATGAAACTCAAATTTGTCAAAGTACGCTTTAAAGCTATTATCCATGCGCTTGTATGGAGCAAGCTTCTCATCCTTAGTCTCATAATCATCATTTACCTATCTAATTACGAGTTGAGAATCACCATATACCTGTAAAACCTTAATTTTCCACTTGACTGCCATGCGTAACCCTATCACAAGAGCTTCATATTCTGCCATGTTGTTAGTGCATGGGAATGCAATCCTAAATGACTTAGGGATGGAATCACCTTGTGGTGTGATAAACAGTATACTAGCCCCTGAACCATGATTTGTATGTGAGCCATCAAAGTATAGTTTCCATGTTATATTTGTGTCAAATGTGAATATGAACTCATCAGGAAAGTCTGCAACTAATGGGTGATCTGCCTGTATGGGTGCGTCAGCTAACTAATCAGCAATGACCTGTCCTTTAATAGCCTTTCTTTCTACATACTAGATATTATACTCACTAAGTATCATAACCCATTTGGCCAGTCGCCCTGTTAATGCTGCCTTGCTAAGAAGATATTTTAGAGGGTCTATTTTAGAATTCAGTATTGTTTGATGGTTTAGCATGTAGTGCCTCATTTTTTGGGTAGCAAATACTACTGCAAGACAGGCACATTCAATGTTACTATAGTTGAGCTCATAACCTACCAAAGTCGGACTAATATAATAAACTGCCCTTTCATGACCTTCATCGTCATTTTGTGCAAGCAATGCTCCAAGTGATGAATGGGTTGCCGTAATATAAAGAATCAATGGTCTTCCTTCAACAAGTGGCCTTAAGACAGGTGGTGTGAGTAAATAGTCTTTAATCAATTGAAAAGCCTCTCCACACCTAGCTGTCCATGCAAAGGGTACGCCTTTCTTAAGTAGATGTTGAAAAGGATGTGTCTTGTCTGCTAGCGGCACTATAAATCTTCTGATAGATTGCAACCTGCCCTGTAGTGTCCTTAGTTGACTAAGATTAGTGGGTGGAGGCATGTCCATGATTTCTTTTACCTTAGCCGGATCCACTTCAATACCTCGTCTAGAAATGATATAACCTAACAGCTTTCCTGACTTGACTCCAAACACACATTTCTTTGGATTGAGTCTCACTTTATATGTTTCCAGCCTCTGAAATATCTTGTCTAAAACCTGTAGATGTTCTGCCCTTGTCTTGGATTTTACAATAAGGTCATCGACATAATCCTCCATACAAGTGTATACTAGATCATGAAAGATAGTAGTCATGGCACGCTGATAGGTTGCTCCTGCATTCTTGAGTCTGAAGGGCATAACATTCCAACAATACGTTCCCCAAGGACAAGTGAAATTTGTCTTAGGTTGGTCTTCAGTTGCAATTCTGATCTGGATTGGACGATGAGGCCTCGTGGTTTACTGGCACTTGGCATTGAGGGATCTCCTTTAGATTGGTGCAATACTGAAAAGGATCGGGATCACCATCTATAGTTATTTTAGTGCCATTGTAAGGGAATTTAAGACACTGATGATACGTGGAAGGGACCACCTTCATGACATGAATCCATGGTCTACCTAGCAGAAGGTTATAAGGGAGGGTGAGATCCAAGACCTAGAACTTTGTCTCCATCACCGAAGGACCAATTCTGATAGGAAGTGTTACCACCCCCTTTGATTTTCGTTCTTCATCATCATAAGCCTTAATGGCAATACTCTTGGTGGTGTCTACGCATGCTTCTGAAATACCTAATGCCTTAATTAGTTTTAAAGTGCATAGATTTAACCCTACTCCTCCGTCTACCAAAACTCATCTAACTTTGGTGTCATCAACAAGGACTTCTAGATGTAAAGGATCATTGTGGTTCATCTTTTTTGTTGCATAGTCTTGTTCAGAAAATGTGGCATGGTGATTATTGGTCAAGTAGCCCACCATTTCCTGGAAATGATTGACATCTAGATCGTTAGGGACCGTGGTATTCTGTAAAGCTTTATCAAGGATAGACCGATGCTTGGGGGAAATACGCAACAATTCCAAGATTGAGATTTGGGCTGGGGTCTTCCCCAACTGATCAAGAAGGTTATATTGTAACTTGGAAGGTTGGGGTGTTTGCTGCGATGGAGGGCCTTGAATAGTGAATTTAGTACGACAAGTATTGATTGCACACTCAGGATTAGCATTGATAGTAATGGTATTGATATTCTCATCAGCGGCGCAAAGTCAATGAATGATTTTGCCACTACCATAATCATGTTTAATACTTGCATAGTTGGCTGACATATTGGTCTTAGTACTCAAGCTGGGAACAGTTCCTTTCCCATGGTCATGTAGTGGGTCCGAAAAGACTTGATGATCAGTGTTTGATGACTTTTGTTTTTGTCCACTAACTTCAATAATTCTCCTTTCAACAAGATCCTATATGATATTCTTTAGTTGTCAACAATTTTGTAAGTTATGCCCCTTAGTCCTATGATAATCACAAAAGACATTGTCATCCCACCAAGTTGGTTTAAACTATCCTGGATCGTATTGTCTTGGTTCCTGCAGCTGTATGAGGTTATGTTGTAATAGTTGTTTGAACACCAACTCAATGGGTTCCCCTAAGGGAGTGAACTCACGTTTTTGAAATCTTCTTGGTTGTGGACGTTGAGTATTTTGGACCACGTTAGGAGGTTGATTGACAACATTAAGCGTGTTGGCAAAAGTATGAGGTCCTTGTAATGTGATGAGAGGTCCAACTTGTAGTGTTTTAGCATCAACTACCCCACATTGGTGACATTTTTGTTGCGAGACCAAAATCTGTTTCTGTCAGTGGGGGTGTTTTGTATGATTGGGTTTCTATTGGATGTTGATGTCTTGAGTTCACCCTTTTCAATGATATCCCTCTCTATTATCACCCCTTTTTCCACTAGTTCTAAAAAATATGTACAACAATGTACCCTTAAGTTACTCCTGAGTTTTGGATGAAGGTTTTCTTGAAACATTGTAACCTTTTGTTTTTCGGGTATTTCAACAGGACACCTACTAGCAATAGTTCTCCATCTCTGGAAGAAAGCAATGAATGTTTCCCCTTCATCTTGCGTTGTGTGGCACAAGGTTGCTATATTTATCTTGTGGTCAATGTTGAAGGAGAATTGCTCCACAAATTTCTCAACTAGTTCACCCCAAGATCTAATGCCAAAATCTAGACCCAAAAACCATTCTAGTGCAATTCCTACAAGACTTCTTGGAAATAGCCTCATAAGATACATGGGGTCATAAGTGACATCTATGCATATAGTATAAAATTCCCTAATATGTTTGATTGGATTTTGTTTGCCATTGTACTTAGGAAGATTCGGTATGACATATCCGTGAGGGAAAGGTGTCATGTACAATGATCTATCAAAAGGGAATGGGCATATGTCCTTTGTTGAAAATGATTTCTTATTTGACACTAACATGTTATCCATTTGCGTTTGTAATGCGTGCATTTGTGTTTGTAGGACGTCAACTTGGGTCAATGATGTGCTAGGAGGATTATGAGGATCAGTGTATGTGTTCTAAAATCCAAAGTCTCGTGATAGGTTTCGATTGAACGCTGGCATGTGAGGTGGATTTGGATTCAGAATGTTGGTAAATGTGTTCTGGTCTGGTATCTACATAAATTGGTGTTGACCTAGGTTCTGTGTAAACGGATTCCGAGTACCACTCTATGAAAAAGGATTCTGATTCGGAATCGATGTGAATTGGTTTTGACTTGGAATCTGTGTGAACGAATTCTGACTACCAATCTGTGAAAAGGGATTCTGATTCAGAATCGATGTGAATTGGTTTTGACTTGGACTCTGTGTGGATGGATTCTGACTACCAATCTGTGAAAAGGGATTCTAATTCAGAATCGATGTGAATTGGTTTTGACTGCTAGTCTGGGAGACTGGATTTTGATTGCCATATTGGAAGGAGGGAATGCCTCATGTTTGTGTAATCTGTGGTATAGTACTAGTGACTTGAGCACTAGGTATGGCCATCGATTGTGGTATGGTACTTGTGATACTAGCATTGGGTATAGTCGTTGACTGTGGACTTGTGGTGCTGACATAAGGTGTAGAGGCTAAGGTTTTAGACCTTTTATTCCCAACAAGAGGACTGAAGGGAGTAGATGAAGAAGCCCATGTAGTGAAATTAAATCCCATGTCATGCTAGATGTACCAAATGGGGACGTATGGACTGTCATACTATGTGTGGACGTGCTAGACGGCATAGTCGTGCTGATATGAGGTATAGTAGTACTAGCAGTTGTGGTATTTGTCCCTTGTGTAGGTTGAGTTTGTAAGGTGCTAATGTCAAATCCTGGAGGTAAGGTAGCGCCTTCAGCTAGCAATTTGGCTAGATATCGTTGTCGATCATTTGCTAGGTACTCATCTACGAAAGAGGAAAATTCAGGGTCCTGTGTAGCAGCCTCTATGTCCTCAACTGCAATATGTCCTTGATTGTTTCTAGTGGTGAATTTGTCTAATAGAGTCTTATGAGGTCTTGAAGAAAATGGATTGATGAACTCGTTTGGGTTCGACATGTTTTCTCTCTCTCTTCTCTTAGACCTAGTTTCAACCATGTAAGACAAGCTTAATATGTGGGAAATGCAAGACTATATCTATGAACAGTATGACCCTAGTCTATGTTTTTGGGATTTTCTTATGCAAAATAAGGAATGTTCTAAGATGACGCTAGTCTAGACTCTAAAGATGCAAAATTCTAAGCAAGACCCTAAAGTGATCAATTCTATAAACCCAAGATGAAGGGACCAACTGCCTAAAGTCAAACCAAGGTGTCAATCTAGTTAAGTCAAGGAACCAATGTAGGACGAGGATCAAAGACAAGTTGAGTTTCCTAACTAGACTAATGAGCTAGGAGGACTCTCTGTAGGACAAAGTATAAGATGATAAGACTAGGTTCAATGACAAATGTTGTTGACACTATGATTTTTCTAGAGTATAGATGGTGGACTACTCCTAAAGTTTATAAAAGTGACCTTTCTAGAAGTCTAATGCAAGGTAATATGTATCCTAAGATGAAGCTAAACTCTAAATGAAGACAACTATGGTAATGACTAAATGACCCTAAGGGATGCAAAATTGAGCAAATCATTTCAGGTTTCTGTTCAAGGACTATTTTTGTAAAGACAACTGAAACTAGTATAACCGTATTGACTGGACAGTGACTATGAATTCTGGTTTTCTGATAATCAGACAGATGTGTTTCAGGATCTAACAGATGCAGTTCAAGTTCACAGTTGCGGTTATCCTTTTAACAGATGTGACTCGTGCTAACAGTTGTGACTCAGAATATAACACATGCGGTTTTTCCAAAGCAATTGTGAGCCAAACTTGTGGATGTGACTCATAAATGAACAGATGTGACTCGAAAATATAGTTACGACTCAAAAATGTATAGATGCGACTTGAAAAATCAATTGCGACCTTCTGGTGAACAGTTGCGACCCTCTGTGAATTTTTAGTGACATGAAATTTAAATTGACTTCATTTTTCGTGATCAAATTCTGACAATCAAAGACAATCGTAAGACAAAGTGTTTTCAGTTTCGATTTTGGACTCAAAGAACGTTTAAAGTGATAACAGACAAGCACATCCTAATAGGCCAAAGGCCTAGGGTTTGTATACTTGGTATAGCCCACCTATTATACCCTGGATTGGTGATGAACACCTTTCCTTCTTGAGAGCAGATAGCTTAGGAATTTGGTGGCATTGGCTCCCCTCCACAGCCCATTAACATCTTTCAAGCACACCAATTCTGAATTCTTTGGGCAATGACCTCCCAAGAACTGCTATCTCTACTCAAGGGGATCAGTAGTGAGTATCTTTGGGCATGATACTATACACTGCACTATACCAAGCAATGGCCACAAATAGGTTGGTCTCTAAAACAAAGGGTATTTAGTATAGGCATTCCGTTCGTGGGGTGTGATCCATACGGCGCGAGTCCCCTTTTGGATCCATCTCGTCGGAACCACACTCGTGATTCTTGGGGTTTCCCCAAGAACCCACTTTTATATACTGGCTAGAAGTCCCTCAGGTTCAGGGTGCTACCGGTCTGAGTCGTCCTGGGGTGAGTACTTTTTCCCACCAGAACAGGCCCAAATTCTAGAGTTGGTAACCGTTTCTCTTACACCCAGGATCGCACGGATGCACAAGGGGAGAGGATACTTCGATGTACCAATTCGTAAGGGTAACCAGACTTGTGCTTTCGCACCAAACACAGTAGACTCGTTAATTTTAAACCAAACGAAAGATTTGCTATGCTACCAAACAATCTGTTTCAAAAATTAACTAAGGTCTTCGACAAGCGTCCTGCAGAAAAATTCGTTAGTAGTTTGAAATATTTTCTTCGTCAATCATCCTACAAAAGCTTGTTAACTCCAAAAGGCCACACGCTGAAGATAAGATATTAGTAACACACAAATCAATTGAAAATTTTAGATTTCTGAAAATAGAAATAAAGTTTTACCAGTCAATTGTGTCACTATACTACACGTCAGATGCGTCGTTTCTTCTTCAATTGCGGCTCGGGAATTCAATTGCGGTTCAGGAAAATACAGATGCGTCGTTTCCTCTATCAGATGCAGTGCAGAAAGTCAATTACGGTTCAGGAAAATTTAGATGCGTCGTTCCGTACGAAAAACCTGCAAAAACCAAAAATAAAAGATCTACGGATCCACGAAGATGGTATCTTCACATCGGGTTCACCAAATGTAACGCCATAGAAAGTGCACAAATACAACAAAGAAGATTAGAAGCAAACATGCAATACTAAAATCAAAGATGCAAATCTAAATGTTAAGCAACAAAGAACAAAGGAAAGTAAAACACAAACAAACTGAAACAATCTCACCAATCTCGAACGTATTTCCATGATTCATCTCGATTTCCCTTCTCCATTTTGCTTGTGTAGTATAATTTCCCTCAGATTTCTTGTAATTCGTGCAAGTATAGCCTAAGATAATGATTAGCAAAATATCAAAGATTCAAGACAAAGTGCTCTCAAAAGTCATAAGATTTCGCGAGAGAGATTGGAATGATGAAGAATAGATCAATTTATAGAAAATTGATTATTCGAACGACAGGCCAAGATCAAAAGATTAACAGATGGTTGAGATCGACAGATTAGACATGCATTATGATAACTGTTAGTGATGACTTGAGTGATACAAATTAGAAATAGAATTAAAGATTAAATAAATGATTTAATCTTCAATTCGGCATTCAAAAACATAAGAAATATCTTTGCATGACAAAGATGAAGATGGATTATAGAAACTCTTGTTCGAATGCATGCACAACATTTAATTAATTAAATAAGAATATTTAATTAATATGCATGTGCATGCAAATGAGTTAGAACTAGACGATTGAATGATTTGACGAAGAGATTACTCAAGAATGCCACTCAGACATCAAATGAAGAGTTAACTGAATGATTAAAATAGATGTTGAGTTGAGTAAAAGTGAATACTTTAGATAACTCACTTAATTATCTAAAATATAGAAGAATATGTTAAAATAGAATTAAATGAATTAAATAATTCATTTAATTCAAGACTCGATATTCGAAGAATAATTAAATGATTGAAGGATTTAAATTAAATAAAGAATTTATTTAATTATAGTTGAAATATGATAAAGAGTAAATTAAATAAGAATTTATTTAATTTGACAAGAAGAATAAGGTTAATTAATAACATAATTAAATAAAAAGCATTTATTTAATTAATCAGATAGAATAAAGAAAAGTGTGAATTAATTAAATAATTAAGATTATTTAATTAATAGAAGAATTAATGTTAAGATGAATTAATTAAATAATTGACATTATTTAATCATGACCGTGAAGAATAGAATATGGAAGTCGCAGGCCTAAAACCAGATTTCGGTGTCTACAGATTTGATTTTGCATAGTAGACAACAAAGATCTTAATTGCACTTCTCCCACAAAAAGATTAATAAAGAAATTAGTATGCTTTTCTAATAGAAGATCATGAGTAAAGAATTCACAGAGCATGTATTGCTCTTCAAGCTCTAAGTCTACAAATATCTTAAAAAATTCTTTGTCATCAGGTTCATGAGACTGGTCATTATAAATTATGAGCAATTTCCATCTAAAGCATTGCTCATTTAAAAACATTGAATACAATCTTGATGGTCTTCTACAAGATAAAAGAAATTCTACTATCTAACATGCATCTTGTTTCCCCCTATAGGCCTTATGAAATACTTCTCTTAACAACACCATTTCCATTTTTAATATGTTATTTTCAATCTGTGCATTCCTTAGGAAATAACACCATTCCATCCATTTCATTAATATTGGAGGAATTTGAATTTGGAACCATTCAGTCACCATTGGTTTGGTTTGAACTTCTTTGGATTCCATAATTGGTTTACTTGTTCTTTCCTACAAATCTTACTCTAATTCCATAATTCTACTAAGAGAAGCATTTAATTCTTCTTTCTGTCTTTTCTTCTCTTCCTTAAAGGATGAAAACATAAGCATAAAATTTTCTTTTAAATCTTGAATTTCTTTATTTAAACCATCTCTGTGTACCATGTTTTCTTGATTACAACTCTGAATTTGTATTTGCAACTCACTAATGAATGTATCTTTTCCCTGTACTTTCAATTTTAAATCCTGAATTTCCTGATCCCTTTTACTTATTACAGCCATGTATACCATTATTTCTTCTTGTTGTGATTCCATATATTCCTTATTTTTGTGCAACTGACTTCTTATCTCTTCAATTTCTAGTTTCAACTTTTCCAATTCTGCATTAATGTTTTCAGTTTCAACCATTTCAATAACTTTATTGATAACAAGAGATAAATTTCCTAACACGCTATCATCAACCTCCATAGGAAGTGGAGATTGTCCCTTTTCTATTTTCTATTTTTCTTGGTCAAGGGCTTCTTCTTCAGGTACTAAATGAGAATGCACTTCAACAAAAATTTCTTTCTCTAAGGATTGGTGAATCTACTCCTCAGTTTCCAAGGGTTTCTTTTGCTTTTTAGATTTTGATCTATTCCCTCTACTCTGCACTAGGGTTCCTATAGATTCAAAGGATAATCTTTTGCTTCGCCTTAAAGGAGGAGTATCCTGATAAGTTAAAATTGTTGGAGCATTTTGATATGGAAGAATGGTCCTTCATTTCTTCTTCTTAACAGGATTAGTGTCTACATTTGAATTTATTATGTCAACATCTTCTGACTAGCCTGGGGTTTTAAACTCCTCATTTTTAAATTCTGGAACTTCCTCACCAGGAATGGTGGGAATTTGGGTTTCAAGAGCCTTAGAGTCCTAAGGGGAAGTTGCTCTAGAAGGTGAAGCAACTTTTTTTGAAGATTCTCCTAATTCTAATTTCCTTCCTTGTGTAGACTTGTCAAACTTCCTCAAAAAAAATTCCCATTTGCTTCTAGGTTTATTACGGAAATGATATTTTCAAATTAATTGAATTAACCTATGATGCTTTAATGGCCCTGGACAAGTTTTATATCTTTCTATCGAAGAATTAACAGAATCATTCAAGAAGTGAGGAAAATTAACCCTAAGAGCAGAGTTTTCCTTCCCATGCCGCAAATGTATTAATATGTGGAATGCAAGTCCTACAACAGTAGTAAGTTGGCCTTCACAAGTAAATTACTTAATAATCCATGCAACTGCACTACCCCAAGGTTATAATATAGAAGCTCATTGAAACCCCTTATTTTTTCCCCTAGTACTAATAACTATCATGGGCTGAGGGTCCCCTTGTCTAAGAAACAATTTTGATAATTTCTAATATGTTATTTGTGTTGTTTCTGATATTCTAATGCTAGAATTTTCTAATCCTGAAAGAGAAGAGATAATTTTTGGGCTCACCTTAAAACGCTTCCCATGCAATGTCACCTGACCATTAGAGTATTTTTTTGTGAATGTGTTCACCAGCTTTTCATTATATCCTTTGAACTTTCTGATAAAATCCAACCAACTGACTTCCTCAAACAGCCCAGAAATGTTACTTAACCCCAACATTTTTTTTGCAAAAGTCGACTTGAATTTCTTCTTTGTCCCACCCATTTTATGTCTTGTCTTTACCTTGCTAAAAAAATCATTAATGCCAGAAAGTTGTGCACAGATATTTTTGAAAATATGATCAAACTGTAATTATTTATTCTACCTGTGCTCAGAGCTTATTGTGTAATAATGCCAATTTGCATGAAGGGCCGCAAAAAGAGTAGCGTACTTAGCAATTAATCACCAAGTGGCTCAATTTACTAAATTGGGAAAGGAAACTCGTGCCAATCAATTATATTTTATTCAAAAATAACTACTTATTTAAAGCAAAAATTTGTACTTACTTGCATTCTATGATCGCTTGAAGATCTCATACCTTTACCGATTTGACAGGATGATGCAATGGTATTGACTAAGGTCACGATTTAGTTATTATGACATGAGTGGGGAAGCTTGTGGATGACGAAGTCATTAATGAAGACAAGCTATTATGGTGGATTTTATTTATAATGGAAAAAGAAAAACTTTAAAGAAAAAGAAGGCATGTGTACCAATGCATGATAATGAAAGCATCAGAGATGATTTGAAATTTTTAGAAAGGAGGTGGCAGAATGAAAAATGGATAAGTTTCGGAGCACGTAAAAAAGTATGTGCTCGAAACTTGCAAGTAAGTTATGGAGCATGCAAAAGGCATGCATTTGAAACAAAGAAGGTGGATAAGTTATGAAGCATCGCCGAAAGATGCAGCCGGAATGGTAACCAAATTAAAGTTTTAGAGTATCGTCGAAAGATGCAGCCGAAGCAGCAACCGAAGGAAGGTTCCGGAGCATCATCGAAAGATGTAGTTGGAGCAGCAACCAAATGAAGGTTCCGGAGCATCGTTGAAAGATGCAACCGAAGCAGCAATCGAATGAAGGTTCTGGAGCATCGTCGAAAGATGCAGCCAAAAAGAAGAAAAATGGTGGACACAAATTAACTCAAACTTAAGGAGATTTATATCATTCTATAGGAACATCCTTCTAACATGGTGGGCTGAAAAGCAAGTTCTAGAGCATCGAGCATTCAGACCGTCAGGTTCCGGAGCATTGGACAACTGGACCATCAAGTTCTGGAGTATCTTGGAAAGGTGCTCCAGAAGTTGTTATTCCTTCATGAGAAGTCCTACAAAACAAAAACACATGTTAAGTCTAAAAAAATAAAAAATAATGAAAAATGCTTTGAAAGCAAATTGGTACACATGTCTTTTTATTACAACTTTTCATCATATATATATATATATTTTTTTTTTTTTTTTTTATATAGATATTGAATCAAGTAGACTCTGCCTTGGCAGGGTTAATGCATTGGATCTCTCCCTGTATTTCTACCAGTTTTGTAAATTCTTCTTTATTAAGAGGTTTATGGTAGATACATAGGTGATGACTATTAACTAAGAGGGTTCATGAATCACCATCAATGGGTTTTAGTTGAACTGTGTCGTTCGAGAAGACTTTAGAAATTGCATATGGCTCAAGCCAATGAGTCCTGAGTTTTCCTTTATGGTCTTTATATCTTGAATCGAATAGCAAGGCCCAGTCACCATTATGGAACTCTCTCTCTTTAATGTGTTTGTCATTCCAAACGTTCTGTTGATATTGAACTAGTTTAGTTTGATGGACAACATCTAAACGAAGCTCATCCAACTCACTTAACTGTAAAACTCATTCTATTTGAGCTCATTTCAGATCTAGACCCAACTTCGTAGCTATACGTAGGCTTTAGAGTTCAAACTCAATAGGGAGAAGAGGTTTCTTCCCAAAAACAAGCTCATAGGGGCTGAATCCAGTTGTGGATTCCATGTTGTATTGTACGCCCAAACGGCTTCAGGAAATTTCTTGACCCAATCTCTTCTTCCTGAAGAGACTATTTTTGTCAATATGTTTTCTAACTCCCTATTAGTCACCTCTACTTGACCATTTGCTTGAGGGTGATAATGGGATGACTTCTTATGACTCACTTGAAAATGGTCCATAAATTCCTAGAGAACTTTAGACATAAATTGGGGTTCCTGATCTGTAACGATAGTTCGAGGGGCTTCAAATCTAAGAAAGATTTTATTATAGAGAAAATCAGCGACTTTCTCTTCTCTGGCAACTCCTAAAGCTTGAACTTCTGCCCATTTCGTCAGATAATCAGTACAAACTAATATGTATTCTTTCCCTTGAGAGGAAGCATCTATGGGGCCAATAAAATCTAACCCCCATTTTTTTGAATGTTTCCAAGGTTACTTGAGGCTACAAAGGCATCTCTGCAGAAGCAGTTTGTCTTCCCACTCTTTGACATTCATCGCAATGACGAACATAATTTTTAACGTCTTTATGCATTGAAGGCCAATAATATCCAGCGCCTAAAATTTTATGAGAAGCTCTTTTTGCAAAGTAATGACCCCCAGAAGGATCAGCATGACAGGCCCTCAAAATACTATAAGTTTCATCAGCCCTGACACATCTTCTCAAAACCATATTAGGTCCACAATGGAATAAAATCCCATTAATCCATTTAAATGGTGCACTCTCTCGAATAGGTTGCTTCCGTTGTTTTGATGTAAACCTAGGGGGTACTTCAGAGGTAGCTAAATAGTTGGCAATATCAGCAAACCAAGGAGTCTTTGTAGATATGGCAAACAGATTTTCATCTAGAAACTCATCTTGCACAGGTGCTCGGTCACCCTCTTCTTGTTTGATTCGAGACAAAGTCTACCACCTCATTAAATCTCCCTGGCTTGTCAAGTATTGTCACATTGAACTCCTGAAGGAGTAGTAACCATCTCATTATTCGACCATTAACTACAAGTTTATTCATTAAATATTTTATAGCTAAGTGATATGTATAGACTGTAACTTTATATCCTATAATATAATGGCAGAACTTTTTAATGGCATGAACCACAACCAAGAATTCTTTTTTTTCATCATGTAGTTTCTCTCAGCAGATGTCAGGTTTTTGCTAATGAAATATATGGCATATTTACCCCCATCCTCATCTTCTTTCCCTAATACTACACCAATTGCGTCATCTGAAGCATCGACATAAATGTGAAAAGGAAGACTCCAATTTGGCCCACGCAATACAGGAGCAGAGACAAGCTTCTCCTTTATCGTTTCAAATGATTGTTGAAACTCAAATGTCCAATTAAACTCCACATCTTTTTGGAGAAGAGAAAACATAGGGGCTTCTATCTTACTGAAGCTTTCTATGAACATTCTATAGTATCTAGCATTTCCAAGAAAACTTTGAACATCTGTTTTCATTTGAGGAACATTCAATTGTTGAATGACTTCAATTTTTTTGGGATCAACCTTTATTCCTTCTAAGGAAATATGATGACCTAATACTATTCCTTGTTCCACCATTATTAAACACTTTTTGTGGCTAAGGGATAGTCGATTATCCTCATAAACTTCTAAAACATTATCCAGGTTTTGAAGAGCTTCATCATAGGTTGACCCATAGACTGTGAAATCATCCATATAGACCTCTACACAATCATTGACAAGTGTTTCAAATATAGCCAAATTGGCCCTCTGAAAATTCATTGGAGCGTTACAAAGTCCAAAAGGAAGAACTTAGTATGCAAATGTGCCCCATGGACAAGTAAACATTGTCTTATCTTGGTCTTTTGGTGCTACCTAAATTTGGTTGTAACCACTAAATCCATCTAAAAAGGAGAAATATTTCCTCCCAGCCAAGTTTTCCAAAACCTATTCAACAAATGGTAAGGGAAAATAATCTCAAAAAGTGGCTTTATTGAGTTCTCTATAATCTACACAAATTATCCACTTCCCATTTTTCTTTGGTACAACTACCATAGGTGACACCCACTTAATATTGAAGATAGGATAAATAAATCCTACACGGAGGAGTTTCTCAATCTCAATTTTGACAAGATCTTTTAACGCAGGATTCAGTCTCCTCTGTGGTTGATGTACAGGTCTCATATTAGGATCAGTGTAAATGTGATGTATAAAAAAACTCGGGTAGATTACCCTCATGTCTATATAGTCCCAAGAAAAATCTTTAGACCTTTTTACTGACACATTAAATAATTTATCCTCTTGTATTTCTGTTAGCCAACTATTGACGTTCAAGGTTTTTCCCGGTAGCAACATAATTGTTTTTGTTCCTGGATAGACCGAAGTGACAGTATGTATCAGTCGTAACAAAGTGTTGAGAGGACAACTATGAGGTATAAGTCGGTGAAATCTTGTAATATCATCGAAGAAATAGCTCGTTCTGGGAATCATATTGGCCAAAGAACAAGGAATTCCCATGGTAGCATAATTTTATTCCATCCCACTTATATCAATTGGTTTTCCCAAAATTTCTGGTACATCCACCATTACCTCTTCACTCGAGCCTATAGCAAGGTGTACTACTTCATTTACTAACTCATCCTCTAATTCCTCTCCATGTTGTTTAATCACTACCATGGCCAACGAGGCCAAACTATCTTGACCACTAGATTCTTCTGGTTCATCAACCCAAACTTTATTATATTTGGTGGGTTTAGCAAGAGGGTATAAAAATAAATGTTTACTATCTGGACCATGTGAAATGGTCATTCCTCCTTCTCGACAATCGATTTTAGCCACGACAGTAGCCAACCATGGTCTTTTGAGAATTATTAGATAGCTATCTTTGGGTTTAAGCGATTGGATTATTTGGAAGTCAACTGGATATTCCCATTCATCAACTTTGACAAGAACATTTTTAATAATGCCTTTTGGAATGGCTATAGACTAATTTTCCATCTGTAAGACTACAGTTGTGGGACATAAATCAGTAAGACTTATTTTTTCCATCACATCCACAGTCATTACATTAATAGTTGCTCTTAAATCCACCAATTCATTAGGTATTTCTACCTCATTAATTGTAACAATTATCAGTGGACTCCTAGGATCATCATTTTTTGGAGCAATAGTCTTTCCAAACAAAAAGTTAGCTAAATAGCCATCAATGTGCACAATGTTTATTTTCTTTGGTTTCCTTCCTGGAGTTTTAATACATAGTTGTTTGATCAACTAGTTCAACTCAGGGATTTCCTTTATTGCTTGCAGCAAAGAAACCTCTATTTGCAATTGTTTGATTTCCTAAATTAATGTAGTTTCAGAGGACAATGACATTTCTGGAGTATCTTTCAGAGTTGTCGATTTCAGACACTCCGGAAATGGTGCTTGAGTTTTCTCCTTTGGAGGGGTATCCTTACTAAGTTCAGTCAAAGACTGACCTTCCTCCTCCCGAGGTAAGTCAAAAACTCCTTCTGCTAAAGGAGGCTCAGTATTATTTGTGAGTGCGGTATAGTTGGATGGAGTATCCTTCTCAAGATTTTGAGGAATAGGTTCATCTGCTACCTCCTCAATGGTGGGTGATTGAAGTATCTTGCCCTAACATAACTAAACATTTCCACAATGAATTGCATTAAGTCTTGTGACATTATCTTGTTCAGTAGTATATACCGGAGTATTTTGTCAATTGTTCTTAGGACTGGGATGTGGCTACGCCGGGAGTTGAGGTTGATTTATTTGATCATTTTGAGGTGGCGGTAACATATTATGTTGTTGACTCCTCCTAGGACCAGTATACAATTAATTTTATCCTTGATTCCATTGGAGAGCAGTATGTTTGGGTACCATTGTGGTTGTGATTGGTTTGGCCACTGTTGAGTTCCCCATGATTGACTTGCCCATTCAGGAGGTCCCCAATAAGGAGTTCCCCAATTAGGTTGTGGAGGGAAGGGTTGATTCTAAGATGGATTCCATTGATTACTAACCCAATTGTTTTGTGGTCTCCATGCAGGATTGGAATTCTTCCCATATGAGAAATTGCCTCCTTGGTGTTGGTTTAGCACATTTATTTCTTCTTCAACCTAAGTAGTTTTTTTCTTAGTATTCTTAAGATCAGTAAGAAGCTCACATTGGTTGGTAGGATGGTTTTTCTCACAGAGTTTACAAACATTAACCTTTTCTAAAGGACACTCATGTAAAAGATGTTTGTTTCGACACCTAGGACAATAGATTGACAAAGTCTCAGGGTTACGTTTATTTGCTTGTATACCATCCAACGTAGTGTTCAATTGAACAAGTATGTCCATCTTAATATTTTCTATTTCTTCTCAGAGCTTTCCTATCTCGTTATTCCCTTTGAAAATATTTCTTTTTCAGATTCATCCTCGAGTACGTGAGAAATTGTGACACAAATCACATATGTCTTCAAGGGCTAACTGAGACACATCACCTTTTCCCATCAGAACAAGACTTCTTCTTGTGTTGTCATTGAGTCCTTTAAGAAATATAGTCTTGAGAATCTCAACACTAATAGTTGTTTCTCCACATCATTTAGATAAGAAAATAAACCTATCTAAATAGTCCTCTAGACTCTCATCCTCATTTTTCCTAAGTTTAAATAGCTCCTCCTTACGATCACTCGCCCTACAATAACTCTGATATTTATTCAAGAACACAGTCTTCATTTCCTCCCAAGATGTAATACTTCTAGTCAGTAGTCCCATAAACCAACGCATGGCCGAATCCTTCAAAGTAGAAGGAAACAGCTTTAGTTTTTGGTTATCATTTTTATAGTCATAGGTTTGACAAAGGACCTTGAATTCAAAAAGAAATTGGTCTGGGTCTTCTGAGGATAAACGATGAAAGGTTGGAAGGAAAGCTGGAGAAATGCTTTTAATCATAGTATCATCATTTGCATCCAGAGTAATAGGATAAGTGAACATTCAAGGTAGTGGAGGATCATTTTTATTATGGTTGGCATTATTACAGTTAGCTTCAGCCCTCTGATCTCCCATGATGTTCAAAGGAATGTGCTCCTCAAGAATAATTTCCTCGACAACAGGCTGCGCTATAGGATGATCTTCAGGAAAATAGTGGAAAGCCTCTGGTGGATTAGGCTCAAGTAGTTCGTCAACAGAGTGGTCTTATGAGCCTTGGTCCTCCCTATGTATGATTGGAATGTATTTTGGGGGGGTCTTTGGTATAAATCGTCTGTGAGGGCCTCTTTTCCTAAACATGTAGAAAAGGAAGCCAAAGATGGTATTTTTGGCCTAAAAGAGATATTTGAGGAGTCTTCTATTAACACTCAAGCAAAAAACCTAAAGTATCCCCTACAATAGTGCCAAAAAGTGATAGGCTATCATTAGGTCCCATTACTTTAGAAGATAAAATTCAATATGTCGACCGAGTAGTGTTCAAGGCAATTTGCAATAGAAGAAGTTTGGAGTATCTCCCTTAGATTTTCTAACTTTTTAGAACAACTTAATATTAATTCTAACCTCAGACCATCTAACTATAAAACTGTAAAGAAATTTATCCTAAGAAAGCAGGAAATATTTAAACTAAAAAAAACATAAGAAAGCTAATTTAGAAAGCATGATAACTAAATTAGAAAGTACAAAAATGATTAAACTAAGAAGTTGATAAACTATCGAAGCAGAAAAACTTATAACAATCCATAAAACATGTTCTTTAACAGTAAAGATTCTAACAGTTAACAACAAGAAACTACAGAAGTAAAAGACAACAAATACTTCAGAACTAAGATTTCACTGCAGCAAACTCGATAATTCTCTACAGAATAACAATATAACAAAGGAAAACACGTATCTACTTAAGTTATCTCCCCTCGAGTGGCCAGCTCGTGGGTTATCACGTTCATTCTTAGCTCACATCCACAGTTAATTTGGAAATGCTTCTATCAACCATAATTATCATCCATAACTCATAACTCATAAATTTTAGATAACAATCTCTTTATTCATAAACTTCAGAAAACATTTTGACAGTATAACATTACTTTTTTCACTAAATATTTTGCTTCTGGAGATTACGTCTTTTATAGAAAAACTCTAGCTAAATCCTATATTTCAGATGGTATGGATAACCATTGAAAATATCTAAAACAGATCTACGAGTAGCTTGTATGTTTTTAAAACCCATTGCAATAGTATTAAAGAGGCTCAAGTCGAGCAATGAAGTTTTTGACTCAAAGCATAACAGAAATCAAAACTTTAAAGAGTAACTATATCTTCAGTCCATCACCCTAAATTTCTGGAGCATATTTCCAGTGTACACCTTCAACCTATTCTGGAGCACGTGATGGATGAGTGCTTCTAATTTGCAACTTGATGACCAATTATTATCTACAAAACACTTAAAATAACCCATTAAATCTGTATTGGAAAAATACTTCAAGAAATCAAAAGAAATAAAGTTTTTACAATTTCTCACTAAAATTTAAGCAATTATTTCTCCTAAAATTTAATTAATCTGCAGAGGATAGGGATTTGCATATGTGAAACAAGTCTTTATGGTATTATTCTTATGAGGTTATTTTTACCTCATCAATAATAATTTTCATCATTACTTCAACCATCCCATCCACACCATTAATATCCACTACCACCTTCACCAACCATATAACTATCCAATTATGTCAGCATAGGTAAGTGACGTTTGATCTAACGACAAGACCTAAGGTATGTGAAAATTTATTAGAAGGGTTGGTATTTATTTTGAATAAAGGTTCATTAATTGGCATGATCGGTTCCCCTTGTAATTTTGAAACTTGTGCCCCTTTGCACAATTCGTGAAAGTATGGAAGCTATTGTAATTCCCTATGGAAGCTCGTCATAATGATACAGTAAGGTGACAACAAATTTGATAGTTAATTCTTTCCCCATCGAGTATATCGACACAAAACTCTCTCTTTGTCTATAATTCAGAGAAGCAAGCATTTCAGGGTTCTGAAAAATTTCACCAAGAAGCAAAGGAGATGGGAGGCAATAAGAAAAAGTTAGAGCCAAATTTTGTAGTGCCATCGTTGGCATTAAGAAATATAACAGCTTTATTTCAAAGGGTTGGATGGTTGGACTTCATGAAACAATTTGAAGGGCACACAGAATAGCTGGTGAAGGAATTTGTCAAGAATTTTGCAGATGGGAAGACTATGGTGTGCGGAAATCCATTCCAAGAAAGTACGAAATTCCTTACTCATCTTTCTAGTCTTGAAAATAAAGGAATTCATTTGAATTAAAATACCCACGTCCCTTATCAAAAGTTAATAGATTTGTTCCATAGGGAAGGGGGAACCCCAACCTGTACTAACCATAAGCACCAGGGGGAAAAATAAGGGAATTCATAGAATGTCTATTCCAGAACCTGGAGGTCTGCTATAGCCTAGATTATAAAATATTTCACTTGTGAGGAACAAATGACTATAGTAGTGGGACCCCCTTTCCGCCTACTCACTCATTTACACCACAGAATTGAGGACCCTACCCTTAGGGTAAATTTACTAGCCTTTCTCTTCCATTCAATTACCTCTATGATAGAAAAGTATTAAATTGGGACAAGTCCCCTTAAACATCATGGTTTGATACAGCTAATATGTAAATATCATTTTTGTAATAAGCCAAAGAAGAAGTGGCAAAGGTTCCTACGGAAATTTGGAAATGAAGAATTAGGGAGGTCATTTGAGGAAGGGGAATCCTCTAAAAAAAAGGAGCAATCTATAGAAGAACCCTCCTCAGAGGCATTAGGCACCCCTGAGTCCCAATATACCTCCACAGCTCCTAGTGGTGATGCGCCGGAATCCTTTCCAGATTAATTACAAACCCCAAGACAAGAAGAGGAGGTGGGAATTATGCATTCTGGAGAAGATGAGGAGTCCCCTCAAAAGAAACAGAAATGAAGTAAAGTTATTTTTCAAATAACCCCTCCTCTACGGAGGAGTTAATGGTTATCTTCAGGGGTCAATGAAGTGAATCTCAATATATAGGTAGTACTTCAAAAAGGAAAAAGGCTAGGACTCCAGTAAAATTGACAGTCCACCTGATAATGAGGAAATTGAAGAAACAAGAAAGCAAGAGGAGGAACTTCCCACGGAAGAGGACAAAGAAACCCTATCACCCAAAGAGCAGGAAGGGGAGAAAGCACAATCGCCACACTCAAAACAAAATGAAGATGAACCTGCGGGAGGATTCTCACCCTTCCTTGACAAGTTGGACAGTATACCTAAACTTGTGGAAAGAGTGTCTTAGGAAACTCCCCATGCATCTTTCTTTGTGGATACCGACGAAGGAAAATGTAAGGAAAATTAGATGTGGAAACAACTCTCCTAATGTCAAAACCATAGGGAAGAATACAGAGATACCTTTTAAAATTACAATTACAGTCCAATTAAGATGCACATGAAAGAGATAACAGAAACAAAGTATTTAGACAAACACATATGAACACCAGATATACGTGGGAAAACCCTTACAAGAGAAAAACCCACCACACCAAGAGAAGTCACTTTGTATTAGAGTAACAAATAATTACATACAGAGTTTTGACTTATCTTTCTGATGCCAGATTACAACAGCTCTCACAATGATCAATCTTGTACAGGAACCTTCAAGTTACAATCTTTACAGAATATAAATCACTCTGATACAATCCGAATTGTTCACACAACTATTCTTCGAACAAAACCGAACCTCTGCAAAATTACATAATGTATTCATGTCATTCCCTATCTGTCGAACTTCCTCAGAGAACTGCCTCAACGGACTGTCTTCCAATGGTTCCCATTCAGCTTCTCTAATTGGTCCACAAGACTCCACATAGGATGGTCAAATGGTCAAAAGGCTTCAATCTATGTTGGCATGTTGGTGAGACATTGACCGTGTCTCCCTGATGCCCAAAGGCTTCATTGTTGATATCGGCATAAGTCCCAATAGTAGGAAAGATGATATAACAAATGCCATGAGTCATACCGAATCCATCGACATCCATTGTGTTTCTATCGGCAAGAGATTCCTCCATCGGCAAGACATTTTACCAATGCTCACAAGTCACAAAGACTTCAGTTTGCTATCGACAAGACTTACTGCTCGCCAAGAGGTTACACCGAGTCTCCTCAAGTTTCACCGACTTCACTTTTCCTTTAGGGAAGACTATCACTCTTCTCCAAGACCTTCCAATGAGCTCTTCATGTTATACCGAAGCATCCAAGAGTTGGCAAGACATATCGCTATTTCTGAGAGGTTACATCAATGTTCAACAGTTACTCTGAAGTATTCAATAGTCAGCAAGACTATCGTCCTTCGTTGAGACTTTACTCTAAGATCCTTATGTTACATCGAGCACCGAACGGTTGGCAAGACTTTTGTCCATCACTAAGATTTCTTAGCGAACCCTTAGTGTTACCCCGATGCCTCCAAGTGTGTCCCTGTTGGCAAGACCTTCATTGGTCGCTGGGACATCTTCCCGAATCCCTTTGAGTTACCTCGAGAGAATATTGTCAGTGTGACATTCCCTCATCGGTAAGACTTCTTACTAATAGTATTCCTTCTGGTGAGAGTTTCCCTGATGACTTCAAACCAAACGCTGTCAGCGACATATTAACACATCGCTGAGAGCTCATAGCGAATATCCAAGAATCTCCCCGATATCTGATTGAATGGCCTATCGGCCAGAGATCTCCACAAGCGGTGAGAGGTTATAATGAATAAATTGTCACAGTGATAGGCACCAAAGTAAAAGCGTTCGGTGAGACTCCTGCAAGGTCACATCAACCTGTACAATTTCAACAAGGTTACTACTGCTAGTCGGCCATACACAATGGATGTCACACCGACTTTGCTCCAATAGAGGTTTCAGCCTATGATGATTGAGGCACACATTTCTAACAATCTCCCACTTGATGAAGATCACACAGGCACCTCCAAAGCAAAACAAAACTTACTAAAAATCATGGGCACTAAGGCCCATTGAACTGGCACACCACCTGAACTTGTATGTGCTCGTTGGCTTCGTCAATGCATTTGCAACATTCTCCAGAGTATCAACCTTTTCCAAACTGACCTTTCCATCTCCACCATATCTCGTACAAAGTGGTACTGTACATTTATATGTTTCGTCCTTGCATGGAAAGTAGGATTCTTTGCCAGAAAAATTGCACTCTGACTGTCACAAAAAATAGTTATTTTCCCTGCATCAAAATCAATGTTAGAACACAAACATTTTAACCAAATTGCTTCTTTACAAGCATGAGTAGCTGCCATGTATTCAGCCTCTGTAGTGGACAAAGCGACTATAGCCTGCTGCTTACTCATCCAACTCACTGCACCACCATTCAACATGAAAGTATATCCACTGGTGGACCTCTTGCTGTCAATGTCCCCTGCCCAATCAGTATCCACATAGCCTCGAATACTGAGAGTCCTCTGTGATTCAACCAAGTTCCCATGGTAACACAAAGCAAAATCTGAAGTGCCCTTCAAATATCTGAAAACTCTTTTCACAGCATCCCAATGTGTCCTTCCAGGATTAGCCATAAACCGACTAAGTACTCCCACTACTTGGGCAATGTCTGGCCTTGTACAGACCATTGCATACATAAAACTACCAACCACTAGCATAGGGTACACTGGTCATGTCCTCCATCTCAGTAGGATATTTTGGACAGTCTTCAATAGATAGCTTTGTTCCATGCAAAACTTGAACAACTAGCTTCTTGCAATCATTCATGCAAAATCTCTCTAGAACAATCTTGATATACTTACTCTAACTGAGCCAAAGTTTTCTACTATTCCTATCCTTGGTTATCTCCATCCCCAGAATATACCTTGTTGCACCAAGATCTTTCATTTTGAACTTAGCAAGCAACTAAGACTTAAGATCAGAAATCATTAGCTTACTATTGCCTATGAACATCATATCATCAACACAGAGAGCAATAATAAGAACTTGATCACTTTAGACTTTATAATAAACACAATGATCAAATTTTGATCTCACAAATCCCAAAGACAATACAAAAGTATCAAATTTCTGGTACCACATTCTAGGTGACTGCTTTAACCCATACAGAGACTTTTTAACTTGCAAACCAGTTTCTCTTTACCTTTTTCAACAAAGTGCTCAGGCTGGGACATATAAATCTCTTCTTCAAGATCACCATGAAGAAATGTTGTCTTCACATCCATGTGTTTGACCTCTAAGTCATACGCTGCTGCAAGTGACAAAAGAAATCTAATAGACGTCAACTTAGCTATAGGAGAGAAAATATCCCCATAATCAATTCCCTCTACCTGGGAATAATGCTTCGCAACCAATCTTGCCTTGTACTTTTCCACATTGCCATCCAGACCAATCTTCTTTTTAAATACCCATTTGTGCCAACAACTTTTATGCCTTTAGGTAATGACACCAAACTCCAGTTTCATTCTTTTCTAATGATGCCATTTCTTCATTCATGGCTTCCAACCAAGAGTCTAAATCAGACATTTTAAATGCCTCCTTTATAGTCCTAGGCTCATCAGTGCTAGAAATTAAAGCATAGGCACAAGTAGAATCTATTAAAGAGAACCCATACCTATCCAGGTTGTTCTCTTTCACGGGTTGACCTCCTCACTTGTTGAGGCTGAGGTTCTTCTTCTTCTTAGAACTTTTAGAACTACTTGAGTTCTCCTTAGTTTCGGTACATTTTGAATTTTCAATTCCTCTTTCTCTCGATGTAGGAGGAATTCCAACTACATCCTTATTATTTTTTGACTTTGTCTCTGACTACTGATCCAAGGTAGAAGGCTTCAGCTCATGAAAGATTACACTTCTACTGTTTACAACCTTCTTCATATCAGGATTCCAAAGCTTGTATCCTTTTATGCCAGCGCTATAGCCAATAAAAATACACTTGACAGCCTTGTTCTCCAATTTAGATCTTTTCTCATATGGCACATGAGCATATGCCTCATAGCCAAAAACACGAATATGTCTTAAAGAGGGCTTCTTACCAGACCACGCTTCCAAAGGTGTTTTCTCAACAAGAGCAGAATTTGGAGAATGATTAATCAAGTAACATGCAGTAGCAATAGCCTTAGCCCAAACTTCTCCTCAAAGCCAGACTACTCAGCATACTTCGTGCTCTCTCCATCACTATCCTATTGAACCTTTCTACAACTCCATTTTTCTATGGAGTATAAGGTGTAGTCTTATGTATTTTAATTCCATGGTCTTTAAAATACCTCTCGAAATCATCAAAACAAAATTCACCGCCATTATCAGTCCTTAAGCATTTAATTTTTCTTCCAGTCTGATTTTCTACAAGGTTCTTAAATGCCTTAAATCGACTGAACACTTCTGATTTACTTTTCAAAAAATAAACAAATGTTCTTCTTGAATAATCATCAATGAACGATACATAGTATCTTGACTTAGACAAAGAAGGAACATTCACTAGACCAAATACATTAGAATGGATATAATCTAGCAAACCAAAAGATTTATGAGGACTGGAATAAAATGAAACACGGTTTTGCTTTCCATATATACAGTGTTCATAGAATTCAAATTCAAGGTTACAATCTTCAAGCCCCTCAACCAGGTTTTTATTCTTCAAAGTTTTTAAACCTTTTTCTCCTATGTGACCTAGCCTATGATGCCAGAGCATAGTCTTTTCTGCTGGAAGTTTAACTTCCATAGAGTTTATACAATTAGGAAAATTTCCCTCTTTTCCTCCATGAGTAGCCTTCTGTGACTTTACAGAGACATTGTTACATTGAATAGCATGTGCATCCAGCTTGTACAAGGTACCAATTCGAGCACCCCTTGCTAGCACCATTGAGCCTCTAGTCATCTTGCAGCCATTTCCAGAGAATGTGACTTGCACTCCAATATCATTTAGCATACTTATAGAAAGTAAGTTTCGAGCCAAACCTGGTATATGCATTACATTATTGATTCCCTTCACTCTGCCATCGGGGAATTGGATTATGACTCTTCCATGACCAAAAATCTCTAAAGTTGAATCACTTGCCAAGTACACCTTTCAACCATCGTATTCTTCATACTTCATGAACCAGTCTCTATGAGATGTCATGTGGAAAGATGCTCTAGAATCAATCAGCCAGACATCATCTGATGCCTGTGTAGCCAAGGCTGCAATGAAGGCATCTCCATCACTGTGAGAAGAATCATTATCGAAAGAATACTTCTTCTTCTTCTTCTCCTCTTTACAATCCTTTCGGACATGACCAGGTTTCCCATAGTTCTAGCACTTCACCTTGGACTTCTTGCCAGGAGACTTTGATCTCCCCTCTTATTTCGATTTAGATTTCTTGTCCTTCTTGCCTTTCTCTTTTGACCTTCCTCTAAGAGCAAGGGCCTTCTTTGCCATCTCAGAAGATTTCCTTCTCATCTCTTCTGATAACAAAGAAGCAACAACATCCTACATCTTGAAACTGGATGTTGTACTCCCAATAGCCATCACCAGGTGATCCCATGAATCTGGCAAAGAACACAATATCAGCATACATCGATCCTCTTCATCAGTCTTTACACCAACAAAATTTAACCATGCAATTAGCATGTTAAATGCGTTCAAATGATCAGCAACAGACCCTCCTTCCTGCATTCTCAAAGAGTACAACTTCTTCCTCAAGAACAGTTTATTCACCAAAGACTTCCCCTGATAAATAGATGCCAGTCTCTTCCACAAGGAAGATGCAATCTTCTCTTCATGCACATTGAGAAGAACGGAGTCTGCCAAATAGAGCCTTATCATCCCCTTAGACTTTCTATCTACAAGGTGCCAATCTTCTTGCTTCCTGCCTGTAGGTTTAGTTCCAGACATAGCAAGCCACAAATCATGATCCACTAAGAGATCCTCCATTTTGAGTTTCCACAACTCAAAATTTATGCCATTGAACTTCTCTATTTCAATCTTTCCTGATGTGCTAGCCATCTCAATTTGTAATTAGAAATTGACAAACTTCTACAAGACTCCCACTGAACAAAAATTGACTCAAAAAACCCAACGTACCCACAAGGATAACACAACTAGCCAGGCTCTGATACCACTTGTAAGGAAAATTAGATGCGGAAACAACTCTCCTAACATCAAAACCACAGGGAAGAATGCATAGATACCTTTTAAAATTGCAATTACAGTCCAATTAAGATGCACATGAAAGAGATAATAGAAACAAAGTATTTAGACAAACACATATGAACACCAGATATACGTGGGAAAACCCTTATGGGAGAAAAATCCACCACACCAAGAGAAGTCACTTTGTATTACAGTAACAAATAATTACATACAAAGTTCTGACTTATCTTTCTGATGCCAGATTACAGCAGCTTTCACAATGATCAATCTTGTACAGGAACCTTCAAGTTACAATCTTTACATAATAGAAATCACTCTGATACAATTCAAATTGTTCACACAACTATTCTTCGAACAAAACCAAACCTCTACAAAATTACAGAATGTATTCATGTCATTCCCTGTCTGTCGAACTTCCTCAGAGAACTGCCTCAACGGACTGTCTTCCAACGGTTCACATTCGGCTTCTCTGATTGGTCCATGAGACTCCACATAGGATGGTCAAACGGTCAAAAGGATTCAATCTGTGTTGGCATGTCGGTGAGACACTGACCATGTCTCCCCGATGCCCAAAGGCTTCATTGTTGATATCAGCGTAAGTCCCAACAATAGGCAAGACGATATAACGAATGCCATGATTCATACCGAATCCATCGACATCCATTGTGTTTCTATCGGCAAGAGATTCCTCCATCGGCAAGACGTTTTACCGATGCTCACAAGTCACAAAGACTTCAGTTTGTTATCGGCAAGACTTATCGCTCGCCAAGAGGTTACACTGAGTCTCCTCAAGTTTCACTGACTTTACTTTTCCTTTTGGGAAGACTATCACTCTTCGCCAAGACCTTCCACTGAGCTCTTCATGTTATACCGAAGCATCCAAGAGTCGGTGACACTTATCGCTATCACCAGGAGGTTACATTGATGTTCAACAGTTACTCCGAAGTATTCAATAGTCGGCAAGACTATCGTCCTTCACTGAGACTTTACTCCGAGATCCTTATGTTACATTGAGCACCGAACGGTCGGCAAGACTTTTGTCCATTGCTAAGAGTTCTTAGTGAACCCTTAGTGTTACCCCAATGCCTCCAAGTGTGTCCCCATCAGCAATACCTTCAACGGTCGATAGGACATCTTCCCGAAGCCCTTTGAGTTACCTCGAGAGAATACTGTCGGTGTGACATTCCCTCATCGGTAAGACTTCTTACCGATAGTATTCCTTCCGGTGAGAGTTTCCTCAATGACTTCAAACCAAACGCTATTGGCGAGACATTAACACATCGCTGAGAGCTCATAGCGAATATCCAAGACTCTCCCCGATATCTGATTGAATGGCCTGTCGGCCAGAGATCTCCATGAGCGGTAAGAGGTTATAACAAATAAATTGTCACAGTGATAGGCACAAAAGTAGCATTCGACGAGACTCCTGCAAGGTCACAGCGACCTGTACAATTTCAACAAGGTTACTACTGCTAGTTGGCCAGACATGATGGATGTCACACCGACTTTGCTGCAATAGATGTTTCAACCTGTGATTATTGAGGCACACATTTCTAACAGAAAAGAAAAACCTCATATGGATGGAGAAATTCCTTGATCCTCCTTACCTGAGGAAATTGAAGAAGGAAGTATGCCTGATATTGAGAATATAGAAGAAGTAGAAGTGCTTCTTGAGAGCACTAAAACAGAAAATGTACCCCATATTGATGAAAAAGTGGAAGAAGTACCTCATTCATCCCTTCCTGGAGACAACAAAGAGTAAAATGTGCCTCATCTTGATGAAGAAATCCCTCATGTATCCTTCTTTATGGACATAGGGGATGAAGAATCTAATCGGAGAAATCAGGAATTAGAAAAACTAAAGATAGAAATTGAAGGATTAAGGGCCAGGTTGCAAGATGACAAAGCACAAATTAATCAACAGAAAGAAGAAATGGAGGTGTACATTGCCATTGTCCATAAAAGGAATTAGGAAATTGCAAAATCAACTACACAAATGGAGGAAAAAGACAAGCTTATTGAGCAGCTGCAATTCCAAATCCAAAAATGGAATCTACAAGGTAAGCAGAATCAAGATGCTCTGTGTGAAAAAGAAAAATGTATTCAAGATTTTAAAAATGGTTTTATGCAATTATTCAGTGCTTTTGAAGAAGAAAAGAATTGACAGGAAACTGAGTTGAATTCCTCTATGAGTAAAATTGTGGAGCTAGAACAAAGTTTACAGGAAAGTGATACTCAACCAATTATGGAATCAAAAGGGACACAAATTGAACCTATTGTTATAGATTGGTTCTAGGTACCTATTCCCCCAATACTTATGAAATGGATAGAGCATTGTTACCTCTTGAAGGATGTGGAATTTGAAAATAATAGGTTAAAGAGGGAATTAATCATGTTAAAAGAATCTTTCCATCAGGCATATAGGGGTAAATAGGATGCCTATGAAATTGTTGAATTGCTACTAGCCTGTAGAAGACCATCTAGGCTATACTCCATGTTTCTTAATGAGCAGATTTTGAGATGGAAGTTGCAAAGAATTCATCAAAACCAGCCTCATGAACCACATTTCAAGGAATTTGTAAAAATATTTGTTGAGTCACTCCCTGAACAACATAATTTGTTGTGTGAATTCTTTGTTCACAATTTTCTCCTAGAAAAGTATACAAATTTCTTTATTAACCTCGTTGTAGGAGAAGCAGAATTAAGATCATTCCTGTCCACTATGAGAAACAAAATTCACTAGAAAGATAGATCAAGAGAGTATGCTCAGGTAGAAAAGACTGTAAGGTTGCAAATAAGATACCCTCATAGGAAGCCTCTATCTTTCAAGAAACAATTTTTGGGTGTCAAAAGTAAACAGGAAGCACAGGTCAAATACGATAACAACCTTAGGGTGGTTCATGATTTCTTTCAAGAACAGGGGCCACATTTAATAGGACCAGCATGGCATGCATGTGAAGAAAGGTACACCCCTCTTCCAATGCATCTCAAGAAGAGGGAAATAATTTCACCTCTCAATATCAAATGGTCCTACAGAAGAGCAACAGCTTTGACCAAAATTCTAGAGGACTTTAAGACCAATTGGGTTGGTATGAGGTACAAACCTCCCTTGCTTCTTTCCCCACCACCTTCGATGTACACCAACTTGGACCAAAGTGAAGAAAAATTTTCTAGATGGAAACAAAGGGTCACTTTTCATTAGGGATTCTCGAGGAATCTAGAGATATTAGACATAGAGGCAAATGATGTGTATGATCTCAGTGCTAAATATGAGGAAATGAATAGAAGGAATGATGGACAGGGGACACACCACAGAGCAGGAGGACCTGATCAGAATTAGGAAGGGGAGGAAATGATGAGGTAAAAGTAACCTCATCAATATAATGGCCTCAATATACAAATATAAACCTTCCAACCCAAATTAATTTTCCAATTGATTACCTTTAGGAAAAATAATTGCTTTCTTTTCTATGAATACTCGTACAAACTTATTTCTTGGATTTGATTAAATTAAACTAGCGTATGCTGATTTAATGGGTTATTCTTGAGTATTTCATAGGTCAACTCCACCGCCATTCACGATTCCAATCAGAAGGGATATGAATACGGGTCTCATACTTTTGAAAGCCAGCAAGCGAGTGCCAAAATTCTAGGAGCACACGTTTTGGCTAAGTCTTTATAATTATGTTATTTTTTAGTTTCAAAGACTTTATGGCTCATACGAAGCCTCTTTAAAATTTTATATCATGGACTTTTAAGTCCATTTTACTATGGACAATCTATTGAAAGACTTGATCGACTGAAAAATAGGATTTTTGTTAGCCGTTTTTCATATAAGTATATAACTGTTACAAATAATGAGAAGAATATTATCGTTATGCTGTCAATTTTTCTTTTGAGTAAAAACTACCATATGAATATGAGTTTTCCCACCACTTTTTGAATTACTGTCTAATATGGATGCATCTATGGAATGAAGTAACAGAGAGATTTTTCTAGTGCATGTGATCTGAAGTAGCAGTAGATACACCCACGAGTTGGCCACTTGGGGGTTAGAGATAGATAGATAAGTATTTGTTTCTTTCTCTACATTTTCCTTTGATAGAATAGAAGTTGCATTTGCATTTTATTTTCATTATTATATGTTATACTGTTAGTGTCAAGCCTCCAGGTTGTAATTGAGTCTGTAGCTTCTGAGCTTAGCATTTGAGTGTCTAGAGCACGTTTCTTCAGTTGATTTTGATTAATGGTTTTATGATTAGCAGTTGGCTTGTGATTTTATGCATTAGATAAATGTTTCCTAATTTCTTTACATTCTTTACTTCTTCAGCAATTTACGCATTCTTTAGGTTAATCGTTTCCATGCTTTCTAGTTTAATGGTGATGATTTTCAGATTCTTAGTTTTTTGTCTTCTGATTTGAGTTATTTTCCTGCTTTCTAGATAGATGACTTATTTCTTTCTAGATTAGAGGCCCCTTAGATTAGAATTTTTATCTACTAGATTAGTGCTTAAGAGAGAAGTTGAGATTTCCTCTATTGCATACAGCCATTGGACACTGCCTAGTCGATATATTGATGTGTTTATTCACTAAAGTGTTAGGACCTAACAACAACCTATCAGGATTCATTTAAGATTTAGGGTATTAGGGTTTATCTTGATGTGGGGGTGATGAAGGTGGTTGCATGATATGGGAATATTGCACCACTTTTTTTCTCATGGGGAAAAAACCACCTTTGAAAATAATCCTTGGAGGAAGTTATTATGAGAGACATGGGATGAATTTTCTTGGTAATAGTGTGGTGATGTGAATTTTAAGGATGTGGGATATGAACAAGTGGAATAAGAGGTGGAAGCTTCCATGGATTTGTAGATTAAGGATGAGGATGAGGACCTTGAAAAGGATTTGGAGGGGAATTTTGGCTAAAGGATTGGTTTTCGTTGTCAAAGGAAGGGGAAGGATATGCAAGAGGAGATGGATTCGGATTGGATGAAGGTAGGGAGGATGGAAGCTTAGCATCGATGCCAAGGACACATCTAAGCATGGCATCCTTATAATTATGGAAGTAGTGGGTGAGGATAAAATTAGTGGTGGTGGATGGGGATGATATATATGGGACTTGAGGGGAGATTTGGATGGGGGATTGGTGGAAAATTGGAGCATTCTATCTATTGAAAATGGATTCAAGGTGATCCATAATGCACTCATTGTCATCAGTGGGATTATATTCAGGTTGGTCAAAAATACTATCCTCGTCATCATAGAAATGGTTAGGGTTGGTTGGAATGGATGAAGTTGGATTAGAATATATTAGATTGGATGGAGTATAGATTAGATAGTTAGACATGGTGGAGGATTGATTGGAAGAAAGATTGGTATTGATTTTGGATGAGGATGGAAATTAGGATGATGGATTAGAAATGAACTTGGGGATTGGAAGAATAGGATCTAAGGATCAAGATGGAGGATGGGATTAGATTTGGGGATCAAATCCAAGACCTTAAAATGATTTGATTTGATTAAAGAGGATTATCTATTCTTAAGGCAGTGAGTTGTTTGAAAAAATGCCTCAAAGAAATGTGGTCTCATGGTGATGGAATGCCATTCCATCACCATGAGACCACATTTCTTTGAGGCATTTTTTCAAACAGATCACTGCCTTTTCCATGCTATTGCTTACTATTATGCTTTGATATATTTTTTCCAAGCATCCATAGTTTGTTGGAAAGCACCTATTTTAGGCTTTTAGCCATAGCAACAAGGAAGTGAACTATTTGATAAAATGATTTGGTAGACATGTATGGAAAATGTGGTAGCATAGACAAGGTGGTGAGTTGTTTGAAAAAATTCCTCAAAGAAATGTGGTCTCATGGTGATGGACACCACCATGAGACCACATTTATTTGAGGCATTTTTTTAAACAGCTCATTGCCTTGTCTATGATATTGCTTACTATTATGCTTTGATAGATTTTTTCCAAGCATCCATAGCATAGCTAAGGCAATGAACTATTTGAAAAAATTCCTCAACAAAATGTGGTCTCATGGAATGCCATGACAAGAAAATGCAATTGGCAGCTGCTCCTAGTTATTAGTTATGCTATGTGAAGTAATTGCATCACTACTTATGTTGATAAGTTCTAAAAAACTATATTGTAATTGAAATTTTGTCATGATCTATCAACATCTAGTTATTCCTTGCAATGTGAAGTAATCCTTTGAGTTTGAAAGATGTGTAATGTAATGTAATCGACAATATGAATATAAACTACACAAATCTATTAGGTATAATTCATTAGTTAAACTCTTTATTCTATTACCCGAGTGAAGATTTGAACTCCGCCACCACTAGGAGGTGTTGTCATGAAATCTCCAAGATTAACCTATCCAACATCCAAAATCAACATTAAACATATCATGTTCTTGGCTCTGCTTTGCTCTGCTCTTCCCACACTGCCTGCTTTTTGAATTTTTGGCACTGAATGGAATCTCTGGAAAGTTTCCCTTCTCTCCATCATTTGGGATTAATTCCTTTTTTCAGAGGAAGCTCCAACCTCCTACGTGGAAAAATTGGTGGGGTCTGACTTGCTAGCCCAGTCTAAAAGACTTGCGGAATCTGCTTCATGCTCGGCTACTAGCTTGGAAGTTGATGACCCTGAGGTCCTTATGCTGAAGGTGATGGATAACATCAAAATGGATTTGGTTGGAAAGTTATTGGCATTTAGTCCAAATATTGAACTAGTTCGTCAGTGGGTTGCTTCCATCTGGAACCTCCAAAGTAGTGTCACCATAAACACCATGCCTCAAAGTATTTTTATTTTCTCTTTTGTTGTTTATGAGGATATGTTGAAATTTTTAACCGGAGGTCCTTGGGCCTTTGACCCGAGTTTTAAAAAAATTATTTCTTTGTAAATGGAAACCAAGATTTGACCTGTTGGCTAATTTGGGGGTGTCTACACCAACTTGGGTTCGCCTTCTGGGGCTTCCTTTGGAGTTCTAGGAGAAAGGAATTTTACAAGGTATTGCAAACTCTTTTGGGATTCTATTGGTCATTGATAAAATCACCCAGGAGAGATTGAGGCTTGTGTATGCTCGTATTTGTGTCAATGTGGTTGTCAATACAGTTCTACCCTCTTCTATATTGCTCAAATCTAAGTTTGGTAACTAGACCCAACCCCTGGAGTACGAAAATGCTCACCTCTTTTTCGAGCATCAAGTAAGAGTTTTGGTCATCTTATTGACTCTTGTGTGGTTCTGGGTGAAAGTTCAAAAGCTAAGGGTAAGAGGTCTGAAGGGGACATTTCGCCTAAGGCTATGGACTCTAGAGTGCAGCCTTCTTTTGCTTCCCCCTAGAAGATGTGCATTCCCCTTCTGAAGGATAATGATCCTGATGCATTGGATGTCTTTGTCCCTCAGGTCGAAGCTTGGGAGGTTAAGGTCCAAGTTGAGGACCCCTTGTTGGTGCGGAATATCAAAGTTTTGAAGGCTAATGAGTAGATAAATGGCATTGTTGAAGTCTTGGAAGAGGGAGAGTATGTTTTTCATGAAACAACCCCATCTCTAGAGGAGCTAAATCCTATTTCTCAGTTTGGTGTTCAAAATTTGAACGATTCGCTGGCCCTTCTTGGGTTTCCTCAAGGGTCAAGTGATAAGGAGGATGAAGAGGGATGGTCACAAGCCACCATGAAAAGCAAAAAGAAAAAGAAACCAGATGTTGGAGGGGGCAATAAGGTGGGAATACCCTCCCAAAAGGAATCAAGATTGAAAGATATTGTAAGGGATGTGGCTACAGGAAAATAGAAAACTTTGGACTCGATCGCGGGATCGAAGCCCAAGAAAAAGTAGAATGGGGGCTAGAAGGTGTTGGTGGTGGGGGTGCTTCTATTTTTAATGCTTCTATTTTTAATGCTTCTATTTTTAATGAAGTACATCTCCTGGAATATTAGGGGCCTTAATAGTCCTTATAAATAGTTTTTGGTTAAGTCTTGTATTCTAGATAACAAAGTTGATGTCCTCCTTTTACAAGAAACAAAGATGAAGAAAGAAACATTTGAGAAAGCTATTGTTAGTATTTGGCCTGGAGCTAAAAAAAAAATTGTGAAGCTGAAGGTACATTAGGTGGTATTGCAACCCTCTAGAACCCCTCTAAAATGAAAGGTTCTTTACGTTCAGCAAGTAAGAATTACCTTGAGATTACTCTGGAAGATACTAGCTCTCAGGAGATTTGGAATCTTGTAAATATATATGCCCCTAATTCTATCAAAGACAGAGTTTTGTGTCGAAAAAACTAAGTGAAGCTATTTCTGAAAGGTGTAATGAACACTGGATGTTGGGAGGGTATTTCAATTCTCCTCTCCTTCCTTCAGAAAAGTCTGGAGGGTTGGATGATTTTTCAAATAGTATGATGGAGCTTGCTGAATTCTTTAACTCAGCAAGTCTTATTGATATTCCCCTCCAAGGCACTAAGTTTACCTAGTCTAACAAGAGGAATGGAAGCCATCTAATTGAAGTCAAACTGGATAGATTCTTGATATTTGCTAATTGGGATATCTCCCAATTCCTTTCTCTCTCTGCTCTTCCTAGGTCTGGATCGGATCATAATGCTTTGGTTCTGAAAAAACATTTGGATCATAATAAGGGCCCCTTCCCTTTCAGATTTGAAGCTATGTGGTGCACTCATCTGGATTTTGCTGCCTTAGTTCAATCATGGTGGGAGGAACCCATCCTTGGTACTCCTATGTTCTATTTGGCTGAAAAGCTACACAAAATTAAGCAAAAAGTGAATGGGTGGAATAAGCTTACCTTTGGAAACATCATTGAGTTAAAAAATTCCCTGGGGAAAATTTTAAAAGAGGTTTAGGATATTATGGAGTCTAGCATGGTGGATGAAGATATTTGTGCAAAGGAAAGAGATCTGAGATCCCAATGGTATAAGATAAAAAAAAAGGAGGAAATATTCTGGAAACAAAAGTCAAGAGTCCAATGGTTGACAGAAGGGGATAGGAACACAAAATTCTTCCACCAATCTACTCTCAAACACAGAAGCAGAAACAAAATTAGATCTTTGGTTAAATAGGATGGTTCTATTGTGACAAATGAAAAAGAGATTGCTAGGGAAGCTGTTAACTTCTCTTCTTATCTTTTAAATCCTGTCAACGATCCCCAAGTCAATGTTGATTTTCTTTAAGTTATCCCTAATCTTATCTCATATTTAGACTTAAATATGATGACTAATGTTGTTTCTATGGAAGAATTCAAAAAGGATGTTTTTTCTTTTGGGGCTTTTAAAGCCCTTGGACCAGATGGATTCCCTCTTGCTTTTTTTCAAACTTATTGGGATATTGTCAAAAATGATCTCTTTAATGTTGCCAGAGACTCTTTTAGGTTAGGAAGGTTGTTGAGAAATCTGAATGCTACCTTTATAGCTCTTATCCCTAAATATGTTGATGCCTCAGTGATGAAAGATCATAGACCTATTAGCCTTTGCAATACTGTTTATAAAATTTTCTCTAAAATTTTGGTGTTTAGACTCAAACTGGTGCTTGTAAAATTGATAGCCCCTAATCAAAAAGGTTTTGTTCAAGGAAGAAACATTCTTGATGTTGTTATCTCAACCCATGAAATAATTCACTCTATGGAGCACTCAAAAAGGCCTAGGATGGCCTTCAAAATTGACATCTCAAAGGCCTATGATAGGGTCTTTTGGCCTTTCCTTTTTGTTGTTCTTAAGAAGTATGGGATTGATGGAATATTTTTAAAGATGATTTCTTCTTGTGTAACTTCCCTAATGTATTATGTTCTGGTTAGTGGTGTTCCTCAAGGATTCTTCTCCTTTGGTCGTGGTCTTAGGCAGGGTGACCCTCTTTCTCCCTACTTGTTTATTATTGTTGTTGAAGTCCTAGGAAGGAATATTCAAAGGTTGGTGGACATACAAGCTCTCAAAGGTATTAAGGTTGCCTCCTCTCTCAAGCCTGATTCCCATCAATAATTTTTTGATGATACCTTGTTGTTTGGGGAAGCTTCAGTGGGGGAAGCAGGCTTATGGAAACAAGTCCTCAATAATTATGTTGTTTTTGGTCAGTGCATTAACTATGAAAAAAGCAAATTTTACTTTTTCAACACTGGTCAGCAGATAAGGGATAGAGTGAAAAAAATTATGGGATGTCAAGAAGTTGAATTTCCTGATACCTACCTGGGTCTCCCTTTGTTTTCTAAGAGATTGGAAAATAATTATTGGAACCAATTATTAGAAAGAATTCAACATAAATTGGCAAGTTGGAAGGGGAAGCTGCTAAGTTTGGCAAGTGAAATCCAACTCCTTAAAGCCTCTCTTTAGAATATTCCAGTGTATTACCTTTCTCTGTTTAAAATTCTTGCTTATGTAGGGGAGAAGATAGAATAGATTCAGAGGAAATTTTTGTGGTCAGGAAAAGAAGAAAAAAATAGACCATCTCTTGTAAGTTGGGATAAAGTTTGTAGGCCTAAAAGGTGTGGGGGGTTAGGGATAAGAAGAATTCATATGCTAAAAAAGGCCTTAACTATTAAAATTGGCTAGAATCTTTTGGAAGGCTCCAAAGACTAGGCCAAAAAATTTCAAGCCAAGTACTTGAGGAACGGGAATTCTGACTATTTCTTGTCTCAATCAGATTTTCCTTTTGGTTCAACCTTATGGAACCATCTTATCAGGTTAAGGAATGTGCTGAAGTTGGGGGAAAGGAAGAGAATAGGGAATGGGATTAATACAGATTTTTGGAAGGATCCTTGGATTGAGAATGCCACCCTGTCTACTTATAAGGATTTGAATCCCCTAAATCTTAGTCTTCATAGAATTTGTGGCAAAAAGGTAAGTGATTACATAATCTAGGATGGGGAGGAACCAAAATAGAAGGAGTTTGATGCTTTGTTAAGGAGAAATAACTTGTGTGGTCAAAGATAGGTGAACTGGGATCCAGTCCTCATTGACCTGCATAATTTTATTGGGGAGGAGAAGTGCTTTGATAGAGAAAGGGAGGATGAGTGGCTCTGGAAAAGAAGCTCCTCAAGTTATTTCTCGGTTATAAAGACCTATGAAGCTTGGTGAGGGCTTGGGATGCTGCTTCTGATCCCTTCTAGAAATGGGTGTGGCTTAAGAATCTAATTCCTAAAATTAATTATTTTTGGTGGACTGTTTCCCATGGCAATATTCTCACCATTGACAACTTGGTCAAGAGAGGTTTCCATCTGATTAATAGGTGTTCTCTATGTAAGCAGGATGAAGAATCGATAATTCATTTGTTCTTCCATTGCAATTATGTGAGGGAAGTGTGGTCCTATGTTTTGCAGTTGTTGTCTTTTGATTGGGTGTTTCCCAATTCAATGAAGCTTTTTATAGAGGGATGGTCAAACTATCCTTTCTCTCATAATGTTATTGTGGATCTATGGAATCAAGTCCATCCCTTTGTTACATGGGGTTTATGGAAGGAGAGAAACAATAGAATTTTTAGGGAGGTGAAGTGAAGTAGTGGGGAGGTGTTTTAGATAATTAGAATTCAAATTAAGGAAAATATTGAGGCAGGTAGATACAACTTCTCCAACACCTGGCCGAACTACAAGGACATGAGAATAAAACAAAATTCTGGTATAAGGAGAGACTTAACCAATCTTAATTGGTCTAAGATGCTTAATAGGATGGGTATTGTCTAGAGTCCTCCTCTGAAAGATTGGGTTAAGTGCAACTTGTCTGGCTATTCAAAAGGCAACCTAGATCAGGCTGGGGCTAGAGGCCTGGTGAGAAACCAAAAAGGTGATTATATTATGGGTTTTGAATTGAACCTAGGTATCTACTCTAACAATAAAGAAGAAGCTATGGCTACTATTGGTGCCTTCAATTTCCTAAAGGAGTTGGGATTTTAAAATGTTATCATCGAAGGGGACTCAAAGTTAATTGTGGATATTTTAAATAATGAGGCTGCTCCCCCGTGGGAAATACAAAATATTATAGACAGATGTAAAGTAATTAAAAAATATTTTACTATCTCTCGGGTTCAACATGTGTATAGGGAAGGGAATAAATTCATTGATTGTGTGGCCAATGTGGCACTGGGTTGCAGGGGTTGGACACGGTGGACCAATGGAAATATGTCGTCGCCTCTTAGAAATGTCATCCTTAATGATAATTTAGAAAATGAATATCAAATGTGTATCTGAAAAATTAGATGTTGGTGGGATGAAAGGGTACCAACTGGTGTTTTCAAGCTTTCCCAGTAATGATGGCATAAGGTGTACGTGCAGGTATAGGAGAATCCTCGAGGGAGATAATCTCATTAATTTCACTTTAAAGAGTATGTTCAAAAATCACATGCAGATTTTGGATTTTATAAAGGCTATCATTTCAATGTGTGCTGAAATTCCCTCTGTCAGTTATTCACGTATTTCAATCAATGGAAAAGGAAAGAATTTATTTATGGATGTTAATTCTTGTAAAATTAATAATGATTTTTGGGTTCCGGGAAATGTGAAGTTGGCTTCCCTAATAAGAAACTTCTTGAATTTCCATTCTACCATGGGTCTAAGTTTTGTTTGGGTTTTGAGTGTTGGCTACAGTTAGGGAAGAAAGTAGATTGTGAGGGAAAGTATGAAGACAAGCCCGTCATAGCATAAGAACTTGTAGAGGAGCAAGATGGGAGGTCCGAGAAAAAGAACTGAACCACCTAACTGCCAAGCTCTGAAACAAAATGGTGACCTCTGGAGTATGTTCGAGAACGTGGGAATGGCCTCTTTCTTCCAATCTCTCAAAGGCTATAACGAAAGATTAATAGCAAAATTCACCAACTCTTGGAGGAAAGGCGGTGTTTCTATAGGTGCTGTGAAATTTTAGGTTACTTCTCATTTCATAGCCGAGGCCACAGGGTTGCAGAATTCTAGATTGAAGGTTGCTAAAAAAATTGGATTTGATTACCAAAGATTTGTTGATAATTTTATGCATGATGGTGAAAATCTCAAGCAGTTCCAGAATGGGTATGCCAGACTTGAACTTCCTCCTCATTTTTCCCTTGTGAGTCTATTTGTTATGCATTATTTTACTCTTGAAGGTCGCTATATGTCTATTCATACTTACCACTTTCCACTTTTAAATCACATTAGACATGGGGAGTGCATAAACTTTCATTTTTACCTTCTTTCCTCAATGTAGCTTAATATTGAAAAAGGAGCTAACTTGCCCCTCCATCAAGGTCTTATTCTCACTCTGTATAAATTTTCCCTTGCCCAAAATCCCCATGGTAATCCTCTAAATACCATAATTGAGTACCCTAACCAATCGGATGAGGACATTGTTGAACCGTTGGGGGTGGAAAACCCTTATGTTGGTGAACCCCTGGTTAACGAACAACTTCCCTACCACCCTCCTATTGTGGTTGTGAGACGTTTGCTTGTCCCTGCCAAAAGCAACTCTTCGGTGGAAAATGTGTCTAATCCTTCTACCCCTCAATCCCAGAAAAGTGAGGAATTGAAGACTATTGATTTATTGCTTACAAGAGCTACCCTTGAAAAGAGGAAACACTCTCCCCTGCTGTTAGAACCCCCAAAAGCCAAGAAACTCATACGTGATATCAATCCTAGTGATGTTATTCATATTTCTGAGGATGGGAACCAAAAGGAGGAGGTCAAGGAGACTTTACAAGGTCAGGGGAGTGGCGAAAGTGGTGGAAGAAGGTTTTCCCAACTGGTGAAAGTGGCCTTGAAAGAGAAAAAGGTGAAATAGAAAGTGTATGTGGTTGTGGAGGAGGTCCCGAGTTATGAGGAGTTCGAGGCTTAGGAAGATGATGAAACTGAAGATTTATATTTTGAGGACACAGCCTACGAAATGGGGGAAGATGAATCGGAGGAGGAAAAAGATGAGGAAGAGGAGGAGCAAGCAGAGCCATCTGAGGAAAAGATTGAAGCTGGGAATGAATAGGATGTCGGGTTTTCTGGATTAGAGAATAAAACTAAAGATTTGAGTAATGAATTTTTAAAAATTAGATTAACCTTTTTACAGGTTTAGTTCGAGGATATCGAAAAGGCATTGGTTACTCTGATGAAAGTCACTAACAGGTTGATGAGATGTGCGATGTTAGGAGCAGCCTCGGGAGAAACGAAGCTTACCAGAAAATTGAAGAAGCAAGGGAAATCTAACGCCCTAAAACTATTGGATGAAACAAAGGGACCTGACTGGCGTGAATATGTGGCTCTCTTAAGAGAGCATGGGGACCTATTAAAGAAAGCCAATTAATGGCTTGGCTTGTTGTTTTTCTACTTTTTGATGGATTTTTTGAATTTTACTTATATCTCGAACTGTGAACAGTTTTTTTCTATAAGATTTGGTGGAATACCACCTAGAAAACTATGGACTTAATTAATGGTCTCTGTAGTTTAAAGTATGCTGGTAAAAAAAAAAAAATTGATAGGTAATGGCTGGACTATGGTAATGGTTTTAAATTTGGGTTTGTGTTCCAATCTGATGTTATTTTTTAGTTTAGATGGTGGTGTTGTTTCCCACCTCTACTGCTCTTTTTGATCTACTATTGTTACTATGGGATCAGGGCCCTTCCCTACTTATTTTATCAAAAACATCCAAAATCAGATATTAGAATACCATTCATATAACAATGTTATTCACATGTAATATTTATAATTGTTTAATAGTTACATACCTTGACAGTACATGTCCTAGAGTAATACGGAGGTGGAGGAGTGGTAAAAGTAGTATGAATACTATGACCCTGAAATTTCATTACAATCATTACACTAAATTAGTTAATCTTGCATTTGAAAAATGAAATTTAATAAATTAAATTCAATGAACTTGCTAACACTTACCTGAGTATCAAGGATGAAAGCCTCATTCAAGATGGAATTTGTCATCACCAACTGGTTAGCTGTAGACGTAGCCTACACACCTACATCCTGACTATCTATGGGGTCATAACCACAAATGGACTCACAAGCTTGACAAATATGGGGTGGAACCCTACCCCTTGAAGTCTCCCCCAGCTCACGTTGTACTATAGGACTCGCACGCTCTATGATACATTGGGTCAAAGAACTAATAGACTATAGAGTCTCGACCTCAACACTCTCCTTCACAACAAAAGGGATAGCCATGTTCTCATAAGCCATTCTAGAAAGTGCTCGTCTTGCTGGGCACTTAGGATCAAGACATGCCCCTAGTCTATCCTGTGCTGACCCACCACCTCTACCCTCGAAGTCTCACATATCAAAATAGTTGGGAATTTTGTTGAGGAAAAACTCACAATAAAGTTTCCTCAAGAAATATTGTGGGACCTCATTATTGTTGCATGGAGGATGGTCAAAAACCATCCACCACCTCTACCAAAAATGGTCCTTTATTCCTTGGTAGTTGCACCAATGGATAGGAAACCTCTTTCTTGTAGGGTGTAGAGGTTGATTTGTTCATGGGTTAGTGAAAAATGAACACAAGTCAAATTTTGTAATTTTTTCATTTATGACTTATGTGTAGGATAGTTTATCTCCATAAAAATCTTTGTACTCCCATCTCTTATCCGCCCAACCACTTAATTGCTTTCTAATTGTATCTACATGTGTTAACATAGCTTGAAGTGAATTTTCAAGCGTGGTTCTTTGCGAGGTTGAACTTATAGGATCATTCAACCTCGCAATTAACTCAATTTGTTTTTGTTGTTTTCAATTTCCCCCATTAAATTTTATTGATTTCTAGGAAGAGGTTGAGGAATTGTTGGAGGAGTTTGTTGGGGTAGTTATTCATCAGGTATTTGGTCATGAGGAGAAGGATTTTGAGGAGGAGAATGAGGTGGATTATCAACTCTTGAAAATTAAATAAAATAACATCAAAAACATATTAAATCTACCTATTTAACAATAAATTCACAAAAAAACAATTAAAGCTTACTCCTTTGAGCTCCCCATTGACGTGGCGGCATTCTGGCAAAGAATTAGCAAAGATTAGGTGAAAAACAATGGAATTTGGGCTCTCAATAACGCGAGCGTGCCTTGGAAGGGTTTGCAAGTTGTGGATGGAGGAAATGTGACAGTAAAAAACTGAATTCACTTTGCTTTTTTTTCTTATAACATGTCATAACATGCTCGCGTTATAACATGAGAGCATTATAGCTTCGGTGTGACTGATCCTTAGGCTCAATCACACCAAGCCATTACATGAGCGCATTATAACGTGCTCGCATTATAGCCTTTTTAAAAAAATTGAAAAATTTGGCTACTTTATGGCCTCCCGTCTTTTTGCACCCACCCTTGAGTGTTGATAATTTAACCCCCAAAACAAATAGGACCATATGTATAGGTTAGTGGATCACTCTATATGGTAACATAACAAGGTCAATAAATCCAAAGTTTTTGAATCCTTAGAATATCTTGATTATATTTAATAGGATATAAGATGACCCCACATATTGGAATTGAGTTTGATATAGATGTAGTTTAGCTAGATATCATCAATAACAGGAGGTGATAGATGTTAGGAGCTTATCACTGTGTCTTATGAACTAGATGGCACTCACTAGTGACACATAAAAAAGGGATGATAGGAGCTACTCAGAATATGATGGGCTTGGGTAGCTTTCACTAACTTATAATGAAAGTGATAGATGACCAAAGCTGCCCCATATTAGATTGAGCTAATTTTTTCCAGTAGCAGAGAGATGGAAGATGCCAGGATCCACAAACTCAAAATGTTTAGTGAGTTGTAGAAATCTTGTTAATGACCTTACGTGTTTTGTTTTGTTACACTTATGCCCTTATTGGTGATGATAACAAATATTATGAGATGCTTGTCGTGTCATCATTGTTGGCAGTGAATTAGGAAAAAGATGGAACCCACAATGTAGTGGGGGATGCATCAATATTTCTTTTCTAACTAAGATGTACTTAAGGACTTAAGTGTTGGTAAACTAGGAAAAAGGGAAAATGCATGCAGTAAAGTCACATCCATGTATTTTTTTCCAGCAAATCACTATGTGTATATGTGATGCACATATACATTGATGTCTATGTGTAAATGAGATGTGTAAGGGTTGTTCACTAAATATGCATGTGATGTACATACGATTTTATCACTATGTGTACATATGATGTGTCTATGAGCTAAACACCCCATGTATATGTGATGCTTACATGAACTAGTCGCATTATGTGTGGGTGATGTATGCATGAGCTAGTCACTATGTGTATATGTGATATATGCTTGAGTTGGTCATTATGTGTACATGTGATGTACATATGAGTTGAACACAATGTGGTTTTATGTGCCTACTTGTCATTGATATTGTACTTGAAAAAATTGGGGTGCTTGACCTCATGCTACTGTACATGGATTGAATTGGAACTATAAGCTTACTTAATGGTTGTGATTTAAAAAAGAGGTCAAAGATCTCATCTTAGTTGTTTGGATAAATTCTTTCTATTTTTAGTGTGTGAAATATAGGACCTTTGATTCCTAGAAAAGGGATATGTAGGCAAGGCTTTTCAAATGAACATTTGAGGAATAGGTCTATATCTATGGAATAGTCATGATATCGAGAAGTTACTCTATCTAGGCAAGAATGTGAGTTGTAGCATAGAGTTGTTTCCATTGGTATGGTTTGCTAATGTTTTGAAAACAATAATTTTAAATTGGAAAGAAGTTGCTTGGTCAATTAAAATTGCATTTAAGGTGTAATAAAAATGAAGTATGATAGAAGAAAAAAAATAGTGGTAACTAAGGGTGGTCATTCCATATTTGTAGAACATAAAATTGGAAGATAAATAGTTATTAAAGGGTTATAGTTTAATTGGCTGAGCACAATCAGTGAGGGTGATTGTATCATCTTTGATTACACTATCCACTAAGATTTAAATCCCCTTAAACTACAATTAATAAGAAATGCAGTCAAAATCACACACTAAACAAATTTAAAATAAGATTATTTATAAAACTTAAATTCAAACTCTTGATACTAATAAATTACAAAAACAACCAAAAAATATATATATATATATATATATCATAGACCTTCTTAAAAAGGAAATGATCAACAGCTTCATGTATGTATGTAGAGGCTGTCAATGAGATCGCCAAAAGTTATTTTATTCTACTACAAATTCTCTGCTATTTTAGTGATTCCACATAACACCCACTGCTGATGTATGCTTTCTTTTCTCTTTAAAGCTAAGATAGTTTAGCTCCAGCTCACTGTCCAATCAGTTTAGCTCTGATCTAACAGTCAAAGCTTTATTTTTCTTACATAATATTAATGTATGTAAACGAACCTATTAGTAAACTGGTAAGATTTCCTGTTAGAGAGCAACATATGTCAATTTCAGATCTAAGGATTTTAATAGATAATTTTTTATGAATTGTTAAATTTTTGAATTTTTTAAATCAATGTTTCAGATCAAATTTTATGATCTATCGTGAAGATGATATGCATGTAACAAGAGAGAAGATAATTTTTTCTTGAACCAATTAACCAAAATGATGCTGAAACAGAAAATCAATTTTAAAGAAAAACCGGATACATTAAGAAAAGCATAATACTGTAATTGATAGACTAAAATAGAGTATTGGAGGGTTTCTTTCCATATATTAGTTGTTTGAAGGTTTTTCGAGACTTGATTATTTTTCAGTTACATTCAATTTAGTGGTCAAAGATACAATAAAAATAGAATAATTATATATCACATTTGTATAAAGATAGAGAAACATGATATTTAAGTAAAGCCTTGTAGATTTGGGGTTGCTAATATTTTAGCATACATAAATTTCTGTAATAATGTGAAATAACAGTCACTATGTTGCTTCACCTCCTTTCAGTATCTGCAAAGTTCATCACAGACATAACACATCCCACAGAGCAAAAATTATGAGCCTCGCTGCATCCATTCTCAGTTGGTTATCAACAACACTTCCAAGTCCTTTTCATTGGATGGGCTATAAACATTCACTTTCTGAACATCAACATAGCCCAGGACGTTTATGCTAAGAACCCTTAAAATGAATTTGTGAAAAGGATGAGAAGTATACAAGAACCAGTCATCAATTTCTCTTCTTTCTCACAAATTCATTCGGCCTGCTATTTTTTCAGAGAAGTACCCCTGGAAATAGAAAACATACAGAACTAAATTGTTAATTGTGAAACACAAATTTTGAAACAATTTCCAAGAAGCTCTTAGAATAGCTTCACATACCTGAAAATCTTGTAAAATGAGAGCCCTCATACCCAATAGATCTTCCCAACTTCTTTGCAGAACAATTTCCTGATTTGGTATTTTTTATTAGACAAGCACCACAACACAAATGAGAAAAGTGGGATCAAAATAAAACTTAAAGTTTCTGTAGAGCAAAGATTACCTTGTTCTGAATCTGTCAAAGTTATCTTCTACCATCTCCATCAATTTAGGGTCATCTTCAACCAAGACATTGATCCATCTCCTGCCATTTTTAGAACATTCTTTTCTTTTGTTCTTTCTTCTCAGAATTCATATTACTCTGCTTTGGGAAAATCCAGGTCCTTCAATTTATTATTGGGTAGCGTCCTTCTTAAGCTTTCCATGTACAAGATGATGAGAATTCTGCAGCTTTAAAAGACTTCTGAAGTGAAAAATATTTACAACATGGCAGCATAAGATTCCATTATGAGTTGCCACCCATGTCTCTGTCTTTTAATTTTCTTCCATCGAGATAAGCGAATAAATGTTGGCCCTATCTCATCTTTCACGTCATACGCACACCATAATTTTCAAAAGTAAGATTTTATCAAACAATGGGATAAAAATAATCTCTTGAGTGCATTCATCGAGGAATAAAACAGGAGTCAAAAGATTCTTGACTAACTTTATTAAAGCAAAATTCTTCTTTTCATGGGATAAGTGGACATAATTTGTGGGAGAAGAACAGCCGGAGATTTTTTTTGGGGGTTTGAGGGAGCGGGGGCGGGGATATTGTCCCATAATCTGACAGCTTCCAGTATAATCTTTCAACAGCCATCCATAAAGATTAGTTTTAAAAGATAGTATTAAAGCAAAATTCTCCCTGAACTCTTAATTTTTAAATAAGTGAATTTAGAACACAAAACAAGCAGCATTTGGTAAAGGACTTTACATTTAGTACAATTAACAAAGCATTCTTAACTCTTCTCTTTACATTCAATTTCTAATTACATTAGATATTTAGACATGGAATAGCATAGGGAGGTGAGACAGGTATATTGTTTTTGTGTTTTAAAATGACATAAAGTAGAATTATCAAATACCTATATTTCAAACATGAAAAATTTCAGTTGGTTTTGATTACATCAAGTTTGCACATAACATTTATAAATTTTCTCCTAACTGAATCACTTCATACTTACACAATAAATTCTCTAACTTGTTATGGTGATACATTATGATTGAGCTAATTAGGACAAATCTTTCGATTTGACATCAAAAATGGTAATAGTAATCCCTACCACTAAAAGCATTCTCATGCCTACATTTCTTATACAATAAAAAATGGACAACAAAAATTCAAAAAAAAAGAGTTTGCATATAGAATTTGGGACTAGAGGCATCTTCTACAAGGCTATTAACATCTAGCTAGCAATAGAGAAATGCTTGACTTAAAGCAATGTGTGCCTACAAGTTAAAATGTCAAATCATTGCAAACCAATGTTTGTTTTAAGTGTCAAATCATCCATAATCTTGAGACCTCTCTCATTTTTTCTTGGACACCAAAGTGGATGGGAAAGGTAAATTAACTCACACATGGCTTAGATATTTGATATGAAAAAAGTTAAAGCAAAACTTGATTATATCTTGAATTGATGTAATGTTTGTCACATGATTGGGATCATGTATTTGGATCTTGTTCTAATTGGTTATAATTGCAAGACTTGATTACAAAACATCACTTGATCATTTTTTGTTTTAGGTAATTTTATTTGGAAAAATAACTTCTTTTCTATTAACAATCATGAAATATTACAATTTCTTTTAGCTATAGTATAGGTTAAAAAAAAACTCTTCCCCAAAAGTAACCATGTAACAAGATGAAGAATCACAAGTTTCAAATTGGGTATCAAAATTTCACTATCAAATTTTAAAGCAAGTGCTTTTGAAAATTATAGAAATCTAAGTCCCCTATCTCCTTATAGATAAGATGACAAGAATGTTACATGAGTTTGGAGACAAAAAAAATCCCCATCTTATGATGAGGTTTTCAACTTCATGACTATAAGGTATGATGGTTGTTGATAGCCATAACAAACATGTAAAAAAATATATACCAGGTTTGATTGCATAGTTATACAACTTATATCAACCTTTTTATGATCTCTTTCTTTCTAATTGCATGTATAAGATAATGATTGAATACAATCATCTATTATGAGAAAATTTAACCTCACACAAGAACTTGATTTTGTAGGAGTTGAGATATAGTTCATAGAACATGTTTGAGTCATTCAAGGACTCAAGCCTCTAGGACATCTACAAAAACCAACAACAACCTTCCACAAGAGGGAAAAGCAAGAACATGAAGTTGCAACAATGGATGCAAAATGTGGCCAACACTCAACTAAGTTTTGGATGGATAAAATGTACATATGAAGCCTTGCTTATATAGGCAAGGAGTGAGATAGGATTAGACAAGATCATGACAAGTGTCTTAATCCTATCACATGAGACAACTAATTCATAACAACCTAGGACACACGCATTAAATTCTTAATGCAAATATTAAATGCACAAGAGAATTATTAAATGCCTAGATAACTAAAAGTAAATAATGAGACATGACCCTATTATAACTAACTTCTACTAATGACAACTAGGAAACTTAACTCCTAAGTAAACTTATAATAATGTGAATAGGTCCTCACTAATAACTAGTTAGGAAATAACCCCATTCACACCAACACCCCCCATAAGTGCAACTTAGGAAGCGTAGTTATTATGCAAATGACGCAAAGATGGGTCCCAACTACAAGGCCATGTTAGGTACCCATGTACAAGTGCAATGCAAATAAATCTGTCACAATCAGAGAAAAGGAGAAAACCCAATGGTACAAAACTCCTCCCCAAAAGAGAGATGAAATACAATAAAGCTCTCCATCAAAAAATAAGAGGACAAAACCTCATTCGAGGAAAAGTACCCCCCCATAAGAGAGACAAAGAAGAAGAGACCATTGAGTGCCCCCTCAATGAATTCATCACAAATCCAATCAATCTCCATCCACACAAAGGATGACAAGAGAGATCATACAACCCCCCATAATGAGATAACCTGCCGCAAAGAAGCACTAGAAGCACATTGTGAAGTAACATTGGAATCCTTAATTCGACAAGCAAAGGAAAGATAATCCTATTTGCTAGAAACCATATTAGAGTCACTCAAAGACTTAAGTTGGAATCATGATAAAGCAACAAAAAACCTGATGCCAAGGAACACTGGAACACACACTATATCGCTCAACCCTCGAATCTATGAAGCAATAATTGATTGAAAAATGATCTGGAACGAAAATGAGGTGTTGAGAAAATGTAAACCTAATGCACACAAAAAAGGAAATAGTGCATGCACTAATGAATGTTCACATCTACCTCCATGAATAAAAATGGCCTTAGATCTATTTAGAGGACAAAATTTGGAAAAATGACTTGCACCACTTTGAAGTGCTCAAAACTAGCTTTTTGTTGATATCTCGTTTGCCAAAAATTGACACTGTGATGAAAAGCTATGAATTTTTTTTAAAAGGGTAAATTTTGTTGGAAACTTGCAGCCAATTAAAGACAATTTCCACATAACCCAAAAGAGAGATCTATGCTACTAAGTATTTAGAATCCACATGCAAGAGAATAGACAACATACCCATGAAAATATGACACAAGATATACCCTGGGTAAACCCTCAAGAGGGAAAAATCCAAACCTCCAAAAGCATCCATCTCTCATGTATTATTCAGTAAAATAAATTATGATACATCTTTAGAGTCCCCATGAACACCATTGAAGCAACAAGCCCTCTCCAAGCAATCCATGTGAACAAGCATGCAACCACACATCCTATGCCATGCTTCAAACCCTCACAAATGCTAAACAGAGCTAACATGCAAAATTGCATCTCACAATAACTACCTTTGTGGTTGCTTTTATAGAAGCAATCTCCCACAAAACCACTAAGTGGTATTACAAAAAACCATGTGACCAAAACCATGAGATTACAAAACCATGTCCCCTTATTTAATATTGGGTACTTTATTTATTTATTTTCCCCAATATTAAATAATTATATTTTAGCAACTTAACTTATGTCCCAATGTTACATGCAACATAAAGTGGCCCCAAGAATAATTACATTAAATACATTTTGCAAGGTATACAACACACATTTTTCCTAACATTCTCCCACTTGTTGTATACATTGCATAAGGGGAACAAGTAACCTCAAAACATGAATCAAATGAACAATCCATATAGCTACATATACCATCATGGAATCAAAGTGCTCCATGTGCTCCATCAAGATACCTACAACAAGAATCAAAGTGACCATCATCCCATATGAATGCTCATATCCTCCATCATGCCAATGCACAAAGATAAGAAACCATCCAAAGAGAAGCCACACAATTTGTCACAACGAAGCATAAGCTCTGTCTCAACTGATATCCCAAACACAAACACTCAATCCAAAGGTAACAATATGCACCAGTAGTTGTCAAGATACACAAACCCAAAGCTGAAATAACACCCACAACAAGTGCCAATACATCCAACTATCCATACCTCGAAGGTATACTAAACATAGAAAGCTCATGCCATAAACATATACACCCATAAACTACAATCATAAACTCTATTTGTAAAACCTGTAGAAGAATGACATACACATCCAAGAGCTCCCACTGCATGGGTAATGCAAATCTAAAAAAAGATCAAGGCATACCAAGTCTACCAATAGCATCATATAGAAAGCATAAACAACATAATGTAGAACCAAGAAATCATCCACAATGATATATGCAAACTTGTAAATCAATAACCTATAAGAAAAACTCTCACCACAAGTCTCCATATCTCTCCCAAGTTCTCCACACCCACAAAGGAAAAAGATAAAGGAATTGTTGTCACCTAGAAATGCACCCTATGCAAAGTTGTAAAAATTGAGCTTTCTAGTGAAACATTGGATCACTCCAAGGTTGTGGATCACCTGAGATTGGAGTGAACCTCCGAAGAAGGCCGGCTTCCTTTGGGTATCACCTAAACTATTGATCTTTGTGAGGTAAAGGGAGGAGTGCATACAAAATGAAACTATACTGAACTACCCTATGGTGATACACCGAGTTGATAAGAAATCAGGAAAATGAAAACAAGATGCAAACACAATGAGGAAACTAGACTGCAGCTGATTTACTTACTCAACATGACCCCATTAGACTTATGCATCACTTTTGATAGGTTTGATCTACATACATACCTCAAGAAGGAAGAAACAACTTCACAGCTTTGTGGTATGAATACAGATTTAGAAAAACACTGTTAAAGAAATACATACATAAGCTAACATACAAAAAATGAGAGTGGTAAGAGCATTAGTACTTTTTTTCAAGGTGAACTTTGTTTTACATTCCATATTTCAGTTGAGTTACAAAACATACATTTAGTTGAGAAAGGATTGAAAAAAAAATCACTAACTCTTCAGAGTGTATAATCCGAACTATTTACAAAAAGGCAAAAAATGCCTTATATATCATACTGTGTCGGCCCCCTTAGGGCTTACAAAATATCAGTCTCAAAAAAATCTATCCTAAGATCTTTTCATTGAATTAAATGTTGCACCCCTCTGTGTCCTTGTTGTGTGTGTCGGTGAAAAACCACAGCCTGGGGAAACCCCTTAGATCTCTTGAAGCTACCAGGTGTATTTACTTCTGGACCTTGTGTCCACCTACTGAATCCCCCTATTGAGCGCCTTGAATGCTCTTGAGTCCAGAACAGATACACGTTGATTTTCATTCTATTGATTCTCTTGGCACTGGTCAAGCTACCAATGATTCACCTATAGCTCTCCTTGATTAGCTGGGCACACTACATGCAAACTCCCCTCTAGTCAAAAGCTCGTTTAGTTGAAATCGCATCTTGGTGAGACACTGGAAGTGTCTCACCGATGTGATTATGTCTCTCTACAACTATCGGCACAATGTGGAAACATCGATGAGAGTCTTTATCGAGCTTCAAAAATTCATACCGATGTTGCCTCTGTGGTCGCCAAGATAGCCAATTGTCGGTGAGATGATTTACTGAAGGAAAAACGTTACCCCGAGAACCCTCTCATCGTTTCGGCAAGAGCTTATTGATATCACCCCGAATGCATTCCACTCCACCGAGCTCCAGATTTCTTTTGGCGAGACATTATCAAGTAGAGAAGACTTCATAGCGAAGATCATTGTCTTACCGATGTTCCTCCTTTTGCTGAGACTACACCGTGTCGATAAGACATTACTGTGACGGTTGGGAGCTCCGTCGATGTCATTTATGTCGGGGAGACCTCTTGCTAATCTCTCTTTCCTCCTCGAGCTCATTTTTCATTGGCAAGACCTTTTGCATCACTGAGACTTCATGGCGATCCCACCAACCTTTGCTGAAAATAACATCTTATGTCGATCCTTTGCTTTTCAACTATTGTCGGTGTGACCCCTTGATGTCGCTGAGACCATATGTTGAAGGCCCATCTTATGTTGATCCTTCTTTTCCTCCTCGGCTCATTCTTTCGGCCAAACCACCTGTTTGTCGCTGAGACACATGTTGAACTCCTCATCCTGCCCGACCTCCCTTTTGTTTCGTTGAGAATTTGGCCTATTGGCCAGACTTCATACAGAGCGACGGGAACTACACCGACATCAAACGTTAGGGAGACCTCCCACATTCTGCAAGACCTTATGCCAAGCCTTCTTTATTTCCTTCAGAAAGACCATGGTAAGTTGGGAAGACATCCTAGCACAACCCATCAGTCATACCGATTCCCGTTCCATCGCTGAGACCACCTTGATTCGCCGAGACATCTTGTAGACTTCCCCTTGCCTCACGTATTACACCAAAGATCTTTCCCCATTCACCAAGACTCCACTCCGTCAGCCAGACCTCACATCAATATGACTTCATTGGTAGGATTGCTGACTTTCGGTGAGACTCTAATCGTCGCTAGGACTTCATGGCAAAGGCATCTCCTCTTAGCAATCTCTCTTTGTTGTTAGCAAGACATCAAAGTCGGGGAGACCTTTCTCCAACTTGAATGCTATGCCGAAGGCTCCCTATTGTCGGTGAGACACCATCGGTTTGCCGAGACCATATGCCAAAATACATCTCACACCGAAACCTTATTGTTGTCAGGGAGACTTCACTGGTCGTCGAGACTTTCTCTGAATGCATCATTACGCCGAAGGCTTTTTAAGTCGGGGAGACTCCGACTATTCGCTAGGACCCTTCACCAAGCGCTAGGACTTACCCCTAAGGAATGCAATTGGTGTGACCTTTTGATGTCGGTAAGACTTCTTACCAACAGTCTTTCTTCTGGTGAGAGCTTCCCCGATGGCTCTTAAATCGGCTGCTATCGGCGAGACATCAACTCTTCACTGGAACTTCTCACCGAGCCGCTTTGTTATCCCGAAGCCCGTGGTCGCCATGAGTCTCGCTGACTGATGATTGAATGGCCTATCGGCCAGAGAAATCCACGCAATAAAAGGTCATATCAAACCCTTCCTATCACAGTGATAGGCTCTACAGCTTCGTTTGGCAAGACAAAAACTAGGTCACAGCGACCTGTTCAAAATGGAAGGTATCAAAGTTGCAGCCGGCTAGACAGTGAAGATGTCATACCAACCTAGCTCTAATGGAGGCTCGAGCCTGTGATTATTGAGGCATATTTCCAACAAAGTAGGCTTCCCAACTAATCTCCTTGTGAAATGTCATCAGATGCATAAAATAACCTTCAATGGAGATATCCCATTTGGCCCTTATGAACACCTGCAAAATAGATTCCTTTCCTGATTGAGCCTGAGGGTGAAAACTAGGTAACATTTTTGGTGACCTTTTCTAGATGTTTCCCTGCTAAACATGAAGACCAGTAGCCTAGGCCTATCCATTGGGCATGGAGTCATTAGGAAACCCAAAAACAAATAGAACATCAATTTTGCACATGGTCACAATTTGCATGGGATCCATAGGACACAACAGGTTGCCAAAAATGGCAAGACATGGGAAACTGAAAAGAAAAATATTTACTATGCTGAAACAACACTTATGGAAAACATAAAGCCTAAACTAATATGTACAATAGATGAACCTGTCAAACTCGAGAACAGGGCTTGAGGTGTATCCCATTAACTGGGATAGGAAGCACTTCACCTTCTGTTGTGGCCAATCGATACACATTGTGCTCCTTACAGCCTATGATAATAAATGGACCAATCCACATATTGTCAAACTTGATGTGATGGCCTGGCCTGCTTTTCAAAACATCCCATTTGAGCACGAGGTCTCCTGCCTTAAAAGATTTTGTTGTAGCCTTTTTGTCAAATGTTCTTTTCATTTGGAGCTGATGATACTCCAAAGCTTTCATTGCTCTATCCCTTGACTCTTCGAGCTCCATGAGCTCCACATACCTTACAAACATTGGGTTATGTCCCTCAAGCATCTCCAACTGGTGAACAATGTCTAGAGCTAGAAGCTCAACATATAGGGGCAATCTTGCCTCTTTGCCATAGACCAACATATATGGTGAATTGCCAATAGACCTCTTAGGGGTCACTCTATCTGCCCAAAGTGCATTCTTTAAATTGATGTGCCAGGTCCTTTGATTATCCTCTATGGTTCTTTTAATGATCCTGATGAGATTCTTATTTGTGCTTTTAGTTAAACCATTACCTTGAGGTTAATAATTTGAGGATGTATTCAAATGAATGCCATGTTTAACGACTCAATCAGTTACTCTTAGACCCATGAATGCAAGAGCATTATCAGATATGATGGAGTCAGGAACTCCAAATTTGGTGACTATATCCTCATAGAAGCTCAAAACTAAAGACTCTTTTTCTTCTTTCAAAGCTATTGCTTCTATCCACCTTGTGAAATAGTTTGTAGCTGTGAGCACCCACTTGTGGCCAGTACTGGAAGGTGGATTTATTGGTCCAATGAAATCAATGCCCCATCTCATGAAGGGCTGCTCCACTTGAATTGGATGTAGAGGCATAGCAGGTAGTTTTTCCTTTCCTAAAAACAAAGCGCATTTGATACACTTTCTTGACCAGGAATATGCATCTTTGAACAAGTTAGGCCCATAGTAACCAGCTCTCATAATTTTCCAGGCAGTATTTTTGGGAGCAAAGTGACCTTCTGCAGCTCCATCATGAAACTCATGAAGTACTCTTTCAATTTGATGACTGTGAATGCATCTTAATAGGACACCATTCAGATCTTTTTTGAAAAGAACATTGCCCATCAACATATATGGTATGGATTGCAGTCTGAAGTATCTCCTTTTGGCTCTGTTCAAACTTGGTGGACACTCGCCAGTTTGTAAAAATTGGGTCATATCTTGAACCCAATTAGTTATCCCCACAGGCACATTGTCTCGAGCATCCTGAAACTCATTTGTATTAGCAAGGATAACATCCTTTTCTAGTTCACTTTCACTGCTTGACCCAGTAGCAAGTTGTTCACAGAGACCCTTGCCTCTAACCAATTTGGTGATCTTAATATCTACATCATACTCCATGACCTTAGTGATCCACCCTGCTCTTTTTTCATTCAGATCTTTATTCAATAAAAATTCCTTCACACTTGAGTGTGCCACCATAACATGAATTTTATTATGAGAGATCAAAGGCTTGAATTTCTTCAGGCTTCTAATCACAGCAAGAACATGCCTCTCTACAAAGGAGTATTTTTGTTCATAATCAACCAAACCTTGATTGAAAAAGGCTATTGGTTGTTCTAAATTCTCTTCATTTTTTTGAACCAATATTGCAGAAATGTTACTTGTGCTACCATAGGCATACAGATAAAAAAATTTAGAAAAATTGGGATTTACCAGCATAGGAGCTACTGCTAAGGCCTCCTTGACCTTTTCAAAACTATTCTTGGCATCTTTTGTCCAACTAAAAATTGCATTTTTCTTTAACATAGTTGTTAAAGGTTGTAATAGGTTTGCAACATCAGGGATGAATCTTCTTAGAAAGTTGATCTGGCTGAGAAAGCTCTGTAGACCCTTCTTGTGATTAGGTAGCAGCAACTCAAGTATGGCTTTGACTCTCTCAGGATCAATAGTAATTCCTTGCTTTGACACTATGTGTCCTAATAATTTCCCTTCATGAATAGCAAAGATACTATTTTTTGGATTGAGAGAGATCCCAAACTCTCTGCATTTTTCAAAAACTTGCCTAAGATGTGACACATGTTCATCAGCATTCTTAGAATATACTATAATGTCATCTAGGTAAATTAGTATAATCTTGTTGATCAAACTTTGAAATGCCATGTCCATGGCCCTCTGAAACGTGGCACCAGCATTGGATAAACCAAAAGGCATCCTTTTGTATGCCATGGTGCCCCACTTAGTTGTGAAAGCAGTTTTGAACTAATCTTCCTCTTTAACCAGCACTTAATTATAGCACGAAAAACCATCTAACAGGGAAAATCTTTCAAAACTGGCAACTACTTGTAGGATTTGTTCCATGGAAGGCAATGGGTAATGATCTTTCAAAGATGCTTGGTTAAGATCCCTAAAGTCTACAAAATGTCTTATTTCACCACTTTTCTTCCTAACTGGAACAAGATTAGAAACCCAGGATGTGTGTTTAATTGGAAAGATGATACCCCCCTCAACCAGTTTGGTCAGCTCTTTGATCATTAAGGGCTCAAGCTTAGGATTCAAGGGCCTTTGTTTCTATCTTACTGGCTTAGCATTGGGTTCTAACTCAATTGTGTGATGAGTAATATGAGGATCAAATCCTTTCAAATATGAATATTCCCAAGTGAAGACATCATAGAATTCTTGACATAAAGCAACAAAATATTGTCTATCTTCACGTGAACAAATTTTTCCTAGCTTAAGGAGTTTACCTTTGAAAATCTTTAGCTCTTCATAATGTTCTTGTTTGATTTGCAAGCTAGCTTTACCCTTTTTAAGCTGATCATCAGTACTAAAAATCAACTCTAAGGTAACAAGACCTTTGGGTAACTTATTTGTCCTCAGCTGTATGACTTGATCACCATACTGTTGCTTGAGTTTGGCTTGTTTCATCATGGAGAACTAATCTTCTTCGAGCAAGAAAGAAAGGATTTGTTCATCACTGTCAAAGACTTGCCAGTGAATGTTGTTATTAGGAATTGATGGCCTAACTACAACCTTCACATACTGTTGTACTTTCTATTTTCTAATATCTCCTGGAATATCAAACTGTGCCCCAATGGTTGCAAGTCTATCAGCATGCTTGTTTTGATTCCTTGGAATAGACACTAAGTTGAAGGCATCAAAATCCTTGAGCATGTTCCACACTCTGTTTCTATAAGACTTCAGTGCGTCATTTTTAGCAACATTCAGGCCTCTTACTTGATTAACAATTAATTCGTTGTCCCCATATACTTTCAAGCGGGTTATTCCTCTCTTCCTTGCCCACTCAAGACCTTGAACAAGGCCCTCATACTCAACAGTGTTATTGGAACACACAAAAGCAAAACGGAAAGCAGCATAACACTTATCACCTTGCGGAGATACAAGCATTGCACCTCCTCCAGCGCCATTTTTGCTTCTTGAACCATCAAAATACATCTCCCATAATTCATTCTGCTGCTCGAACTGACTTTCTGCACTTCTCTCAAGATTTGGCATTTATGTCCCAGCTTCATGCAATATATAATTGCCTAGACCAACATCTTGAATAAGCTCATTTGGATTATCAACAACGTTCTCAACTGCCCATTCATTCAGGAGCACCTCAGGTACACTCTCAGCTTGTAACTCTTGTACTGCAGCAAGTTCAGTATCCTCTAAAACAATAAAGTTAACATTTATAGCAGATGGCACATAAGGTTCGATGTGATCCTTAGCAAGGGACTCATAAGTTATGGTTACCTTAGTACCATAATTGGTCCTAAAAAGCATATGGGACCAATCTAAAGACAAACACCCTCCAATTTTAGCCATGAAGTCTCTAGATAGGAATAAAGAAAAAAATGGAGGCAAATCTATGACAAAGACATCTTGCAGAATTGAAAATTTGGGACAGGCATGTAGTGTGAGATTTAGATTTTTAATAACACCTATAGTGTTTACTGCTGTCCCATCCAATTGAAGTACTCCCTTTTCCAATGGCTGGTATTGTAAACCTAGCTGGTCTGCAATCTTTTTTGGCATTACAGAACTGCTAGCCCCGCTATCAACCATGCAATTGTGCACTAATTTATTCCCTACTATTAAGGAAACATAGAAAGGAGGGGGCTTGATACCATTACTTTGTTGTGGGGTAGTGTCCAAAATTGCATTGGTTAAAACTGAATTTGTTTCGCCTAAAGGGACTTCATTTGGAGGATTCAAATTAACTGGATTTGATAAGGCTGACTGTAACAAATTGATCTGACTAGGGATTGCTAAAGAATCCCACATTGAAATTGAAACATTCATTTTTTTTCATACTTTCAACAATGTTGAAAGGTGCAAATATGTTTACCTTTGGCTGCATCTTCACAACAAGATGGTCAGGTTGCACTTGACCTATGGATGTAGCATGTAAAGATTGCTCCTTACTAGTGTCAAGACCTCACTGCAAAGTGTGTGGTACTTGCTAATTTGTTGCTTGTTCAACCTTGAAAGCCCTCTTCTTAGCTCTAGTATTAGCAACAACAGATGTGTCATCCTGGTTCACTCCATAGAATTCTTCTATTTTCCAATTCAGGAGAGTTGAATCATCTCCAGGTTGATCGTGCTGTTGTGGATACCACTCCTTAGGCAAATCTTGCGCACCTACAACATTTTGCACCATAAGAGCTTGGTTGATGATGCCATTAGAGCATGTAGCTTAATTATGTGGTTGATTACATGGATAACACCATTCATAATCAGCAGCCAGATTATTTTGAATAGGAACAAGCTCTTTGACAGCACTAACTGGAGCTAGATTATAGGCCTGAAAAGTTCTTGTGGCAACATTTTGTCTTGTGCCTTAGTAATTGCCTTGATACTACTGTCTATTCCCTTGGAATTGATGTTGTTGACCTTGAAAAGGCTGACTTGAGGCCTAATTCTGCTGTTGATAAGGCCTAGAATAGGTCTGTTGCTTTTCCAAGTTTACCAACTTGTTACCAAAAGTCTGTAAAAGACTTTTGATCTCTTGTAACTCCTGTGATGAGCCCGAAGCAACACTTTCTTGCCTATCAACGGTTGGAACAGTAGCTGGCAGCGTTGGTACAGCTGGTAGAGGTGTGAAAGGAGGTATTTGCAAAGGAATGTTTGCATGAATTTCTAGAAATATTGGCATTGGTGGCCTAGGAGCAAGTTTACCAGCTTGTATTAAGTTGTTTTTAGCTCTAATAGTTATTTCAAAGGCATCTGGTAAAGAGACTCCTCCCATTGACTGTATCATGATAGCTATATCTCTATTCAAAGCCCTTAAAAAGTATAAAAATGCATATTCTGGAGGTGGCCTCACCGTTGCAGGGATTCTATCCCAGGTTCTCTGAAATTTGAAGTTGAAGTCATTCATCTGCTCTTGTGGAGCCCTCTTAATTGTAGTCAATTGTTCCAATAGAGATAAGTTGTCAGATCTGTCTTGAAATTGCTTATGCAACTTGTCTCCAAATTCATCCCATGTTGCAATTGAACTGACTGGTAGGCTCCTATACCATTGCACAGCTCTTCCTTTCAGTGAAGCAGCTAGTAATCTCACTGCAACATCCTCTTGGGTTATGTGATGGACTCCGCATAACGAAGCCACATCTCTCATATATTCAATGGGAGTAGTTTGATCTTCCCCTGTGAAAGTTGGCAAACTTTTCAAGGCTGCCATTAGAATGTCATTGTGTTGTGCCAAATTCAAGGGGCTCCCTCCATTAAAAGCAACAAAAGGTTAATTCCTTGGAGTGGCCATTGGAGGTGGATGTGGAGGATTTACCAGTATTCTAGATGAAGCCAAGGACGAGACAACAATGTGTGATCCCGGAGATGGAGGAGTGGATTGAGTTCTTCTAGAATAGATAGTTATTGTTCCTCACCTTTCCTCTACTCTGCCTTGTCTTCTTGGTGGTGACAGCTGCAAGTATTCAAAAGGGCCTAAGCTGCTTCTTGTTCGAACTCTTTTCATAAACTGGAGAAGGCATTGATTTCTGGAGTTCTTTCTCTTTATGGAGTTGCCAAGTATGCCAAAGTACTTCTATAAAGTATGGAATTTACTGGTTGCATACTAAACCAGCAGTTCAATCTAATTTTTGTCCCACTGGGTGTGCCAAAAACTATTGTCACCTACAAATGCACCCTATGCAAAATTGTAAAAACTAAGCTTTCTAGTGAAACATTGGATCACTCCAAAGCTATGGGTCACCTGAGATTGGAGTGAACCTCCGGAGAAGGCCGGCTTCCTTTGGGTATCACCTAAACTATTGATCTTTGTGAGGTAAAGGGAGAAGGAGTGCATACAAAATGAAACTATACTGAACTACCCTATGGTGATATATCGAGTTGATAAGAAATCAGGAAAATGAAAACAAGATGCAAACACACTGAGGAAACTAGACTGCAGCTGATTTTCTTACTCAACATGACCCCATTAGACTTATGCATCACTCTTGACAAGTTTGATCTACATACATATCTCAAGAAGGAAGAAACAACTTCACAGCTTTGTGGTATGAATACAGATTTAGAAAAACACTGTTAAAGAAATACATACATAAGCTAACATACAAAAAATGACAGTGGTAAGAGCATTAGTACTTGTTTTCAAGGTGAACTCTATTTTACATTCCAGATTTTAGTTTAGTTACAAAACATACATTTAGTCGAGAAAGGATTGACAAAAAAATCACTAACTCTTCAGAGTGTATAATCTGAACTATTTACAAAAAGGCAAAAAATGCCTTATATATCAGACTATGTCACCCCCCTTAGGGCTTACAAAATATCAGTCTCAAAAAAATCTATCCTAAGATCTTTTCATTGAATTAAATGTTGCACCCCTATGTGTCCTTACTGTGTGTGTCAGTGAAAAACCACTGCCTGGGGAAACCCCTTAGATCTTTTGAAGCTACCAGGTGTATTTACTTCTAGTCCTTGTGTCCACCTACTGAATCCCCCTGTTGAGCACCTTGAATGCTCTTTAGTCGAGAACAGATACACGTTGATTCTCATTATGTTGATTCTCTTGTCACTGGTCAAGCTGCCAACGATTCACCCATAGCTCTCCTTGATTGGCTGGGCACACTACACGCAGACTCCCCTCTAGTCAAAAGCTCGTTCAGTCGAAATCACATCTTGGCGAGACACTGGAAGTGTCTCACTGATGCAATTATGTCTCTCTACAACTATCAGCATGACATGGAAACATCGATGAGAGTCTTTATCGAGCTTCAAAAATTCATACCAATGTTGCCTCTGTGGTCGCCAAGACAGCCAATTGTCGGCGAGATGATTTATCGAAGGAAAAACATTACCCTAAGAACCCTCTCATCATTTTGGCAAGAGCTTATTGATATCACCCCGAATGCATTCCACTCCACCAAGCTCCAGATTTCTTTCGGCAAGACATTATGAAGTCAGGAAGACTTCATAGCGAGGCTCATTGTCTTGCCGATGTTCCTCCTTTTGCTAAGACTACACCATGTCGATAAGACATTACCGCGATGGCTGGGAGCTCCGTTGATGTCGTTTATGTTGAGGAGACCTCTTGCCGATCTCTCTTTCCTCCTCAGGCTCATTCTGCGTCAGCAAGACCTTTTGCATTGCTGAGGCTTCACGGCGATCCCACCAACCTTCGCTGAAAACAACATCTTCTGCTGATCCTTTTCTTTTCAACTATTGTCGGCGTGACCCCTTGACGTCATCGAGACCATATGCCAAAGGCCCATCTTATGCCGATCCTTCTTTTCCTCCTTGGCTCATTCTTTTAGCCAAACAACCTGTTTGTCACCGAGACACACGTCGAACTCCTCATCCTACCTGAGCTCCATTTTGTTTCACTGAGACTTTGGCTTGTCGGCTAGACTTCATACTGAGTGACGGGCACTACACCGACGTCAAACATTGAGGAAACCTCCCGCGCTCGGCAAGACCTTATGCCAAGCCCTCTTTATTTCCTTTATTTCCTTTGGCAAGACCATGGTAAGTCGGGAAGACATCCTGGCACAACCCATTGTTCATACCGATTCCCGTTCCGTCACTGAGACCACCTTGATTCGCCGAGACATCTTGTAGACTTCCCCTTGCCTCATGTGTTACACCGAAGATCTTTCCCCATTCACCAAGACTCCACTCTATCGGCCAAACCTCACATTGATATGACTTCATTGGCGGGACTGCTGGCTTTCGGTGAGACTCTAATTGTTGACGGGACTTCATGGCGAAGGCATCTCCTCTTGGCGATCTCTCTTTGTTGTCAGCGAGACATTGGAGTCGGGGAGACCTTTCTCCAGCTTGAATGCTATGCCGAAGGCTCCCTGTTGTCGGCGAGACACCACCGGTTTGCCAAGACCATATGCTGAAATACATCTCACGCCGAAACCTTATTTTTGTCGGGGAGACTTCACTGGTCACCGAGACTTTCTTCGAATGCATCATTACGCCGAAGGCTTTTTAAGTTGGGGAGACTTTGACTGTTCGCTGGGACCCTTCACCGAGCACTAGGACTTACCCCAAAGGAATGCAATTGGTGTGACCTTTTGATGTCGGTAAGACTTCTTACCGACAGTCTTTCTTCTAGTGAGAGCTTCCCTGATGGCTCTTAAACTGGCTGCTATCGGCGAGACATCAACTCTTCGCTGGGACTTCTCACCGAGCCTCTTTGTTATCCCAAAGCCTATGGTCGCCATGAGTCTCGCCGATTGGCGATTGAATGGCCTATCGGCCAGAGAAATCCACTCAATAAGAGGTCATACCGAACCCTTCATGTCACAGTGATAGGCTCTGCAGCTTCGTTCGGCAAGACAGAAACTAGGTCACAGTGACTTGTTCAAAATGGAAGGTATCAAAGCTGCAGTCGGCTAGACAGTGAAGATGTCATACTGACCTGGCTCTAATGGAGGCTCGAGCCTGTGATTATTGAGGCATATTTCCAACAAAGCAGGCTTCCCAACTGATCTCCTTGTGAAATTTCATCAGATGCATGAAATAACCTTCAGTAGAGATATCCCATTTGACCCTTATGAACACCCGCAACATAGATGCCTTGCCTGATTGAGCTTGAGGGTGAAAATTAGGTAACAGGAACCTCCATGTCATCACCCAAGAACATAAGTAAAAACACATGACCACAAGCTAGTGATCACAATAGCTCCAACCAAACCTCGAACTAATGTAATGTGAAACCGAACATCCAAGAAGATAACCAAGACCAAAAGAGAGAAACTCTACACATCATATACTTGTAGAAAAATCTCCTACATACACATCTAAATGCCAACTGTGTCAAGTATGATCTCCTCCACAACACCCCAAAATAAAATCCATGACAATACCCAACTGTTCAATCACCAAGATCAAACATAACATATGTAACATGTAATCAACATGGGTGTAAGCCTCTCATAACCAAAGAAGATCAAGCTAAGACCATTCCCAATGAAAGAAATAAACCCAATACATCTCCTAAACTCAACATCAATGAATTTAATTACAATGCATAAGGAGATAAACATGTCAACACTCCTTAAATGAACCCTCCAAAACCATATATCCATAGCTCAATCCAAATGCATGATAAGATAAAGCATAAAACATAAAGCACCTGAAAGTAACAATGAGCAATACCTCTCAAGTGAAACCATCGCGAAAACCAAGAGTCAGGAATGAGAATGCTCCTCCAAGACATCCAAGTCATCATGACTCATCCAAGAACACTCTCCTCATAGGTCCATGTTGAACTCATGTCCAACCAAGGTGTAGGCTCCTCAGACTTCCTATTGAAATCTCATCAAGAGTAACCATCTCAACACATGTCTCTAACCATAAGAGAACTCAAGCCTCAGCTATGTCTCCAAGTATCCATGAGTACATGTAACCAACCAATCCATGCCAAACTCCAAATGCAACATAGCATCATCATGAAGTAATCAAGCAAATGATAGATGTACCCAATACCAAGAGAACCACACAAGATCAATGTCAAAGCTTTAATCATGAATCGGGAACATAAACATGACAACATGATCTAACACCTCCTCAAAGAGTATCATATGATCCAAAGAACATAACATGCACCTATATTATGCCAAAACTCCAATCTAGAATCAAGAGTAAATCATGATATATTAACATAACCATCATATCAAAAACAAGGATCACATATCAGGAAAAACAAAACATGACACCTCAACCATAGACTAAAGAAGTCCTACATGGCAACCAAAAATGTCAAGATATCCAAACCACATGAATATAACCATCCTCTGTCAATGACACCAAAGATGTCAATGAACCCTAACTGCACAAAAATAGAAACCAAGAGTCCATCCATGACACCAACAGTCACTGTAGAAGACCGACCATCAAATATTGGTGAATCCACATCACTGCCAACAACTCCCACTGAACTGTGATATCGAGTCACACATGGCATCATGACAACCATCCTCTCCATGAATATCATCTAGGTCTGCACACACTCGATTGCAATACCAATAACATACAATTGAAACCAAGATCTCTAAGACAAGAAGAAACCTATAACCACCAGCAAACCATCATAAACATATCCAATCACCGCCAGTCCATCACTGTCAAAAAATTCCCACTAAAAAGTGTAACCAATCTATCCATGACATCATGATAAACCACATGCTACAAGTCCCAAAAACAACTATCCAAGTACTATAAGAAACATCCATCCTCTCATCTCTAAGCACACATACCAATATACCAATGACCCAAAAAAAATCCAACTATCAAAGTCTGCAACAACAATGAATCATACCTAGTGAATAAATATAATCCACAACCAAGTCATACCATTACAAGTAAATGGGTAGCTAATCCATAACTTGCATGACTTGTAGATCCAATCACTAAAACATGCAAACTCATCATCACATCAACAAACTGCAAACTAAGATATCTAAGAAAATAACCATATAGACTAAATGACTCAACCACCAAATCAACCTCTGATTTGATTTTATGAACATGTCCATATTCAAGTACCATAGTTAAGGAACCAAACACACCACCAACAATGCATCAATAACTCAACCCAACCGTTTCCACATATCTGCATAATCATAGTGAACTGCATAGATCTCATATCATGACTGTACCTAGTAATACCATCTCACCTCCTCAACATGACAACAAAACCAACAAAGCAAATGACTAAACCAAGCCACCAAAACTAAACATGCATCAACACTAAAATATCAATGGGCAAAGACAACCCATGTCTAAGTCATAAATGCAAAATGTAAGCATAGACCACCTACAACATTGCACAACTTGTAGATACAACAATGCAACATACAAATCCAACCATATACTAATAACAATGTCAAATGAGAGAATAATATGAGATGTACAACTAAGCATACAATGAATCCAACATCAAATCTCCAAGATCTGATCATCCATAAACTCATAATATCACCATAGTCATTTAGAAACCCATAAACAACTCAGATAAAGAAAACAAAAAATAAACCATACCAAAACATCTTCAAACCTAATCCACTATGTAGTTCTTTGAACAAGCTTTTTGTCAACTATTCAAAGTCCAAAATCTGACTCCATATGCACCTGATATCACCTCTCGAAGCTCAAATAGAAAATCTGACTTTGACCAAGAAAAACATTGTCAAAATTGGAAAAAAATGGAAAAATATCTGTCACCATAGCATAGAGCTCTGAGTCAACTTTCCAACAAGTCCAAGAAGTTGAAAAACGAAGCACCTAGGCAAAAGTTATGCCCCTCTGAAGCAAAAGCACAATTTGAGTATGAGGCAAAAAAATTTAGCCACCCCTGGTGGCTAGGCGGTGACCCCACCTAGGCGGCACCGCTCCTTGGGTGGCAAACCCGAAATAAAATTTAAATCCAATTAAATTTTGCATATGCCAAAATTTCCTAGGCCCCCTTTTACATGCATGACGAATTTACTAAAAGGCGGATAATTATAAAATTTATTTTTTTAAAAGACCTTTTAAAAGGTCAATGGCAGTGGTTTAGGGGCCTAACCCCTACCAAACCTACCGCGTCGGTAGCTAAGTACCATCTTCCAACTGGCGGGGCTGACACCCTGTACCGGCTGTCAACTAGCACAACCAGTACGGTGGTCAGCCAGGGGGGATATGACCCCTTCCCCAAAAAAAAAAAATTCATCCCCCTCTTTGTGATTTTATTTTTAATTTTTTAATTTTTTCAAGGAATTTTATTTTTCAACGGACGGGAATAATTTTTTTTTTTAAATATTATTTTGATGTTCGTACGGACAGGGGTATGGGCAAAAAAAATTTGCAATTTTTCACAATAATAGAAATAGGTCAAATTATATATCAATTTTCATCTCTCGGCCAACTCGGATCCAACTGTGAGGTATGTTTTGGGCCAAGAGATCATTTATGAAAGCTCACCCCCAAAACCCCCATTTGAATACAAAACCAAGAAACCCATTTCATACAAAATTTCTTACACCCCAAATCCACAAACAACCCATCAAAACAACAAACCTCAAACCCTCAGATTTGCAATAAACAACCTGCAAAACCTTCATATCTTGCCATGTCTTTGATTCTCACATGCAATGCATAGATTCAAACTTAAACAAGATTTTTCTCAACCAAGGGTTATACAACCACAACCAAAGCTTGGATACCACTTGTTGGAAACTTGCAGCCAATTAAAGACATTCCACATAACCCAAAAGAGAGATCTATGCTACTAAGTATTCAGAATTCACATGCAAGAGAATAGACAACATACCCATGAAAATATGACACAAGATATACCCTGGGAAAACCCTCAAGAAGGAAAAAACCCAGCCTCCAAAAGCATTCATCTCTCATGTATTATTCAGCAATAAATATTACAATACATCATCAAAGTCTCCATGAACACCATTAAAGCAACAAGCCCTCTCCAAGCAATCCATGTAAACAAGCATGCAACCACACATCCAGTGCCATGATTCAAACCCTCACAAATGCTAACCAGCTAACATGCAAAATTGCATCTCACAATAACTACCTTTGTGGTTGCTTTTATAGAAGCAAGTTCCCACAAAACCACTAAGTGGTATTACACAAAACCATGTGACTAAAACCATGAGATTACAAAACAATGTCCCCTTATTTAATATTGGGTACTTTATTTATTTATTTTCCTCAATATTAAATAATTATATTTTAGCAACTTAATTTATTTCCCAATGTTACATGCAACATAAAGTGGCCCCAAGAATAATTACATTAAATACATTTTGCAAGGTGTACAACACACCTTTTGCTAACAAATTTTGCCAATTGACACTGCAAACACAACCCTTCTCATTTGATTTCTAAAAACATTACTAGATTTATGCAAAAACTAATGGACACTCAAATAATATTTTGATGCTACCAACAAAACCAGAAAGCGTTTTCGAATCCAAAAATTAAAACAACGATTTGGTAAAAAAAGTAAGCTTCACCTGCAAGAAAAAATAGTTGTGTTGGGCTATTTGACAATCGTTTCTACAAAATCTACTCACTATTTGTAAAATCTAGCAAATACCCAAATGGTATTTTGTGGTTTTGAACAAAACCCAAAAATCATTTTTCTCAAAAGTACACAATGCAAAATATATATGCCATTTTTGTTATCCAATATGCACCCTGTAAAAGTTCAAGCTCAAATCACCCTTAGATCTGAGAAAGGGTTTTGCAACTTTGAAGGTCTGATACCATGTAGGAGCTAAGATATAATTCATAGAATATGTTTGAGTCACTCAAGGACTCATGCCTCTAGGATCATCTGCAAAAACCAACAACAACCTTCCACAAGAGGGAAAAGTAAGAACATGAAATTGCAACAATGGATGCAAGATGTGACCAATATGTAATACTCAAGATTGCAATGATGTATTGGATTTACACAACACTCAACAGAGTTTTGGATTGATGAAATGTACATATGAATCCTTGCTTATATAGGCAAGGAGTGAGATAGGATTAGAAAAGATCATGACAAGTGTCTTAATCCTATCACATGAGACAACTAAGTCATAACAACCTAGTACACACGTATTAAATTCTTGAAATGCAAATATTAAATGCGTGAGAGAATTATTAAATGCCTAGATAACTAAAAGTAAATAATGAGACATGGCCTCATTATAACTAAATTCTAGAAATGACAACTAGGAAACTTAACTTCTAAGTAAACTTATAATAATGTGAATAGGTCTTCACTAATAACTAGTTAGGAAATAACCCCATTCACACCAACAGCTTTACAATTACTAAAATTAGTGAATGCTAATGAAATAGAAGGTAATTGAGTGATACAAACACATCAATGGATTGAACATCATATCAGTTCCAAAAACACATCAATGGCTTGAACATCATATAAGTTCCAATCACTATATAACATTATGAATTCACTCTATAACACCATCATTGTTCAATATTTACATACACGTGAGCAGGCACTCTGACTTTTTGGGTAGTCAAATCTTATATCTCAATTAAAATTGATATTTTTCTCTATGATATTGATTATGAACTACCACCATCAAAACATGACAATAGCTATGAAGAGCACTTAGCATAAATGTCATAAATTTAACAATATTATTTTTCTTGATCCTACAAATTTTATTAGAATACATATGAATAGTGGATGAAGATGTGTGATCTGTTTTAGTTTTTTTGAGTTTTATATTAGCATATGTAGTATGAGACCAAAGTCTAAGTTCATAAATTGGCTATTGTTAAAATCCAAAATTAAAGATCCCAAGTTTGTTTTATCTAGTCCCTTTCCCACAAATTCATTATTTTATGTACTTAAAATATCAAAAAAAGTGTTAAACTTTATTTTTGAATCTTTGGTTTGATAGGTTTTCTTTGGACAATAGCTATGGAGAGCACTTACTCTCAATAAGAAAATGTACCTTTCTCATTGTTTCATGATTTTATGTTGTAACTTTCATATCAGTACGGAGCCTTCAAACCTTAAATAGTGATTAATGTATTTGATACTGGCCAATCAAGATTCGGATTTTTCCATGTTCTATTCAGTAGCACGCTTAGTTGAGAATGAAAATATGCTCACTAGTTAATTGCTCTGCAATTTGGTTACCTTTTATTGGCTTGGATCAACCGTTGCAGACATGGTTTTAGTTTCACGAGGCAAGAGAGTGCACAAATTTTGAAGGAAGCTCTGACTACTGGGACAATTAAGGTAGAGTTGGCACATGTGGAGAGACAACTACTTCTATCGTTGATGCTGCTAACAAAATCCCAAATCCAAGCCAACAAGTCTGGTTTTACAATCTTTAATCTTTGTTCAACTCGAACACTAGACCTGCAGCAACAAATACCTGTTTGCTAGAATTGTTGATGGGAGGAACATCTGGGCAACTACTTTTTCAGCAACATCTGCCATTTTGAAGGATCTTGAAACTGTACTTGGTAAAGGTATGTGTACATATATATTAGCTCAAAAATTTGTGGAACAATGAACTTCATAGTTGATGCTTTGATGTTTAATTTTGTTGCACTTATGATAATATAAAATCTCCTTGCACTGCAGGAAAAGTAATTGTCTCTACTTCGTGCTCTCTTCTTCATACGATAGTGGATTTGGTGAATAAGACAAAACTTGATGATGAGATAAAATCTTGTCTTGCATTTGCTACACAGAAAATAAATGAGGTAGTTGCTTTGGCTAAAGCATTAGCTGACCAAAAAAATTAGGTAAAGGTTCTCCAACACTTTCAACAATTGAATCCTTAGTAATGATTAAAATTGAAAGAATTTATGAAGAGCTCTGTATAAGTATCGTGGTGTAAATTTTGCGAATCTACAGTGCAAACCATTCAAGCATATTTGAATGGGTGGACACTGCTAATTTTGCAGTTTTCCCTCATATAGTCCTACCATTTATAAAGACAACTATTGGGTGAAACTACAAATTAGATGCCTCTCCCATGGAACCATGAAGTTTTTGGGTTGGATTTAGTCAAAGTTTAGGTTTTCAAACTTGGGGATGGGTTGTTTCACACAATCAAAATACCAAGGTCACTAGAAAAAATTGTTGTATTTATAGCAAGGTTTCTTTTACATCTCAATGGAATTCCTAGGTTTAATGGAATTTAATCATCCTTTACTACAGGCATATTTTGTTGCTAATGCAACTACTATATCTTCAAGGAATATATCTCCTAGAGTCAACAATGAAGCGATGCAAGAGTATATGCTTGCTCTCACTAACGAACTCAAAGATACCTACAAATTGTACCTCAGATTGAGGTTTGGTGTGGTAATTTCTATTTACTAACAGAAATTCCCAAATTGTGTTGCAATGCATAGGTATTTGGCACTTTATTTCCACCTTTGTTTTAAGAAAGCAATGGACTAAAAGCTAGAGACATTTATTTTAAGTTGCAATTCAACAAAACCCCATGTAATCAGAAAGTCTTTGCCAAGGTTTTTGTCAAAGGCAACAAAGACTTCATATTGCAACAATGGATATTAACTATGTTCAACAAAACATATATAAAATAGCATTAGATTTTTTCTAGGTGTTCATGATACTATTTTATGGCTTAGGAAATTCAATTTGAGTCTCATGAATGCAAGACCTTTTAGGAAAAACATAAATTGTAGGAGCAGTTCAATTCATGCCCCTCAGTGTTTTCCCACTTAATTTGGCGAATAATGTTGGAGAGGCCCTTTTTTTGGGATCCAATTTTCCCTTGCCTTGCAATGCATAAGTTTGTAAGCCAATAATTAAAATAAAATTGGCAATTTATAGTATTTTAAAGATTTGTTAATTTTTTGTTGTCTTTTGGTCATGTAATATGAATCAACCAATATCTTTTCCTTTCAATTGAATCAGTGTTGTAGAAAAAGCATTTTGTATGATTGTATTTGGAAGTGTATGCATGTTGAATGGCTTCATTAGAGTGCATAAATTACTTGTGTATTCATATTTTCCACAATATCAGCCCTTGATTTCATTACTAGCAAATCAGTGTCAAGAGTCAAGACATGACACTTATTTTATAGAATAACCCATAAACATTACCCAAAAAGTTTGAGTGACATTTGAAACCCTTGCAGTAGCATTTCAAAAAATAAAATAAAGAAACAAACTCCATCTAGTAGAGACTTATTGTCTCATCCTACATACCATCCACATGGATTAATGTTCCATTTTGCAAGGCAATAGATATACATGCCTAATTGATATAGCGTAAGAAGGAAGCATCTTAGATCTTCACTCTATGGATTCATATGAAAGTATGCCATAAAAAGAAGACTATTGTACCTACAATTAGTCTTCATGGTCTGGTTTCACTAATACGGTTTGATATTGTGCCTCTTTTAGGAGTGTGAGGTTTAATTTTCTTTGGTAATTCTTTGTGTATTTTGTATGACAGCTTGCACTATTTTTCTTTGTAAAGATATTGTCTAGACATCCCATCAATAGTTGTAGCTGAATGGGTTGTACTTTTCAGTTCAATTGACTGACTTTGGTCATTCATGGATAAAAAATCTTATTTTTTTCTCTGGCTTAAAAGATACCATAATATATGAATAGCTGAAAAGGAAGTAAAAGAACCTGGTATATTAAAATCAAGATACTATGTTGTGAAGGTTGGTTGTCTACCCTCAGCATTGAGGGTCAGTCCTTCAACATGTAATGAATAGACACACTATAAGCATACAGGACCAAACTACTAATTGGAAAACAAAACTCCAATATGAATTGTACACACTATATTTCCCAAGTCTTTAGATGCCTTCATTTAAACATTGCAATTTATAGTTTATTCAAACCATAACATCTTTTTGAATGTTGTTTGATATTTTTTCCTGGGTCCACTTTCAACAATAAATCTAAATGGTGAAAGGGCTACTAAAATACATTGATCTTGGTGTGAATTCATTTATGGTCACACTAACTCATTTGACTACAAAATCTGATGAAACTGTCTGCCGAAATATGTATAATTTGATGTATCGCCGGGTGCTTGTAAAATTTGATGTGTAATTTTCAATTTTTTGAAAGTTTATCCCTGATGTTCGTCAAAATTTGGATGAACCTGGGCTTCGTCGAAATGTCGGCTATCATTTTCATCGAATTTTCAACAAACATGAAAAATAGAAAAAAATCAAATTGTAGCCGACATAAAGAAAAGTGAGTTGTGCTTGATTTATTGCGATAGTGTTTTTCTCTACTTGAGATAGTTTGTGTAGAACTAAGGATGATTTTCTTGGGAAAAATCAAAAAAAAATCAAGAAGATATCACCAGGTTGAGGGTAGTCATTGTCTTTTTGCAGAATTCAGTTGTGAAGTCAGATTTGTAGTTCCAAGTTTGAAAATCATATTTTAAAGCAACATCTCATCATATTTCATTTTTAGAGGTTTAGGGTTTTGAGAATTTCATGTCCAGATTTTGTTGTGTGGAATAACCATAAGATCACAACCAAGGAACAGATTCTTGTGACTGTAATTACGTGATCCATAACTCTATTGGTCATGTGGCACAGTTGTACTATAGTAAATACAGGATGCATTCATGTGTGACCCAAGTTTAATGTGGCTATGTTGTGATAGAAATGGAGGCACTCATATAATGTAGTTAATTCAGGTTGTATAATGTAGGTGTCAATCATCATTGGGTGCATTCAAGTTGTCTCAAGTTTAACAGGTTAGGATGTAATTATAGCATGGATTGAAGAGTGATTACCTCTTGCTGCAATAAAGAGCCTATAACTCTAGTTGATATGCAGAGTGGTTGTGTTATATCAATTATGTAGTGCATTCAAGCACAACCCATGTTTAATGGGCTATTCTAGAGAGTGATCAATATTTTCTAAACCTTATGAATGTTATTTGACATATATTTGCATAATCTCAAATTCCTTGAGGCTTTTGAAGTATCAATGTATCCTATATAGGGTTTAGAATGATTTCTTTTAATTAAAAAAATAAATAAATGATGTATTTCCCTGTAATTAGATAATGTGGAGATCTCCTAAATCTTCCCCAACACACTATCCTCTTTGGCACTGTATTCATTACTCCAGCTACTAGGTTTTTGCATGTGACATCTTTAATATCTTCATGACCGTGGCTTTTAAATAGATCTCAGTCTTTGCTTTAATCCTTTTCATGGTAACCCTTGAGTTCCATAATCCACCTTCAATCTCTTCTAAGAAGGTTGTCTTAAGCTAGACTGTATAGTATGCATATAAAGCAAGTCCTTCATACCTGCCATTGTTCCAAACCACCTCCGCCTTGCTTAAAATGTTGCCTCCATAGCACAATAGTATTGCTTTAAAATCATGGTTGTCATATTGACCATTAAGGTCACCCACTTTCATCATGAAGATATAATGAGATTTTTGTCTTCAAACTTAATGCATTATGCAAGACAACATTGTGAATTATTTGTTGTGTATGCATTTGATTTTCGCACATTTCTCGCGGTTAATCTCCTTTAA
>VDFB02000363.1:24644787-24660916 GCA_007258455.2 Sequoia sempervirens
AATACAAGATGCATTCATGCGTGACCCAAGTTTAATGTGGCTATGTTGTGATAGAAATGGAGGCACTCATATTATGTAGTTAATTCAAGTTGTATAATGTAGGTTTCAATCATCATTGGGTGCATTGAGGTTGTCTCAAGTTTAATAGGTTACAATGTAATTATAGTATGATCCAAGAGTGATTACCTCTTGCTGCAATAAAGAGCCTATAACTCTGGTTGATATGCAGAGTGGTTGTGTTATATCAATTATGTAGTGCATTCAAGCACAACCCATGTTTAATGGGCTATTCTAGAGAGTGATCAAGATTTTCTAAACCTTATGAATGTTATTTGACATATATTTACATAATCTCAAATTCCTTCAGAGGCTTTTGAAGTATCAATGTATCCTATATAGGGTTTAGAATGATTTCTTTTAATTAAAAAAATAAATAAATGATGTATTTCCCTGTAATTAGATAATGTGGAGATCTCCTAAATCTTCTCTAACACACTATCCTCTTTGGCACTGTATTCATTACTCCAACTACTAGGGTTTTGCATGTGATATCTTTAATATCTTCTTGACTGTGGCTTTTAAATAGATCTCGGTCTTTGCTTTAATCCTTTTCATGGTAACCCTTGAGTTCCATAATCCACCTTCAATCTCTTCTAAGAAAGGTGTCTTAAGCTAGACTACATAGTATGCATATAAAGCAAGTCCTTCATACCTACCATTGTTCCAAACCACCACTCACTGCCTTGCTTAAAATGTTGCCTCCATAAGCACAATAGCATGTTTTAAAATCATGGTTGTCAGTGATTGACCATTAAGGTCACCACTTTCATCATGAAGATATAATGAGATTTTTGTCTTCAAACTTAATGCATTATGCAAGATAACATTGTGAATTATTTGTTGTGTATGATTTGATTTTCTTGCACATTTTCTGCTTTGCTAACTTCCTTTAAGACTGGGTATTGCACCCTTAGCTACAATATCAAACAACTCACTCACTATCACTTGAAGATTCCTTTCATGAGCATCCTTCTATAAAATCAAACTATTCCCTATAGACTACCTACTTACTATAGGGGACTCATTGTTTCATGGTATTGTAGTTCTTAAGATCCTTCAACCTTATTGACACTACTTCACAGTCCACAAGGTATTATTCACTATTCTCCCATCTTTGATGAATCTCAAAACACTGCTGAAACATGCAATCCACTACCTCCATTATACATTAATGGCTAAGAAGAAACATTGAACCTATGATTACCACTGTTACTTCATTTGGACAGTCATTCCATGATTGCATTTTCCTTGTCTAACACTACCAAAAGCATTTAAAAAACCCTTAAGGTCAGCAAGGGGGTAAGGAAACTCGCTGTTAAAATCTTCACTTTACTATGCAAGGTTTGAGTTTTATTATTTTGTCACTGCTCAACCTCTTTTTGACTGTCACATCTCAAGTGACTGTCATTCTTCTTACCGTAGATTGCATTTACAAATGTCACTAAGCTACATAGTGTGCTTGTTATTGGCTACAATCTTTAGATTACCAAGATTTTTATTACCTCTGATGTCTCAATCTTTTCACGGTATTTCAACCCCTCACTAATCCGCTATAGTTATTTTTTATGTTTCTAAGGAGGCCTAGGGTTTGTACCCTAATCATGCTCTTACCAATGCTTCTGTTGTTTTTTATTAGGGATCTCTCAATGTTGAGGGCCCTAGGGATAAGCTCGTCATAAGAAGTGACACATTGCATCTTTAACTAAAAATATAAATCCATGTTGACATTCGCAATGATGATTCTGACTTGTTCCTCCTTAGGAATGGGTCACTTGCTCTTACTAGCTAGCTACCTCCATCGTTATAGGAAGTTTATGATCAAGTTCAATATTCTGATTTTAGGAGTCTTAATGGTTGGAAATCATAGTAAAATCAGAATTTAATAAGTTTTGGAATTAGCATTTTAAAAGTATTTTTTTGGGGTCACATTAACTTTGGAGTATCTTCTCTTTTCTGAAATTTGGATTTGCATGCCAATTTTTTTGGTGTAAAATGCTCCAGGTATTATTAGATTATGTTACGTCTATGAATAAAAAATTATTGGAGTGTGAGTTTGATATTTTTTGAAGATCTAAATAGTCAAGCTTGGTAAAGAAAAATCATGTCAGATAATATTAGTCCAGAACAAAATGAAGAGACACTTGATAGATTGTGGGCTAAATTGAAAAGAAAGGGTGATGGGAAATGTTATTGTCCTTGCAATAATTGTAAGGGCTTAAAGACGAGATGACTTTTAATCACAACAGCTAAGAAACATTGTAAGCAGCATGGTCACGTTGAAGGGGGGCATGATTATCATCCATTGGTAAGTTGTTCATTATATGTGTTTATATTGATTGAATTTGTAAATGTTTATATCATTTTAACATTTTATATATATATATAATCACTTGATCGTGATCATAGTTTATTTGTGTCTATCATTATTATAAAGGTGGGGCACCCTAGGGCAAATGATATGGATTATCATGGCCCGGAGAATGTGGTTTTGCAAGCGGACGAACATGGAGCTGTAAATAGCGAAGATGAAGTTAATGATCCTATGGAAGAAGATGATCATGCACCAGAAAACACAGTTGAAGATGATGGTATGAATACATTGATCCATGACACATTTAGTGGTAGAGCTAATCATGATGATCAAGATGACTTTGATGATGTTCATGATTTACCTATACTTGAGAAGGCATACAAGCCTCTTTATGAAGGCTCTCAAACAACTATTCTCTCTACTGTATTGTTGATGTTGAACTTGAAGATTATGAATGGTTTATCAAACATAGCAATCTCACGGATGTTAAGGTATGTCATATATGTCATCTTTTTTCATCTATTTTAATTGTTGTTAGTTCATCACTAGTAAATAAAGGATGAAATATGTACCATTAATATTCTTTATATGAAAAAATTATTTTTTGTTGTAGATTGATTGGTGAATTTTGTTACCACCATCAAATATTTTACCTCACTCATACCGAGATTTATGTGTCATTATGAAAGATATCGAGAATGGAGTATCAAGCAATAGATGCATGTCCCAATGATCATATTATATATCATAAACAATGGGAATTTGCAAAAAAATGCCCGAATGTCATATCGATAGATATCGAACAAATCCAACTAACAAAAAGGTGCCTCGCAAGGTTCTTTATTATATTCCCATTATTCCACGTATGCAACAATTATTTAGGTGTGAAATCTTAGCACAATTTATGAATTACCATGCACAAAATAGAAGTGGAGATGACATTCTTAATTCCTGCGGATAGTTGCGCATTTGGGACATATGGAGGAAAAATTACCTTTAAAAGAAAAAGAACCCTCGTAATCTCGAGGCTTTCATTGGGGCTTGAGACGGTTTCAATCCATTTGGAGAGCTAAGATCTATTTACTTGGTGTGGCCTGTTTTTGTTATCAACAATAACATTCCTCCATGGATTTCAATAAAGAGTGAGCACATAATGTTGGCAATGATTGTTCCAAGTATTTTTTTATCAATTTTTCTTTAGCAGTAGTAGCATCTCATTTGTCTTATTTGTTGCATAATGAAGCTTATATTTTTTTCATTCAATAGTCATGTACATTAATTTATATATATTACTTGTTAAAATGGTTATAATAATTATGTAATGTTTATGTTCATTCAACTGGTAGTGCAATTAAATATATGAATGTATATATCTAGCCTCTTATCGACGAGTTATTAAAGTTATGGAATGGCGTCACTATGTATGACATCTCTAGACCAATAGGACAAAGAAAATTTCAATTCCATGCAATACTTGTATGGACAATTCATGATGCCCCAGGGCTAACACATTTTTGTGGTATGTTATAACATTTGACTACACTTTAACAATATTTAATTTGATGAAGTAGATATCATGCATGTTTTTAAAATAATCTATTCATTATATATAATTATAAAAATTCACATATTTAATCCAATTATATATGATCTTGGAGGTCTTCAAACAAAGGGAAAATTTGTATGTCCAATTTGTGGTCCAAAGATGAAATCTCTTCATTCAACAAGTTTAGGAAAGTCGGTGTTTGATGAGTATAGGAACTTCCTCCATAGAAATCATAAGTATCGAACTACTGAAAAACATCTTTTCAATGGGAAGAGGAAACTACATCAAAACCACGAAGAATGACACCTCGCCTATGGAAGTTGGAATATAATAGAATTAATCATCATGGTTATACATCCGATCAAATTGTTTATCTATCATATATGATATGTTTTGAATTTATATTTTTATATTGTGTTGTGTTTACTCATGTTGTAATTGACAATGATTGTCGTTGTTAATTTATTTAACTTATATGCTTCATGAAGGTTGTCAAGGCATTAATGGCCGACTTCCATAGGGACTGAAAAGTTATGCCAAACAATTTAGTAGGTTTCCCTAATATGAGCAGCTACAAATTGTGCATTTGTTTGATACAATGCATATCGGAAAGAATATATAACAGAAACGTTATGGAAAATATTGGATGGAAGGCATGACAAAGAAAAAATTGTCAAAATTTGTAGTGACATTCAGGAAGCCAATCATGCAATGAAAAATGTCATTCAATTAAATAGTGATGGAGACCAAATTAATATAAGTGCCCTTCCTTGGTTAGTAATAGAAGCGGCAAAACAATGCTATAAAGAAGTCATCTGAAAAATTCAATTTCTCCACCGAGTTTCACGAACATAAACAATATAATAGCAAAAGAAAGGTGAATTTGAATTGAGATGAAAATGCATGATTGACATACCTTCATTAAGGTAATTATTTTGGTATATTATATACACTTGTATAATGCATGTACTTTTCAGTGTATTGTGTTTACTACTTTTGGAAAAATAATGAAAAGATTATTTTATAATTGTTGCAGTACGTTCTACCTCTATCTATCCCAGACAACTTTAACAAAAATGTCAAGCAAGTTATATATGATCTTGTAAAATACATGAGGTAAGTAACGAGATTTGTTTAATTCGTTGTATACATCTTATAATTGTCATTTGTTTTACTTGTTATGTAATATACTGTATATTTTTGTTAAATCTCATTAATATATTTGCGCCTTAAATCACTTGTAGATGGTTGTCATCTAAAGAAATCCATAAATAAGATATAAATTATTGGAAGAAAAAAATTCCTCGTCTAATGTGTGAAATGCAAAAGTGTCTACCTTCAACATTTTTCAATGCACAAGAACACTACCTCATACACCAAGTTGAGGAGATTGAATTGTGTGAACCTATACACACAAGGTCAATGTGGATGGTTGAGAGGCACTTGAAATTTTGGAAGGCTTTGGTTAGATAAAGAGCACATCCTAAGGGTTCTATGGTGGAGGGATATATGGTATACCAGACCATGGTGTACATTAGTGAATATCTTCCTAAGTTTGCAGCAAAGATCCATGTAGATTGCATTTGGGATCTCAACTCCATTAACAAATTCGAAGGGGAGTACCTGATGGGGAAAGGTAGATTGAGGAAAGTGAGAGGTAATTATAAGATGGTCATGGAGATTAATTGGAATACATTTTATATATGGTTTTATGTATATTGTACTTATTTAATTTTTAATCTTCAATATACATCAATTATAAATTAAGGTCGTATACTGTGGTATTTAACTAATTATAAATTCGTTTAGCCAAATTTCAAAATTTTTTATACAGTTGGTCGAGAGTGGGATGCATTACATTTGTACGTCGCGAACAATCTTGATTGGATGATGGTATGGATTGAACGATGTCAACAATCTGGTCGCACATTAACATGGGAAGGTGTGGCTTCATTGGTTAAAGAAGCTCATCGTAATGGAGATTCCAATGTTACACCAAGGGAAATTGATTTAGCATATGTTTAAAGAGATAAACAGGTACGTATAAATATATTAATCACCCATATTATTTAATTATTTTCAAGTATATTGGCGTATATATATATATATATATGTTGAGATTGTTTTCTTTGCATACATTCAGCCAAGAATAAATATGTTTATCAACTGACGATATTGCAATAATTTTTACATGTTTGACATATTGCAGGTGAAACACCACAAGGCTATGTGGTGTAATGTTCATAAATTTTGAATCAAAATGTTGGATGACATGAAGAAAACTTGTGATTCTGGTATAACTGCCATCTTTCAAGTGACTAATGTTTCATCTAGAAGTGACATACATCCAGAAGTCTTAGGAAATTGATACTATAGGATTTTGGATGATATAATTGAGTGTGACTTTAAATCCTTCAGATTAATTTTGTTTGTCTTCCTATGGTACAAGCTACGATTGAATGAAAATGAACCTGAGAGAACTTTTATTGAACATGATAATGGATTTACCATGGTTAATACAAGGTTGATCGAGCGAGTTGGAAATGAGCCCTATGTTCTTCCAAGCCAATGTGAGCAGGTATTTTACTTAGAGGTTCCAGGTAAACCGGGTTGGTCATTTGTTGTTAGATATGATACAAGAGGAAGGCCAGTAAAGTATAATGTGGTGGAAGAAGAAGATATCGAAGAACTAGAAGATGATGTAGATGATGATTAGGATCAACAGTTAGTTGATGATGTCCCTGACGAAGATGTCGAAGAGGAGGAACTAGATGATGATGATGTAGGAGTTAATGTTCATGAAGATGACATCTGTGTGGACGATGACATTATCTAAACTGATATTGATGACGATGATGATGATATGACCAATCCTTACAATGTCGAATCTGGATCGGATGATACAGACAAAGAGTTGGATGAAGAAGAAGATCAATGACATTGAAATGTATAAGTTATGCGATTATATTATCTATTTTATATTAATTTCTTTTTGATAGACTATATTTGACTTATGTGGTTACATAATTAATTTTATGATATTTTTAATTTTTATGCCATTACATAATTAATTTAATGATGTCCTTTTAATGTTTGAAAGGTCAAAAATTAAAACATTTCAATAGTGATGTTAACAACCTTGAAATTAGTGTGTTTTATGTTTCATGTGATCATAAAAGATTAAAAATTCAGTTGTAGAGGTGGTTGTTCAGTGGTTGACGTGTATGTTGGTTCTTTTTACAATGTAGCTAAGTTTGTCTTCTAATCTACCTATGGAATTTCCAATTCCAATCGAAGGCAGCTCAAAGGACCTGGACCAACTGATGAGGACTTTAAAAGCCTCCTACACTTCAGGCTCTGCAAGACCCGGGAGGGTGATCCCTTAATGTGTTTAGAACCTTTGCACCATTATTATAAACAACATTAACAATAGCAGATGATCTCACTTAATATCTCAACATGATAAGATAATATCAACTAGAATTGGTTGTTCATAGACAAAATCAACTATCTAGAGAGAGATGACTAAACACAATCCATTGTATAAGATAGTCAATGATTTGTAATTTCTAGCAAGCTCTACAAAAAGACAAACAAATACTGAACTACACTAGTAATTACAACTTAGATTAGTGCCATACATCCATTGTAGGAGTCAAATTCATAAGCATCTAGAGGTTTATAACAAATTTAATACATCACATATAAGATCCCTAACAATATTGCATTACAATTTCATCAGTATGCATTCTAACCCAGGACTACTTATCAAATCCTTATACAGCACATATCCACCTATAATCCTATTCAAGCATTTTGATTAATTCCTTGAATTAAAGCTAAAATAGAATCATACACACCACAACAGTGAGATGGATAAAACAACCCTTAGTTATTTCATTCAAATTTTAGATATGCATGTACAATGGAAAGACATGAGCTCGAATTTTCATTTCAAATCAAATGCTAGTATTGTTATACAACATTAAATCTCTATGAACTCAAAACCTAAATTGCATTTCTCTAAAACCATCGGACTTTACAATTCACTCTGCAACTTCACCTAGACTCGACAAAAATTATCTAACTTGCTAACCCGTACTTCTGGCCTTGAAATCCTTCTTATAGAAAATGAAGGAGCAAACAAGCACCGGGCCAGAAAGTACACCTGTCACCAGTCAATTAGAGCACCTGGTGATATTCCAAAATTTGTTACAACAGCCACCACCTTGAAAAATATTCTTGTTCATCATATCAGCTGAGGAACGTTGATGCAAAAAACCACAAGAAAACCGCACTGAGAAAGTCGTCAACACAAAACTGGAACCGTTGCAACCGCAACATCTAATCTGCCACCTGTTAGTAGTTCACTCCTTTTACTCCTCCTTAGTCAAATATTTAGTTACCCAATTCTGGTACTCATCATCAGTCAGCCAGTCAAAATTAATTACCTCATCCACCTTGGTATTATAAGGTGTGTATTTTACCACCACCTGATTCGCATCCCTTTCAAAAGAATCCAAAAATGAGCTGGTACTAATGATTTTGTCCATACAGCTCACCAACAAATCATAATCTGAGTCATCACAAATTGAATTGATTTGATTATTGATGGCCTCACTTGCTTGAGCCTACCATTGTTGAAATGACCTAATTTTCCCCTACTCATCAATTATATCAGGTAACAATGTGTTACCCCAATCATTGAAATTCTTCACCAGCTCCCTAATCTTCCTACTCAAGTCATCTGGTAAGGTTTGAAAACCTTGCAATGATTTTACTAACACATGAGTAGGCTTTAATGATTGGGGTCTATTATTTATATCAAACCTTGAGGCCTTATACATGATATCCAGATCACTGGCCCTAGGGATCCAATTGTCAATTATTGGTATCGCTACTTCCTGATCCCTATCAATATTCTTTATTGATGCTAACAGCAAAGAATATAAAGAATATATAGATAGAAATTTGCTATCAACCTTTTCATTTAAATGCCTCAAAACAGTAGTAACAATTTCCTTTTGCTTTAAGAGAGATCCATCCTCACTTTTCTTTAATGATGCCTAAAATTCATCAATTTTTTGCAAGAGCTGCTTCTTTGTAGGATTGACAGAGCACTTTGTTTCTTCTTCAACTTCCTCTAAAGAAAGGGTGAGGATGGGATTCTGACTGGGAGATCCTAGAGTGGAAACAATTGGAGAAGTAGGAGGCACTGACCCTGCTATTGAAGGTAATGTACTGGTTCCTAGAGCACTTGATGTCTCCCCAATCTGCTTATACCTAAACCTCTCCACTTCAGTTTGCAACTCAACATTTTTCTGCTGCATCTTGTTGTACTCCTCAATCAAAAGGTTATATTTTCCCATTAAGTTCTTCCTTTCAACTTCCTCCCTTTCAGCAGTCTTTTGGGCCAATTTGGCCACATTCACAGTCAAATTAGTGGCCTCAGTGGTTGAGGTCTCTGAAGTTCTCTTTATTATCAATTCTCCCTTGAAATTTGGATTAATGTCAAAAACATCTGGTTTTCTCCATTATGGGGCCAATGCCCAAATTGCCAGAGTTTCATATTCCTCACTGAAAGCAGAGTTTTGCAATGCTACCTTGACCTCTTCTTCAGAGTCTTGAAAGGGATTCTTAGACTTCATAATAGAATTAAAGGCTACTGCATCTACAATGTCCCATTCAGGCAGAATTAATACACCAACCTGACTCACCAATTTTCTTCCTTCTTTAGGAGTGATGTTCTTGAATTCTTCCATTAATTCAGCTTTTACCTCCTCATCATTCTCCTTGTCTGACCTGGAAGGCCTTAGTTCTCTTCTCTACCTACATTTATCTTGATACTCTTCAAACTTCATCCTCCATACCAATTTCAAGAATACAAGAGTTTTTACAAATTTATTGTCATCTAGAAACTCCTTGCATGCCTCCATTCTTGCATCTTGTACACTTTTACCTTTCATATCTAAATCAGATAAAACTAATTTAGCTGGCCTAGGAGGGGAAGGCATACCAACTTCCATGTCTTGATCAGTAACAATAATCTCATCCATCAGATCCTCCTGTGGTTGATCAATTCTTTGCGTCTTAGGGCTTGGCTCGGATGGTGGTGATGAGGGATTGACTTCCGGTGATGATTCTAAATCCATAATTTTGATTTCCCCAGGCACTTTGAATTTTGGACTTGGTTGTGGAGGCACTTTCATAATTTGTTTTCCTTTTCTATCCACTTCTTCATCACTACTACTATCCTTTTTCCTCCTGTAAATGGGCCACCTTTTCGTAGGCTAGTATGTTGGCCTTGTTTCAATTGTTCTAGCACCTTGCTCTTGTACACCCAGACTCAATTCTAAATTTATCTTTTTTTCTCAATGTGCCCATAATTTCCTTGAAGTTTCCCATCAGAAAATCAATTTTCTTATGGTGGAGACTGAACTCCAACAGTGGATCATATTTTAGATCCATTTTGTGCACAACATCTAGTAGCTTACCATAAGCTATCCATTTCTCCTTGTTCAACTCCTGTCTATTCAAATCAAATTCATTTCTAATCAAGTCTTCAGGGAAATTGAACTCATGCACAAATTTTCCATCTTTTATTCTTTGTCTGAAAAGAGCAAAGAAACCATCAAGATCATGTTGTCGCTTTGGTCCACACCTCAAATGGTAATCGTTAAAGAAATTATCAAAATGCGTTCAACCTCCTTTTGAAAATACAAAATTAGACACCACTGTATAATCTGGGAAAAATGTTCCCTTACCCCTTCCAGTGAGTTTTTCCTCATGAATACAACCTATCTGCCACATAACTTCTGCAAATCCCACTCTTGGTGGCACATTGTATGGTAGTATATGAGGGGCTCCTTGAAAACCATATACTCTCAAGACAGTGTTGACTGGGTATAGGATAATGTCACCCCAGTTATGGTAAACCTTCAATTCTGGCTTCCTCTCCTTTAGCCTGAGGAAATCATGTAATTCCTCATGGATCCTAGGTATATTCACCATTAATCTAGCCCTTAATCTAGAAGCAAAACAATTATCAAATTGCACATAACTAGTACTTTCCTTAGTACAAGATAAATCTACAACCTATATCTGTACTGGCAATCTTTCTCCATCAAATGATTGCCTTAATTTTATCCTCTCAGAGAAAAAGTCAACATTCTTAAACAAAAACATATGCATTAGAATAGAATACCAAAAGAATTGAGTGTCAGTATCATTGTTTTGTAGCTTTGATAGCCCTTCATGCATCCTCTCAGGCAAGAAAGAAGTGAAGTCATAGGTCACAGAGAAGTTAGGGTGTTGTATTTGCACCCCTATGAACATATAAGCAATGGGCATTACCGTACCAGGACTGAAACCCAAAATTTGACATAAAAAATAGAAAGTGGCCAGGAAATGGTTTGCAAAACAATTTAATTTGAAAGGTTCCTAGTCACTGAGGTTGATATGAAATTTTGAACCTCCTGCCCTAGCCAGATGAGGTGGAAGCAACCTTGCTCTAAAAAGATATTTCAATTTTGCATACTCCTGCTTCATTTCTTCAAGGTTGATAGGAACCAAGTCTTCACTCGGTTCACTCAAGTCAAAAATATGTTGGACCTCTTCTCTGTTAATTCTCAATAGAACCTTTCCATCATTGTCCTCGATTATCCATGTAACAGGGTCATATCTTGCAGCCACTGTCCTAAGCAGGTCTACATCAAGGAATACATTTGGTACCACCAGCTTCCCCATATCATACATCCATCCATTTGAAAAAGGGTGAGGCAAATTCCTCTGTCCATACCACAATCTGAACAATTCCAAGCTAGTGAGGGGAACCCTAGCATCGACAATATTGGAGCAATTATACACTAACCCTTCCCCCAGGATTTTCCCTCGCATTAGGACCAATCCCTTCCTCTATCATTCATTGACAAGGAAAATTGATCTGCGAAATCATCATACAGGTTTTGTTTCAAATATTTAGTCTGGCCAGAATGTTGTTTGGGTGGTGCCATCTCAGACAAACTAGGGCTTCTTTACAATGCTATAATTCAGATAGCAAGGACTAACCAGAGATAGAAAATTATAGGAAAAAACACTACAATTTCTCACAACTATAATTAAACTATAGCCCTAACACATTCATCAACAAGCTCATAGCACATCCAGCTAATCCTTTCCCAAATTTAAATACAAAATGACTAGGAGGCACAAAAAATAAATTCACAGCTTTGTTCGCAAAACTCCCAAATTTTGGGTGCAAAAACTCACAATTCTACCTTTGGCTCTAAAACTGCTCCACGAAATAGTTGAATGCTTTGTGATACAGACCAAGCAAGAAAATTGATTTTATTGTCAATCAAATTATGCCAACAAGTGTCTCATCCACCATTAGAGCTCAATTTCGCGCTGCACAAACGGCTCCAACCATATTTGATGCAAATTTAAATTCGAGTCATCAATGGCCACCTTCAAAAAAATCTGACACAATTGCCAACACGACGATAAGGGGCCACCTTTCCATACACTATGAAGGAAGTCTACATGGCGGTTGCCCACGATATCGCAATCCTGAAAATTTTGATCCTGCAATGGTGGGAAACTGTTGATCCTAAGCATCAAAGATCTCATTCCTTTAACACAGTCGCCAACCATGTCATTAACCTTCGAGCAGATTTTCCAACAAGATTATAACATATCCGTTGATTTAGAACATGTGTGTCTCGAGAACACTTTAGTAATCCGCCCCTTAATACATTTAAAGTCGGCTAGTGTTTCCTTTACTCTTTAGGCTTCATCAGATGAGACACGTGGCGCTCGCTCGTGATTTCACAATCAACCCAAGCACCATCGCGGGATGGCGGGGAACAACTCAGATCAAATGGAAGTTGGTCAACAATAGCGCAAATTTTATCCCTCAGATAGGACACATGGCTCCCGCCCGTGATTTTGCGATCCTTCAATTCCTGATCATGGGATGGCGGGCACTGTTGATATCTATAGGAAATAGATCAACGACAGCACTAAATCAACCATTGCAAAATACAACATTCATTAAAAGGAGAAGTGGGCATTACTAGGTGGATGACAAACAACAACATAAGTTGTTTTTTAAAAGATGAAACACGGGGCCAACCAAGACTTAGGAAATAAAACCCTGCGGAGGAAATAAAGTATTAAAATCAAAGTTGGGTTTTAATTTTAATCCAGTGACGTAAGCCTAAGCCATTAACCCCAATGGTCATATCACTGACAGCTTAGCCAAAGTCTTTCATTAAATACTAACCGTGCAATGTGTAGGTTTTTCAAATTCGAAGATATGGGAGAAGATCTCGATCATACCCCGCCAACTCGCAGACCTAAGGTGTCACCCTATTATTTGGTGCAAGGTCAGCAAAACACAGATGTGTGTCTTGTATGGAATGTGGGGCCCAATCTCCACTATTGAGCTCATAACCCGTGGTTTTAGATCAACAACCAAGATCAAAAGCTAATGTAAATCTCTATTGTTCCCTGCTAGCTCACAGGAGGAAGATGAAGGTTGGTTAAAAGCCGCGAGATCAACAAGATTGCGATGTGTAGCTCCAACCGTTCAGTTTGCAAAGTGCTTAGGACCTGCTGACATGTATTAATGTTATTGGTCATGAGGAAGGTGAACGATGCTTCATTGGATGTCAAACCGAGTTAGCCTGAGATAAACCGTTTGATCTGCCAACTCTTCAAGAGATCAATGGGCAGTATTCAAAGTTAGAAAATGGCACATGGTGGTTGTTTTATTGTACAACCGGTGAAGCATTAATGAATTATTCCTTTCTTGTGTAGTCGTGTTGATCTCAATCTGTGTGAAGATGTTGTTAGCAATCATGAAGGGTGATCTGTGGATTCTCATGCAGCTCTAGTTAAACGGTGACAGTACATACGTTGCCAAATTGCTATGTTTGCACATGCATTTTTACTAAGCATTGATGAAGGTTTCCATTACCTCGCAAAATAAATACAAGAGGAATTAACTACTAATAGTGTCATTCTTGTAGCAGTTAGAGCACTTTGTGGGATGAGTCTAATCAAGTTTGAGTGCTTGTCTAATAAGAGAAAATGAGTAAGTCAATAAGGAGGTATGTTCGTTTGAGCTCACAAAAGCTCAGTCCTGCTATTCAGGAAGGTGCTTTGGTTGACAAGCCCAGGCTTGTGCCCACTAGATGCAGTAGAAGGTTGTAATTCCAGGACGTTGTTGCTCAATTGGTAGATGACAAAGGCAAGCAGTCAGTGTGCTCTATTACTAGTGTCGGTAGGAAAATAAGGTATGGGCATGGCTCCTCTAGATGCCAACACTCACCCATTGACCTTACGAGCAACACTTCTGATGATGTAACCGAGACCAACTTTGACTACTGTCGGTATTTACCTCGCTTCAATCACAGTCTTCCCTTTGATGAGGAAGTGATATTTGTGGTTCCATTGGCTATTAAAACCCCAAGCGGACAGACTAGAACTGTATTGGGAAAGGACAAGAAAGAAGATGAGGTTGAGGGTCTATCGTATTGGGAAACAACTAGAAGTGGGCGTGTATACTAGGGTCTGAGTGTTGGTAAGGGTAGGGTGGTAGGTAAATAAGAAGTTGTTGTGGTGCCTTCATGGCAATTTGGTTGCCTGGTTTTTTGCGTGGATAGCGACAAACGGGATTTTGATGACAATTTTTGTTCCCTTTTCTTTTAGCTTTCCCCAATTCTATATGCACTATGTTTTGCAGATTGAATGTGTGGGAAGTTTTGAAATGAAAGTCAAATGCAATGGAGATTTTGTTCAAATGAAAATTTGTGGTGAAATTACATTTGAGCCCGAAGTTTGTTGCTCCCTTGTCATATAAAAGGGAATTCAAGGCTCATTTGTAGGGAGAGAACTGATGAAAGCTCTAGCTAGGTTTTGAGTTGAATATATGGATAGAAAGATATCTATGGTGCCATTGGTTGTTAAAACTCCAAGCGGACAGAATAGAATAGATAGCCTGTTTTAATTTTTGGATGAATATATGCAAATTATCTTAAATTGTATGCAGATATGACTTATAAGCATGAATAAATGTATAATTCTAATATATTTTCTCTCCTTATGTGGATTTGAGTGATTTTTGAATGAAATGTTAATAATGTTGTCATTCTTCTTTTGAGAATTTGTTCAATTGTGTGTCTATGTTTTTGCTTTGATTCAAGAAAATCAATTAAATGCTTAAATGGAGTCATAAGTTTACAATTATTTACAAAGGATTTGATAAGTAGTAATATATCAAAGAATTGAGCTCCATAATGCAAGGTATTATATGAGTAGTCCATTCTATTAAATTCTTGGGTCATTTCTGCTAACAGTAAATGGATAACTAAATATTTAACTGACGAAGAATAAAAGAATAATATGTAAATGGGTCACTCACTCACTCCCTCTATCTCTCTCCCCTTAACCCTAAACCCTTAACCCTTAAACTCTAAACCCTTAATATTAGGTTTGTATTAAAACATTATAAAAGTATAAATTTTTGGAGTTCTATTAGGAATTGAATGATAAATGATGATGAATGGGAAAATCTAAGACACTTTAATATTTTCAACTAAAAATTTGGAGTTCAATTAGGATTAGTGTTCACTTAGGGTTAGGTTTAGGGTTCAATTAATATTTAATTTGGGTTAGGATTGAGGATGAGGTTGGGGTTTAATTAAGGTTATGAATTCAATAAGAGTTCAAATAGGGTCAAGGATAAGGTTAGGGTTGGGGTTAAGGTTCAATTAGGATAAGAATTAGTGTTAGGGTTAGGATTAGAGTTCAGCTGTAGTTCAAAGTTAGGGTTATGGTACAATTAGGACTACTGTTCAATAAATGTTCAATTAGGGTTAATACTTAATTAAGGTTAGTTTTAAAGTTCAATTAGGGTTTGGGTTTGGGTTGGGATTATGAATCAAGTAGGTTTGGGTTAGGGTTTGATTAGAGTTAGGTTTAGGGTTTAGTTAGAGTTAGGGTTAGGGTTAGGGGTATAATTCAATTATTCTTGGTCAATTACAAGTGATTTGGTGTTCAATTAGGGTAGGGGTTTAGGGGTCAAAATAGGGGTTGGGGTTTAACTAGGGTTAGGATTAGAATAGAATAGAAATTTTTCTGTTTAGTATGATATCTAGAATTTGGTATAATTTTATAAAGTGAAATGATTTGGACCCGCGAGAAAAAAA
>VDFB02000363.1:24661016-24682899 GCA_007258455.2 Sequoia sempervirens
TCTTATTTAATGTTGCTTCAATTGATGTTATCCATGGTGAAATATTGCATTATAAGGTTATTGAATTATGCTATTCTAACTTGAGATGTTTATGTATACTGCTAATGTTATGAACATGTGACTGTCGTGAGATTATGTCAGTGGATGTAGGTATATGAACCATTCCTCCAGGCGGAGGGGAAGTATCACTCGGGAGAGGAGCTTGGTCGGATAACCGGTAAAGTGAACCATCTAAACATAAACACACATCACCTTAGATTGAGTGAACTGAGTCAGTTGTGTTGGTTATAGGTAAGTCATCCGTACCTTGTAGGTTTGCATTAGGAATCTAGTCTACTTTTGTATGCTTTTATGAGTGATGTTTATCTATGTATTTTTCTTGTGATATTATGATCATTATGATGGTAACATAAATGGATTTAAGTGAATCGGAAGTGAACATATATACATATATATAGTATATACATGTATCCATATGTATATACATATTGATACAAACGTATGTTGGCAGATGGATATGTTCATACAAATGCATTGATATGGTATACCTACATATACATGTACATAGAGGTATATAGAGGTATATACATGTATATATGCACACATCCTATATTATGTGGATATTAATAATATTATATTATTATTGCCTTGCGAATTTACATATACATATATATATACATATATATATACATATATATATACATATACACACACACACACATATATATATATACACACACATATATATATATACATATCGGATATGCTAACTTTCTCACGATATATTTATAGTGGGATATATATATATTATAGTAAAAATAATACACACATATATATATTATACCATTGTATATATATATGTACATTATTTAGGTACTATATATATAATATAATATTATATATATTTCTTATAAACTCATATTTGGAAATTAAATTATTTCCCATATTGATTTAATATTAATCTCTCAACTTTGAAAATCAAATTATATCCTAATTGATTAAATATTAAATCATACAATTTTGGAAAATCAAATTATTTCAATTGACTGAATATTCATCATTTATCTTTGAAATCAAATATTTTTGAATCGTTAAAGTTTATATCTCTTAAATTATGAAGCACATGAAATATTTCCATCGACTATGGTTTATATGGGAAAAAAATTGCATTTAAATTTGAGGTGCCACTGAGTGAAATCACGTCACTTGTAGATGCGTGTATGAGTGAAACCACCAAGGTGTTTAAAACACATGACTGAGTCAAAGCTGCAATCAAGAATGAAACCAACGCAGGAATCCAACATTGTCGACTTAGCAGGTGGGGAATAGGCGATGTGTACACAATTTAACAAATGAATTTTTCTTTGTCATCATCTTTACCCGCCATAATATGAAATTGGTGCCACATCTAAAGAATAAACATGTAGGTGTCGATTGGCACAATTTCTCCATGTGTTTGGAATTAGTCTTCAATGTTGTCAATTACTGGAGGATGATTCACCATTTTCTTTGTTGAGTGTGGTAAGGAATTAGAGCCACCTCCAGGTTGAAAATGTCTAATAGTTGTGGTGGAAAACCACATGCCAAAACCAAAAAGGACATTGGGCTCTATAAAAAGTCGGCTAACCTACCTCATTGGGATGCATTCACTCATTCATATTCAATCATTCTTATTATACTCATTTTACTGTGATTCTAGACTGAAGTCGTAATTTCCTCTTTCATACTGAGATATTTGTGCATCATACATTTACTAGTTGTAAGTAAATAACAACTTCCACCATTTCTGAGTATCTATTAAAGAAGGTGTATTATACCAAATCATACACTTGCTAGTTAAATACTTCTGTGTTATTACCAGTTTTGAATATCCATTTTCTGAGTGAGGAAGAGTGAAATCTGAGAGGGAGTTGTCAGTTATCTGTGGTGTTGGAAGTTATTGGATTGATCAAAAGAGAAGGTTGTGTTATCAACATTTTGTGGAAAAACAAATTATAGGCATGGGATATTCTTCTACTATCTATTTCTATGGTTATCCATTTAATACTTCTTGAATTATATTTACTATCTATGCATAGGAAGGGAAATGATTAAAGATAAAAGATGCATTATAGTTGTATTCTGCATTTTTTTTATGATCTCCATATAAGGAGAATATCAGTTGCATTAGTTACTATATACTAGGTTTGAAATGAAGGCATGAGTCAAGTAAAGATTAACAACTAAGGTATTAGGTTAAATCAGAAGAGCTTGTGATACTCCTAGGATTAGGATTCCATTATGGGAGGGAACTTGTGAAATACTTGTTATGCTAATTCATTTCTAGTAGTTTAGTATGTTGTAGGATGTTTGGGGTACGAAATATCCATTGGAGGACAAAACCTATGCGTAGTGTAAGATAGCCCTAAGTCAAATCGACCCTGAATAGTGTATGTGATAGATGACCCTCAATAGAAATATTGTATGAAACACTTTGGCCAAAGTAGTGTAATGTATAAACATCCACTCGAACTATGTGATGATTACACTGTCACTTCACCGTGATCCCGTATTACATACTAGTTTGAGAGTTGTTGTCTTGCACATGATTTAGTTATGTAGGACACAACACTATGCTCAATTGGTTAACAATATTGGTTACTCTGCCAATCTCTTCGTCGAAGGGAGGGCCATCTATCGAATGATAGATGTGCGGGGGACCGCACTATAAGTTCGTGGTTGATGGAAAATCGCCCGAGTGATGCTTCTCCTCCACAAAAGGCGACTGTAGTACCAAGATTTGAAAGGACAGATTCTTGGACTTCTTACTACTATTTGTTCAAAAGCTCCATGAGCTATGTTTGTACTTGTATGTCTTCTTACTCTGATGTTTATTTGAAAAGGAAAATATTATTTTTTGAAATATATTGTATCATGTTGTGATGTTTTCAATAAATAGAAAAGAAATTTTTGATTACCATTTCTATTCACTCGTTATCTTTATTGTTTGGTCTAAAATTAAGAAATTTTTACTTCACGAAAGGGTTAGTACGTCACATTATGGCTGAGGGTCTTGGTAGATTTCTTAAGTCTTGGGTTTCCTAGGGCATGATCCAAGGTTGGTGTTGGGGTAATGGGTTGCCACAACTCTCTCATCTTTAGTTTGTGGATGGCATTGGGCCCTTATGGGGAGGGTCACCTTCAGGAGGTTGTTTCTTTTAGGTAGGCTTTGGATATTTACCTTGCTACTTTAGGTCAGAAAGTCAATGAGCACAAGTCATCTATCTACTTTTTTAATACTCCTTAAGCTATTCAACGGTGGATTGCTAATATTTTGAGGTTTTAGATTGGGTCTCTTCCCTTTTTCTATTTGGGAATACCTCTTGCTGTTGGTAGGCAGCCCAGGTCTTCCTGGTAGAATTTGCTTGATAAGTTGCACAATAAGGTCACTCATTGGACTCATCATTAGCTATCTACTACTGCAAGAGTGACTCTTCTGAAGTTTGTTATCTAGGCTCTCCCTATTTATAAGTGTTTTGTTCAGACAACTCCTTTGTATTTCCTGAGGGTATTTGATTCTCTTTCATGATAATTCTTTTGGAGTGGTAACTTGTAGACGGCTAAGTGGAGTCTTGTTAAGTGGGAAACTGTGTGCAGGCCGTAGAAAGAGGGGGGCCTCAAATTACGTTCTACTATTTTGAATGGGAAAGCTCTTCCAACCAAGTTATATTGGTGTTGATGTACTAGTCAGCATCAGCTTTGGGCTCGTATTCTCATGCATAAGTATCATAAGGATGTTAACACTTTTGATGTTCCTTGTTTCCCTTAGAAGGAAGGGGATCTATGATTTGACATACTCTAAAATCAGGGGTTGAGTTGGTTAAGAAGGGGCTATTTTGGATCTATCATACGGGTTCTCAGGCTCTTTTTTGGTGGGATTCTTGGGATGGTCATCCTCCTATTCTTTCTGCTTACCCTCACCTCCATCCTCTTTGTGAACATTTTACTGCTGCAGGTTGGAATACAATTGATCATTATAAGATTGTTCAGAATCTTGGACTGGCTGCTAGTCTTAGATGGAAGCACTCCTCAGATTGGACGCCAGGAGGGTTAGAGGAGGATAGGCAAGAGCTAGATTAGATTCTTGCTTCACGTGAATGCAATACCTTGGAGGGGTAGGATGTCTTGGCTTGGAGTAACAATGATTTATCTAGTAAGTACTATATTTCAAAGAGTTATGGAGAGCTGGTTAGGTAGATGTTTGGGGACATTGAGGTTCCTTGGTGGAAGCACATGTGGAACAAATTTTCTTGGCCCAAGTGCAATTTTTTTATGTGGCTGGTAGTCCAGAACCAGTGTCTTACTTGAGATAACTTGTGCAAGCGAGGGTTCCAAGGTCCATTGATGTGTGTTTTGTGTTGTAATAATGAGGAGAGTGTCTCTCATCTCTTCTTCCATTGTTCCTTCCCTAGGGAGCTATGACACTTATGGTGGGGTGTGTGAAACCAGGATTGCTGGCATGTCTCTTTTTTGGCAGAGTTCTTTGCCCGGTGGGGGAAGGTCCTTGTTAAGACTTCTTTTCTTCAAGTTATTTGGGCTCTTGGACCGACCTTTATTATATAGCATATCTAGCTAGAGAGGAATTGCAGGATTTTTCAAGATGTGAAGTTGGTTGTCCAACATTTGTGGTGGAAAATTCTTCATTCTTTGGGAGAAGCTATTTCGGCTAAGTGTGACTTGGCTGAGGGTGTGGATCCGAGAGATGTTGCCTGTTGCACTCGTCTCAACCTTCCTCTTTAGAGTGGTGCTGCTTAGGGTGTTGGATAGATAATGAGAAATAGATGTTGACATTCTCTTCAGAAGATAAATAGAGTGGGGTTTGGTGTCCTCCTCCTCAGGGTGTGTTGAAAATCAACACAGATGGTTCTTCTCGGGGAAATCCTGGTCATGTTGGTATTGGGGGTGTTGGGAGGAATAGTTCTGGGATTGTTGAGTTTATCTTTTCTATTTATAAGGGTTTGCATACTAACAATGTGATGGAGGCTCTTGCCATTTTATATGTTGTGGAGCCCGATTTCCCTCTTGGGTGGAGATGGATCATTGTGAATCCGATTCTCAAGTGGTGGTGACTTTGTTGAAGAGGCAACAGTTAGAGGATGTTAATTGGCATTTGGTTGTAACTATAAAACAAATTCTTAATTTGTGTGCTTTCTTGGAATTTGTTACTTTCTGCTACATTCCTAGAGAATGGGATGGGGTTGTGGATTGTTTGGCCAAATGGGCTTTCGATCATTTGCAGAATTGGAACATTGTGGATAGGGGTCAATTGCCCTTGGATTTGTCTCAAAAGTTGGACCACTTAGTGGAGATTGACAGGGGTGTGTAATGCCCTTGCTTTGTACTGCTTTATTTTGGTTTGAATAAATTTTTACCCCTCTTTTAGTTCAAAAAAAGGCCTAAGTTTCCAAGGGTGGAGTTATGGTAAATGTGTTTGTTGTGTAATGGTTCAGTTCTTGTAATATGTCACCTAGATGTGTAAGTCTAAGGAAACATTGGGCATGCTTCAATCTCTAAATATAAGAAATTATTGTTAGGGAAATGTGAATTTGATAAGTGCAATCATAGAAGTCATTTATGTTAATCTTTAAAGAAATGAAACAAGTGTGTTTTGGGTATCATTCCTCTAATTTGTTGTGGAAATATAAAGGAATAAATTAAATCCTTGATTGGGTTAAAATTATCAGATATCCCATATAGGATGTGTATGCACCTACAATTCTTGAATTAAAAAAAAAAAACCTAGTTCTTTCCCTTTTTCATTGGTGTACTTTGTAACATAATGTTGTACCCAAAATAAAATTTTTTTGGCATTATGTGTAAATTAGGCTAAATCTTATTAAATTCCATGTTAAGTCGGTTTAGAGTCCAGAGTAATCATATACAGAATCTTGGTGGGTTTGTCCAAAGGAACACCGTGCAAAAGTCTAAAAAATTGAAAATTAGGGTTTTAAGCCTATTTTGAAACCCGAAATGGGACCTTCGAAATGATGATTGAAAATGATTTTTGATAGGTTAAAGAGCTTCGATCACATTAGTCAGTGGAGATCATCAAAGAGCGAGTTTACTCACAGTGGAGTCTATTTCTATTTTCAGAACAAAGTTAAGACTCATGACCATTAATGGCCAGTTAGCTGATACCAGTCTTTGAAAGCTAAGCTTCAAAAGCTTCAACAGCACTTAACCATGGCGGAAAAGGTAAAAAAATGATGCTGTTTGATGAAGGGGATTTTCAAAAAATGAAAAATGCTGAAAATTGACTAAGTCTGGAGAATGCACGCCTTGCTGCCAAGAGGAGGCTATGCAGTCAAATGCCTTAGTCATTTCCCCAAACATCCATACACGATGAACGTGAGACATGAAGAAATGGTGATCTTCGACGGAGGAGTTTTCTAAAATTGAAAAAGGTCGAGATTTGACTAACTCTGGAAACGTTACGAAGGAGAAACAAGTTCACGTGCTGAAAAGAGCCTTTTCAAGCAGGGGCGCCCATGATCTTTAAAGGTCAAATGCAGTCAGTAAGATCATCCAAAGCAGTCATTCTCGGCCCGTTTGATTCTTTGGCTCTATGATGAAACAAACATCCAGATCATCCGATGAATAGATCACAAGCAGCTGCTGACGAAGCAAAAAGAGGCAGTTGAGGAAATATCAAGAAACCACAGTTGACGACAAAGTTCTAAGGAAAAAGAGCCTTTCCAAAAGAAAGGCGCCCTTCTTTCTTGACCTCCAGATGCTGATAAATGACAAAAGGCTTCCCAGGATATCTTTCTCAGCCCAAGTAAGAGCGTTGGATGTCTACGGATCAAAGTAGGCAACTTGTCCGGATGGAAATAGTGGGCTAAAGGCAAAGCTTTTTCAAGGGCGCCACGCGGATAAAAGGAACCCTAAGCTGAAATCCGGGTTTTTGAGAAGCGATCATTTTTGGCGAAATGTTTGGAGTACACGATGAGACATCCCGAAGCGAAATCATGCGACTCTCCGTCCAGCGAAATCGGATCAAGGCCGCGAGAGGTCATTTCAAAGGCGAAGAATGAAGGGTGAAGAAAAATCACCTAAGGCATAGAAAAAGCGCCTTTTCTTAGGAGACACCCATTCTTACAGAGCCCCTAAACTCAACTTTTATCTGCTCTGATCTCGGGCACTTCTTTCGGTTGGATCCGGCTCCGCGATGAATGTCAAGTGGCGTCACCGGATCAACGAACGCTGGTCCGAGGATCAGCATTTTACATTCGAGGAGAGAAAATAATAAAAAAGCACCCAAAAAATCAAAGCGAGGGCCTTGAAGAGTCAAAGGTCAGTTGTTGATAAAGTCAAGCTTTTTGAGTTAAAATTTGGCTAAAACACTCCACGATGCGGTGGAAATGCCTTTTGAACTTTAGATCAAGCCCAAATCACCTTTTGAGCTTGAGTTAGGTCCCCAAACTTGTGGATCTAAGGCTTGAGTCTATGTAATCAAGGTATAGACATCCCACTTCATTATTTCATTGCAGGTTGATGATCAAGAACAGCCATAAGCTCTCAAGGACGCCATTTACAGATTTGGCCAAGGTTTTCATCCGTTCTTCGATATTTCTTGCAGATCTGAAGCAGAAGAAGATTGCTAATCTGAGGTTGGATTCAGAGACGGATTTTCTCAGAGAGTCAGATAAAAACTTCCAATCCATCTTCTGTCTACTTCCTCTCTTCTTATCTTAGGTTTTCTTGCATTTTACAGAAAAAACAACAGGCTACATTAGTTCAGATCAACTGGGTAGATTCAGCATAATTTTCTAGAGAAACCCATCTCGACAGATTTTCCAGAATCAACAAACTTGCTGCCCCTATTTTTGGGGGTTTTTCCCAAAAAGTTTCAGAATCAAAATTCTGAGGAACTGAGCTTGTTCAGCATTGAAGCACGAACAAAACCCATGTGCCAGATTTTTTCCGGAAAAATACTTATCGGCAGGGCGCTATTTTCAGGGGTTTTTCAGAAGTTGTCTAAACACGTCCGTGTTTACAGTCAACAGGCGAGTTCTTCTTCACAGAATGACAATTTGGCGTCCTTGGACTCCAATTGAACAACTAGACCTTGCACCAGCAACTCTCCAACCAGATCTTACACACATTGTTGGAGAGCAAACAGACATCATCAATAGTCTACGGATCTTTATCTTTGAAAAGAATACATGTCCCGCTCAGTGGAGACCTGCAGCAATTACTCTGGATGAAGAAGAAAGAAAGACTGATCTTGCAGCAAAAGACCAATATTATCACCTCCCGCGTGGCAGTAAGCACCTTGGCTTGCCAGATGCGAAGAGGTCATTCCAAGCATGGAGCCGCCAAAAGTTACCAAGAGCAACAACTTGCACAAGAAGAGGAGATGGCGTGTCATCAAAACATTGACTATCCGAAAACGAAAGAAGTCAACACAGATCAAGGAGTTGTTGACCGGAAGTGATGATGAGGTGTCAGACACCTAGGAAGGGCGTCCTACCCTCCAAGTGGCATTTATGATACTTGAGTTTGACTTGATGCTTCTTTCCAAGTCAACTCAAGATGACATTAAATGTAGTTGGAGTTAACTTGATGTCTCTTTCCAAGTTTAACTCACTTCAGCCAAATCATGCATTGTCGGATCAACTGATTAAGGATGTCTAAATGGCTTCCATGATTTGTGGATCTTAGATCTCCACTAAATGTGGATGTCTATTTTGGAGGGATACTTTCATTAAAGTTTACCTTTAGTTTACTTTCAGTCAACTGAAGTAGTTTCCAGTTGACTCTTTGTGTACTTTCAGTTAACTGAAGTAGTTTTCCAGTTAACTGCTTGTTCCCCCTTTTAGGAATAAATCTTGCTAATTGATTGGCAAGAACTCATTGTTAACTCAAGGAGATTTTGGGGTTGCCCACTCCTTTGAGTTCTATAAATAAGAGCCTTGGGCTCATTATTTGTTTAACTTTTACTTGCTATGCAAAATTGCTGCGCCATTGTTGCCAACAGCTTTGAAAGCGGATATCTGTTCACTCTTGGATGAGAGTTCGTTGGACGATTGTAATTGTGCATGATTTCGTGCCTTTGCTGTCCCAACCTTTGTAATTCGTTGATGAAGCATTGAAGAAGAATATCAGAGGGCGCTTGCATTATGATCATCTTATTTGAGTTATGTCTACGTCTTGTGTCTAATAACTTCTTGTCTCATTTCCCTCCTCGGATAGGAGTCCCTCCTCCTTGGATATTTGTTATTGACAAATTATCGTTTGATGTTGTTTAATGTGTTGACTTCCAAGCTATACTTCGGATAGGAGTCCCTCCTCCTTAGCAAGCTCGCTGGCCAAGGCATCGTAAATCTATTGTTTCTCGTGAACTATTTCTTAGCCCATACCTCAGATAGGAGTCCCTCCTCCTTGGCAGGTCTCAGATCTAGTTTACCGTATAGAGCGTTTGCTTGTACCAACCTTATCCTGGCATATACCCGAGAGTTCAGAGCCTCAGTCATATTCTCAGGAGACGGCGAATTCAGGTGATCCAACCAACCCATTCCCGCTCCTTTACCCTCATGCTCTGTTTACCTTGAAGGTATTGGATAGATAGAAGCTAGTTAGTCATAGTTGAGATCTGCAGAAACCAGAGAAAAGCTTAGCTACGGCGCATTGTGTTTGTGCACCCTTGTGTCCTGCCACTGAAGCATAAAAAGATAGGAACTTTAGTTAACATTTCCCTTCCCTACGCATTGCTCCCAGCAGAGAGGGACTTCTCCTCTTTAAATAACGAAGAAGTGTTGCAAAACATTTGAAATAGCTGAACGTTTACAATCCTATAGTGCTAATTTAACGCCAACACATAGAAGTAGTTGAATTTATAGTTAATCTTCAAAAATTATTTATATGTATATATATACACCAACTGTATATATATATGTAGATTATATATATATATATTTATTTATGAAAAAGAAATGACTTAAAAATTAATTATGATTAATATTGTATATACTTATATAGGTACTATATATATATATCATTATTATGAATAATATTAGAATAATGTACTTACATTTATAATATATTTAAATATGTCTTAATACCTAATAAACATCAAATTGAAAAGAATAACATTTAGAATAAATAAAAATAGGGAATATGAATTCAAATGTTTAAAAAGTTTAAAGAAAAATTAAAAGGGCAAAGAAATTCATTTTCGACCCTTGGTCGAAAGAGGGAGGCAGCCATGGGTTAGCCGTCCCTCCCTCTCAAGACTTCTTCCCGCACACAAAAAACTTATAACCTGTGTTCAATTTTTCAGATATGTATCCAACCTTCATTGCGTCCCTTTGTAATGGAGACAAAAAAAATCTCTGTAATCTCAATAAAAAGACATGGGTTGATTTCAGGTATCAATATATGTATAAATAAATCTGGAGAATAAATCGATATCTTCTTGTCTTCAACCTGTAACCCACGGCTATATATATATGTCTGGTTTTTTAATTAAAACACATGAATTATGAAATTGTGGCAGCCAAAAACATTTAAGATATCCCTCTGTAATTTAATGCAGGAGTAGGTCGGTGTGCAGTGCTTAATGAGTTTTCATGTTGATGACAGTAATAAAAGAAATCCCAACATGCAGGATCTGGTTAATACAGTAATAAGTTTGTATCAAATTTATGATGGTTTGATCTCCTCTTAGTCTGTATTAACCAGATCCCAACTTGCCAATCAAAAGAGTAAATTCAAATATATGTACATGCAGATATTTGTAAATAGGAATATGGAAACTATTATTTCAATCTGTAATAAAAGGAAAAGGAAAAGTAAAATTCTGTATTATTTTAATTTTTGTTTAACTAGAAAATTAATTTTATTTCTAAAATAAATTTAGAAAGTTGACGGATTAAGAATTAAAAATCAATTTTAAATAGTAGTTTTCTTACTTTATTCCACTTAACTTTAAAACATGAGTTTTTTTATTTATTTATGGATTCACAGTTTTTTTGGTGGTTTAGAAGAACTACAATTTAATTAGGATTTTAAGAGAACTTAAATGGAAACAATTTAGAAGAAAAAGAAAATAAGATTCTTTAGTTAATGAATTTTTTGGGTTGGAGTAATTCTAAAAAAAGAAATGATTCCTTAACGTAAGTTTGATTATTTTTCTAATTAATTATTTTTTTTTGTTTTCTAGGTTGATTTAAATATTTGAGTAATATCAATGATTAACTATTGTAGCCCTTAGTTGAGATAGTAATTAAAGTTAGGAGGCCTTAGATATTTGAGTTTTGTTCTATCTTTTATCTAGTCAAGATAATCATCATTTTGTTGAGGGTTACTCATGCCAATGGTCTTTTCTTGGGGGAGTGTCTTGGTCCATCTTGTTAACTAAATGTTGTTTTTCTGAATCTCTACCCTATATCATCATTATAGTCTTTCCAATCAATGTTATTTTAATTGTCTTGGTTAATGTGGCTCCTTAGTGATAGAGGATTGTCATATTTCTCTCTTGACTTTGAGAAGTCAATGTATAATTTAAATGTTGGAAGATTTGGGAATGCTTTAGTAGTTAATTATAGTTGTTAAGTAATTTAACCCTAGGATTTAAATAATCCTTGAGGTCCAACTAGAGTTGTGGACACAAGTTTTTATTATCACTTGCCTAAGAAAATTTGCAATCGTGTCTATGATCTCCCCATGTTAGGCTGAACACCTTGTCTATTGATGATATTATTGTTATGATTTCCAATCACAATAACATCATTGTCAATGAAGGATATAGGCCAAGGAAATGGTATTGATATTAGCTTTTTGAGTAATTTCATTACTGAGTGGTTGTGTTCAATAATCTAATAGTTGAGTAGTTTTGGGTTCTAGAATAATATCATAAGTGGAATAGGTAAACGATAAATGACAAGCTTGTAATTGGTAGGATTGTTATCTATGATGGTAAATATACTTGTGATTCCAAGGATAATTTAGTGTTAACTTTGCTAGAAGTAAAATTAGAATTCAGAATGTTAGAAAACATGGATATAACTAGCGGTAATATTAAGTGTGAAATTAGTAATACTATCTTTAGTAATTCAAATATTAAGTATAAATATTTTTTGTGTTATAATTATTATTATGGGTTCTTAATGAGGGTGGTAACTTAATTCGAGTATTAAAGATAATAATATTTTAATCATGTTAGATTCAATACCAATAATGTAGGAAATGTAAATACAAAGAGGAATGAAAATGAATGGAGATAATCATAATAATGATATGTATGTCCCTGACATTAATTTTATTGTGGATATTTGATATTAGCCTTTTCATTGTATGTTCCATGTTTAAGTATAATGGATAATTATTAGTGTTTATGTGTATTTTTTTTTTAAAATTAGTTGTGTATTCTTTAGTTGTGTCTAAGTTGGGACATGAAAAAAACACATTTGTTATTGATGACCAAATTGAAAATGCATATCAAATTTTTGGTTCCAAAATCTAGGCATTAGGGAAGGTGTATGAGCTCTAATAGGGTTTTGTGGTGTATGCGGTCACTCTTGGCCCCTCTTGCGTCATACTATGCTTATTGCATAGGAAATTCCTCTTGTCTTGTGTGTACGACCGCGTTTACTGCAGTTTTTGTGTTTTAATATGCCTTCAACCGGCTCTAACCCAACAATTCTTGTTGGTGTTAGCGGTTCAACGACTCTGCTCAATGGCTCCTCCTCTGAACAAACGGCCCTAAAAATTTGTTTTGAAAGTCTTTCATGAGGTATGCAATTTGACTCCCCAGCTGATGTGGTTGTGCCTTTACCAGACTTTGATTCTGCGTGTCAATGGCTTGAGCAACATACCCTTGTTGGATATTTTGTTGGGAGGACTCTCCCTAAAAGTGTGCTTAAGGAATGGGTCAACAAGACTTGGGTCCGTCATGGGGTCTGCCTTCATATGGTCCAAAATTTAACCAAGGGTTTTTTCTTGTTCTGCTTTGCAGAGGTCAATCATGTCCAAGCTATCCTAGCCCATGGTCCCTAGTATGTCAGGTTTTCTTTGTTGGTTTTCCAAGCATGGACCCGAGACTTCGCTGTCTCAGATGACACTAAGTTACGGGTCCCAATCTGGATTGAGTTTCTTGGTTTACCTCTGCCATGTGTGCCTTTTTTGAATCATATTGTGTCCTTTCTAGGGAGAGTCATTTGCATTGAGTCCGATAGGTTTTTTCAGGCCCAACCCCAAAAACGGGTCTGTGTTGAAGTGGACCTTTCCAAAGATTTCAAAGACTCCATTGACATTCAAATTGGAGCTCTCTGGCATACCCAAAAGGTCACATATTTTAATCTACCCAACACATGTTATAGGTGCCAGTCTGCAGACCACAAGATCAAGGACTACCCTTTGGTAGTGCCTCGTACGCCTTCTCTGCCACAAGATACTGAAAAGCCTCGTTAGGCAGATTCTTCTGTTGCCAATCTTGATGAAAAGTGGACCACTGTTACAAATAAAAAAAATAAGTCCAGTGGTTTTAGGTCAGCTTCCAAGGCCTCTAAACCAATGAAGAGCATTTCAAACCCTTTTGTGAAGGGGAAGGAAGTTCCAGCAAGGGCTGATAATGTCCCATTGTAGCCTAGGCCAAAGACAATGCCTCATCCTGTTGCCATTATGATAGCATAGCCGAACATTTCTCCTTCCGTGATGGGAGGTCAAAGGTGATAACACAGTCCTTCTCCGCCTTTGGAGGAAGGTGAATATGTGCAAGAAAAGCATAGATTTTCTTCTCCCACTATTCAGATTGGGTCAGTTCCACTAGAGTTTCTGCAAAATAGCTTCTCTTCTCTGAATGAAGAGGAGCCGGACTTCAACAATATGGAGGAGTTTCACTCATGAATTTCCTCTCATGGAATGTTTGAGGTTTGATAGAACTCTCTAGAAAGTATTCTGTTAGGGATACTTTGAGTAAATATTCTGGTATTGAAGTGCTTTGTCTCCAAGAGGTTAAAATGTTTGGTTTTTTACTTGCTTCGACTTATCGCTCTATTTGGCCAACCAGTAAAATGTTTTGCACTGATCATGAAGCTGGGCGTGGCGGTGCTGTCACCCTTTTTTCCCCATGGTGGAATGCTTGTGTGGTTGACCATGGGTTTGACCCCACTCATCAACTTGTCTGGATCTTTCTCAATATTGATAATCATTCCTTTGGGATTATTAATGTTTATGCTTCTAATAATGTTGTGGAATGCTCCTTGCTTTGGCGTTGGATTGCTGATTCATTTCCAGGTGCTACTTGGTTATTGTGTGGGGATTTTAATATGGTTGAGATGGCCTATGACAAATATGACACCTTACCATTCAGATGGGTTGCTGGCGAAAGGGAGGCGTGGTTTTACATGCGCAATAAATTGGGGCTTTTTTATCCCAATATTGGCCTTTTCCATTCTCATTATCTTTGGAACACTTGGTGTAATTACAAGGCTGGCTATGACAGTATATTTAAGTGCCTCGATCATGCCATGATCTTGGCTCAATCTTTTTTCTCTTTTGATAGTTATTTCTCTTGGTTAATCCGTTAGTGGATGTGACCTTGTCCGATCATTTCCCCATTTCTTTTCACATTGAATGGGAGACAAGACAACATCGCACGTGTAAAACTCAATTTGTTTTGAACATGTCCTTGCTTGGTCATCATCCCACATTGGCCCACATTCGAAGGGTCTAGAATTTGGAGTGTAGGCTAGCTCATCATACAAGATGGATTACTTGGTGGAATGATGCTATCACTTGCATGGCTAGATTTATGTGTATCTATGGGTGCTAGCTGACCATCTTTCGTCGGTGGTCTTATGAGGCTACCACTACTGACCTGCACTTAGTGATCGAGGCATTGGCGGCCAACCCTTTTTCCCCATCATTACAAGTCAGGGTGGTAGAATTAAGGCAAAAAAAGCAAGTTGCAGATAATTATGCTGCCAGAGGTGCTCAAATCAAAGCCAAGTTACACTGGTTAAAAATTGGCAACCATGCCTCTAAGGAGTTTTTTCTGGTCCTACGTGCTAGACACTCATCTCCAAGTATTAAAAAAATTAAAGATGGAATTCAAGTGCTCTCTGAGCTTCCTAACATTCTCTAGGCCTTTGTCTTGCATTATGAGCAAGTATTCACTGCACAGGAATTCACGCGCATGCAACAACAAGCCCTCCAGGATTGCCTTGTTGGTGTGCCAAATAGGCTTTCTTCAGCCCGAAGAAATTTCTGTGATCAATTGTTAACAATTGACGACCTCAATGAAGCTATTCATTCCATGGATAATGAAAAATCCCCAGGGATTGATGGCTTCCCTTGTGAATTTTACAAGGCCCTCTGGGACTGTGTTGGGCATGACTTGTACAATGTTTATTTAGAAGTCTTTCATGCTAAATCTTTGGGTAACTTAATAAACAAAAGAAATATTAAATTCATACCTAAGTTTGGTGATTTTGAGGATATTTGCAGCTGGAGGCCTATCACACTTCTTAATGTCTCCTACAAAATCATCGCCAAAGCTTTGGCTTTGAAGATCTGCCATCTTTTACCTCAGATTGTGCACTCGAAGCAGACTGGGTTCATCAAATCTAGGTTTATTCTAGACAACATTATTGCTATTTTGGAAGACATGGAGTGAGCCAGGTGCTCAAAACAAAAAGATCTTTTCCTTAAAATTGATTTTTCCAAGGCCTATGACCGCATTGAATGACCTTTTATTCTTGCTATGTTGCAAGACTTGGGGTTTGGGCCTAATTTTATTTAGGCTATTCAAATGCTCTTTGTAGATGCCTCTACTTGTATCACCATTAATGGCTGCCAATCTCTTGCCTTTGGGCTTTTTCCTTTCATTCGACAAGGATTCTCGCTTGCTTCCTCTCTTTACATGCTTTCCATTGAAGGATTTGGCTACCTCTTGGCCAACATGGTTTCTCAGCAGTGTGTCAAAGACATTTTGCTGCCCAACTCTCAGGCCCAGCTGGTTAATGGCCATTTTGCTGATGACTCTTTATTCAATCTCTTGGAGGAAGAAGACAATATCAAGGGGCCCCTGGAATGTCTTAATACATTCTACCTTACGTCTAGTTCTGCCATTCAGTGGCACAAAACTTTGTGTCATTGATAGTCTATATTGCCCACTCCTCTTTGGCTTCAGCAGTATGGTTGGAAGTGGATTGAGCCAGTAGAAATCTTTCAGTTCCTGGGCATTCCCTTTGCTTTCCAGGCCTCTCCAGTCGAGTTGTGGCAAGCTATTCTTTCCAGAGTTGAAAAAAAGCTTGCATAATGGATTACTAAGCCCCTCTCTCTGACAAAGAAATTCCAGGTGTGCTCCAAAATTCTTGCGGTTGCCCATGTTTATTATTCTTCTTGTTGGGCCCCTTCAAAAGCAGCTTATAGCAAGCTCAAAAAGTTGCTTTGGGACTTTCTTTGGGCTTCTGCCAAGACCCACAGAATGTTTCACCATGCCACTTGGGATTTTTATTGCCTTCCCAGAGATTCTGGAGGACTTGGGCTACTCTCCACTCAAAAACAAGGGACTTCCTTGTGTGTAAAATGGATAATTCGTGCCCTTACTAGAGATGAGGCCTAGAAAATTCTCCTCAAGCATTGTATTCAGTCAGGATTTCCTATTGACAGACCCACCTAGAAGGGGATTGGATTTCAAACCCTTCTGGTCATTAAGGATCCAATTTAAATTGTAGGGACTTTTGTGGCTAAGAGCATTTGGAGAGCCTGGGAGGCAGTTAAGCCCTGGCTCTGCTGGGCTAGCTCTGGTTTCTGTGATGGGATTTCTCTCAATCAATAGAATGTTTGGTGGTCACCCTTTTTTGCTAGCAATGGAAAACCTCTGGCTAAGTGGCCCTGGCTTAAGGCGCTCAGATTCCACAAGAAATGAATTCAAACTTTACAATAAGTGTTTCAAAGACTCACAATGTACATCATGTCGTGGGAAGATTTTTGTGCCCTCTACAGGCTTCAAAACTAGGACCGTGCTACTTATGATGGTCCAGTGAATGCTATTCCTACATAAATGATTCACAAGGTGGGAATTTGTGGGTCCAAGCCCTGGTGGAAGGACTGGAAGTGGTACCCAAACATCCCTTTCAAAAATTACAAGCCTAGGCTTGGTTATAGGTGGCTTTCACCACATTTTCCTATGATTAAAATTCTAAACCAGAGGTGGATTCTTCAATCCCTTGCTCATGTCTGGCGAAAAATATTCTTTGTCACTTGGTTTGCAAGTGTTGAGCCGAAACTTGTCCACTTTGCTTGGTGTATTCTTTTCCAAGGCTTTTTTGTGGGTTCTTGGCTTGTTCACCTGGGGGTCCAAGACCCTTGTTTCCCTTTCTGTGGGAAAGCTGAGACTTTTAAGCATCTCTTCTAGTTTTGTACTAGATCCCAATAGTTTTGGACTTGGATTCATGACTTCTTTCGGCCCTTGAGATCGAAGCCTTTTTCTTGGCATATGATTCTTTTGGGAGACTCGCCCAGACTTCCTGCTAAGTATACCCAGCTTTGACACACTTTTAGGGTGGAAATCCTCTTCACTATCTAGAAAGATAGAAATGCTTGCATATTTGCTCAAACTCAAATGGATAAAAATGTTTCTTTGTATTCTAAAGCTATTATTTGTTCTAATGTGCTCTTACAGATTCAGGTGCAGGCGAATAAAGTTGCACTTGAGGTGGCTCACCTGCAGGTGCTTTTGGATCACTGGGGCAATGCCCCGTGTATTGTTGCTTGGGTGTCCGCTTTGCCCACCTCCTCTTGTGACTGATCGCCTTCTTGAGGCTGACAGTGGAGTGGCTCTACATGCCCCCGCTCTTAGCCTCCTCTTTGGCATGGTTCTCGCCCTCCTCAGCAGACCTGCTCTCCTCCTTTGCGGGCTGGCCAGGGGTGGCCCTCTAGAGGAGTTGTGGGGAGTGGCGGTGGAGGTTCTGAGTGGCCCTCTGATGAGACTCCTACTTTTGGCTCGAGTTGGCCAGACTCTGGTAAAATTTTTCCATGGCTTGCGCTTGCAATCTCGCCTCAACATGAGGAGGATAAAGAAAAAGAAAAAGAAGCTGATGATGGTTGGGGTCCTCCTCTTGACGTCACTCTAGACCCCGCTGATGTATGGGGAAAGAAAATGGATGACAAAGACCCTCCTAGCTCTGCTGGCACTACTTTGGCTGCTTAATGGTCTATTTTATGTTTGTTATCATAGACTTCTGGGCTATGCCCATGTGACTCTCGGGGTGTGCCTTCTTACCACCCACTTTTTTTTGTGAATATGTATTTTAAACTTTAAATTAATATAGATTAGTGCCTATTCATAAAAAAAATGCATATAAAAAAGAATTAATATCATATTTTGGGAAAAGATGTTTGGTGATAATGAGCAAACTGACTACATATGAGGAGAAATACTCTCATATTTATTGGGCATAGTTCACATGGAAAGACATGTTATCAATAGTTACATCAAAATAATGAAACAATTCTACCAAACTCTTTAGTGCCCGCTTGCACCTACAATTTTTGGTCAACTTTGATGGGCTTGTACTCCACAATTTTAAGTCACCTGGATGGGCATCTACTCCTTGTTCTATATGCTAAGAGTGTCATCAGCATATTGTTAATCCAATTGATGGGCTATCATATCATTGTGTAATAAATCTAGAGCAATATCATCTAAGGGGTTTTGATAAGAATCATAGTATGGATGGAAGAGTTCAAAATAAATTGTTTTGGAAGAAGCATAAGTAGTGCACTCAAAGATAAAAATATTGCATAAGCATTGGTGGTTCCCAAATAAAGTTGTGACTTTATTAAAGGAAATAGCATCCATTCTTTTAACTTTTTATTAATGAGGATGTAACCAATGTTTATCACTGAAAATCAAACTTTGCAATATAATTTCTTTGACAAATCATATTGTTACAGTAATTCAATGTATAATTAATCCAGGAAAAGAGTTAGATAACATAATATATGTAAGAATTTGAGCAAGCAGAATGATAGAGATGTAGAGAAGCACCAACCAAGTTAAGTAGACCTGCCACAACTTCCAATGGCTAGATGATAGAAAAATTTTGGCATGCAATTTCATGTTGGCACATTACCAGACAGAATGGAATACCACTGGTGAAGGACTACACTCAATCTAATAGACATCATGCTTTATCAATGGCAACATCATTTGGCCACAACTTTGGCTATGCTTGACAACCACAATGCCACCTCTTTTTTTCTTACAGAGGAGTGGAGCAGAAATTGCAGTTAGCACAACAGTTCTTCATGACATCCTTAATTGCACATCATTTCTTGCATTCTCTTGACAATGGTCATGTTGTAGCTCAAAGCTCAATTTCTTTTGGCTAAATCCTCTGTAAGGTGTATCTTGTAATTATTACTAGTAAGAGTACTTTTGCACAACAGATTTCAAGAGTATGATGATCTTACTTGTTAGAGCTTGTCAATTTATTTTGCTCAATCTGCCAGTTGTTTATATATGCAAACCACCCTGATGTAAACAAATGGTACATTGAACACATTATGATCCCTATTCAAGTAGTTCTATATTAGATTAATTTCTCAAAAACAAAAAACAAGTGCAAATAGTTTTCAATAAATCCAAGTTTTTGTAGTACATATATATTCATTTACTTCCTTTGTAATTGATTAACAACAATTGCACTTTGCATATATGATTTTTGCAGTTTTACCAGAGATTAAAATGCCAATGACTGAAGTTTTATCATTTTTTAGCATGTGTAAATATGGTCATATGCATTGACAATGGAATTCTACTTTTGTTCTATAGGATCTCAATTGCATAGGAGAGTCTTATAGCTTTTGCATGCTTGCTGCTCAAGGTGAGTAATAAATTGTTAAAGTTTTTCCTGCTTTAGCTCTTTAAGTATATGTGCTATCTTTTTCATCTACATTTCACATTTTCCACATAACCAAACAACTAATTAAGCAATATTCTTACGAACACTGCTCCAAACAAACAAAAACTTTCACAAAATCCAATTGTAGTGGAGACCTACAAACCACATGAGAGAGCACAATTGATTCCTTCAACTACAAACTTGGTGATTTCCTATTTGACATAATACATGTTTTGCTTCATTGCTGATATACACCCAATGAACTACACGATGGTCTTGTAGATCATTTCATGCACTGCCTCCACAATCATTGATGATATATAAAATATGGAAACCTTTTTGAAATTACTTTGTTGACATGTTTCATATCCCTATAAAATAAATACATGGGTTTATTGATGAGTCCAAGAAATATAATTGGTATGTATTATTATGCAATATTTATACCCAACCAATGTAGAGTTGTATTGTTTGATTGTAATAACTAATAGGGACAACTTCAGTCCATGTTAATGTACTTGTTACACTGCCAACCTACTTAACTATTGATCTGATTACCATGGCATAAGGCCTAAAAATTCCAATGCAATATATATATAAGAAATCATAGTCTCACATCCCCTTGCTTAGTGATCTACACCTCTCTTGCCACAAGTTTGTTCTTTATCAAATGTATCTTACTAGATAGTAATGCACCTCTATTGAGATATACTCTATATTTTAAAAGGTTTGTCATTGTAGTGTTGTTATTCATTCATTTTGTTATTTTGACACTACTGAATTTGACACCATTTTTCGACGGACGTTCGTCGGTCGTTTGACAAATCTTTGTCAGACAAGTGACGAAATGAAGAAATTATTTTCGTCGATGTTTTTTCATCAAAAGGCCGATGACGAATTAAACGTCAAAATAACAACGCAGATTCGTTGGTTGTCGACATCATAAAATGACTCGGACTTTCGTTAGAATATCGACGAAAACTTCATGTATCCACAAACGAATTACACCAGAAGTTCATCACCATTTCAACGAAATGGGAAAGGAGTAGCGTCAAAACAACACCAGATGTTTGTTGCCATTTTGACGAAATGGGCAAGGAGTAGTGTCGAAACAACACCAAAATTTCGTCGAAACAACACCAAACGTTCGTTGAAATTGTGACGAAATGGGAAATGAGTAGCGTTGAAACAACACCAAAAGATCATCGAAAGTGTGACGAAATGGGAAAGTAGTATTGTCAAAACAACACCAAAAGTTTGTTGAAATTGCAACGAAATGGGCAAGGAGTTATGACGAAACCTTCGTCGTAGCTATAGCAACTTCGTCGAACCTTTTCGGCGATTCATTGGTGGGTTTCGTTGAAATTGCAATGAAACAATGCAATTTTTTTTGTTTAAATATTCGTTGAAATGTACCATCGTAGAGACTGATGACTGATCATATATACAGACTGCATATTGGTTTGATGCTTCAATTGATGAATTTCTTATATTGAAAAGTGCATTACCTTATTGAGCTTCTCTTTATTTCAAGAATAGTTTAATATTCTCCACTTAACAGGGCCAACCACGTGACGGTGGAAGCTCATTTGGCCCCTCCCCTCCCCTCACATCACTCTCAATTCCCCATACCCAATCATATAACATTAATCATTCATTCATCCATTAATAACATATAACATTCATTCATTCATCATTAATAACATATAACAATCATTCATCCATTAATAACATATCATTCATTCATCCATTAATAACATATAACATTAATTCATTAACATATAACATTCATTAATTAACATATTCACATTCATTCATTAACATATAATATTCATTCTTTCAGTTTTTACATATTATCAAAAATATGGTTGTCATGATATGATTACAATCACCTTTTTTTGTTTCTTTTTTAAAGCTACATAAAGAGAGCTGAAGTGAATTATCATTTTCTAAATCAATATCTATCCCCCTTTAGTTGTTATGCCCTT
>VDFB02000363.1:24682999-24746845 GCA_007258455.2 Sequoia sempervirens
TAGTGGGATCACTTTTAGAAAGATAGAGAAAGGAAGGGGTTGGAGAAAATCGATACCTAGAGTAAGATAGAAAGTTGAGAGAAAAGTTTATTCCTATAGATTATGCACAAACACTCTATAGAAGATTTTAGAACTTGAGACAAAAGGAACATAGTGTGCAAGACTAAAAAAATCAACTTTACTGTCTATCCATTCAAGTGGAGCATACTAAAATTGAGGAATAAATGACTACACGGTATGTGAATGGTTTAAATTTTTTACTCAAGATGAACTAAGTTTGCATAGGGTTCATAGTATAGAAGATTCCTATCAACTAGAATTGATGGTACAAGAGAAGAAAAATAGACAATTTTTTTAAAGGTCATTTGGGGTGAAAAGAAGGGGTGAATAGAGGGACATAATCTCTTTCTAAGGGATAAGGTGGTTTTAATTCCCCAAGCGGAGAATCATCCAACGAAGTGGAGATGTAAGAAAATTACAAACAAGAGTTTGAAAAATGAGCAAAGAATATTTTAAAGAGATAAAGACCATGGTTGTGGTAGAGAATGTAATGCCCTATAAAAACCTTATCGTTGCTATAGATGTGGAGAGGAGTGCACATAATATTTGAGTGTCCACACTATCATACAAAAGAAATGAGGCAAGGAGATTAACCAATAATGAATTTAGTTGAGGGTAAGTAAGGTTGAAGAACAAAATATAAGAGTTGCAGTAGATTTAAGTGGGAGTCTCATGATGAGAACAATGATTGCTTCAAGGAAAGAGAATGTGCTAGATAAAAATAGTGGTAACTCATGGGTGTGTATACATATTTTCTAGACTAGGTGCACTTAAGAAAGAAAGATATGTAAACTTATTATTGACACGTTACAAGTTGTGGAAATATGTTTCTAATAAATGGTAAAGAAATTACATCTACAATGTGAAAAAATCCTAATCCTTACTATATTTCTTGGTTTAAGAAAGGAAATGAAGTCACCATTGATAATAAGTGTTTAATACAGTTTTCAATAGGAAATACTTATAGAGATGAAATTTGGTGTGATGTTATCCCAATGAATGTGTGTCATGTGTTACTAGGAAGGCAATGCCAATATGATAGAACATTAATCCATGACTAAGAGAACACACATTTTTTGGAAGGATAGTTTTAAGGTAATTATATCACCTTTTAAGGAAGAATGAAAGACGAAGAACACACTATCCATAAGAGAATTTATCAAGGAGATGAAGATGCCAAGGTTTTATTATTCCTTAGTGGCAAAGAAAAGAAACAAAAACTATGCAAATACACATTAAAGCAACAAAAGTGTTAGAAAAATACGCTAGTATTATACTTGACAAGTTATTGGATGGCCTTCCATTGAAGATAAACATTTATCATCACATTGTTTTAATTCTAAGATCAACCTTACCTAGTTAGGAAACTTATTGGATGAGCTGAAAAAATGTGCAACATTGAATAGGTAAGTTATTGTGTTGGTAAGAAAGGGAGTAGTAAGTAAGAGCATGAGTCCTTGTATAACTCCTACAATAATAAGTCTAAATAAGAATTGAGCATTGTTACACCCCGTCTTATTGTTTTGATTAGATTAAAACTGGAAGGGCCAGTACCCATAACAAAACAACCATAGAGGAAAAGGTGGCTCACGAAAAGTGAGACCACAAAAACATGACTCATAAGAAGTGAGCTAGGGAGGAACAAACCATAAACTTATGCTTTTGACTAGAGCATAGAGTTGGTAGAACAACCCACAAACTTATGCCTTTGACTAGAGCATTGAATCGAAAGACCAACTACAAGAATAGAGGCAACATAAACAAAGGAAACCAACTTGAAACAAACCACCCCACAGAAATAGGGGAAACCCAACGAGAGCCAACAACTTAAACCACTATACCCAGGGCCGCATCCCCTATACAACAACTCCAAATGTATGACATTGATCACAAAAGAAACCAAAGGGAAAAATGAATCCCTTTCCACAAAAACCCCTTAAAAGAAAACCCGAGCTCCACCTCCATAGGAGCACACTCTATCTCAAAAGAAGTGACATAGAACATATCTCCACCTCAAAGGAAGAACTAGTGAAAGTGGGCTGCAAAGTAGAATATAAACCAGAAGAAGGGACAATAACAATGCCCTTATTCTTCACGAGACACTGGGTATACATGATAGGCATGGAAAACACCCTAGCCAAAAGAAACAGAACAAGGACAACCCCATCCCTTGAGATCATGACCTTAGAATCCAACTGAGTAGTTTGAACAACCAAGGCTATTAGGACCATCCCAGCAAAACACCTTTGCCACAAAAGGCCAGTAGCAGGCCGAGACCAGCATCCAAGCATAAAACTCACATTGAGGACTGTGCCAAACTTCGTAGATCTTGCATCAAGAAACATGAGCTAGAGTAGCACAACATCCCCTTGAGAAGACATACTACCAAAAAAACCATGTGCACCATAGGAAGGTAGACAAGGGAAACCCCTGAGAAACCTAGAAAGAGGAACACCTTCTCATAGTTAGCAATGAACAAGGAATCTAGAGCCAAAAGAGGTCTATCAATAACACTATATGAAAAAAAGTTCACAAGACCCTCAAGATTGACCAAAATCTGAGCAAACACATTGTTAGAAAAAAAACTCTTACCATCACAAGAACAGGGCAAGCTTGAAGCAACAGTGAGAAGAATACCCATGTGAAAAAATCCCACACCAATGAAGCTGACAACAATATACTTAGAAGCCATAGCAAGAAATCCACAACAAGGGGGGAAACACTCGTACCACTAGAAGAAGAGGGAAATCTTGGAGCAACAATGAGAAGAATACCCATGAGTAAAAACCCAACAACAACCAAGCTCCCACTAAAAAACTTAGAAGCCAGAGTAAGAAAACCATGAAAATGCCTTCCAACAAGGAAACAATGTAGAACGACCTCCAAGGAAGCTTTAAAAGGCCAACAACGGTAGGCAAACAAGCCAAGCCAAGCAGATCAACCATAGCAACAAACCAAAATCAAAGGCGTTCCCAGAAGAAGGAACACGAAAAAATCCCCCAAACACACAAATCTGGAAGCAACATCCAAGAAGGGCCTCATGAGATTTAACGCCCCGCCGTGCAAACCCCAAAGGACAACTAATAACACACAATTTTTTTTTTAAAGTTAACATATGTGAAATGTACATTAAATTCTCCAATGCATGACATTCAAATAAATGAATACACTAATCATCTAAGCCCTCTGGGGTACACGAGGAACATTACGTAACCTAACCCATGACGAATTGACAAAAAACAAATTCCAAATCACATAACAAATTGTGACCAAGCATATATTAATAAAACCATACATCCAACATAATTCTAACATTAAAGCATTCACATGTGACAACCCAATAAAAGCAAGATTAACTCAAACTCAATAATTGTAAACATGTATCATAATCATGAGTATACAAGAAACATATTTCCATAGATACAACATGTTCATATGGCGATAACCACAATCACTTAATCGTATACAAAATACAAGGGTACACTTATACATGACATCTACTTCTAGGACATTACATTGATCAATTACATGAGTTTACATCATTAATTCCCAACACACGTGGGTGTAATACATCAATACATAAGTATGATAGAATAAAGAATATACATCATAAAATATAGTGAACTCTAGAACAGTCTGCATTTGAATAACGTTGTACTGCACGAATGTTGACAGGGAACCCAACGGGGTGCGTGACACGTTCTACTCGACCATGTGGACCCGAAGGCCCAACCCCCCTGTGCTAGGAGTCGACAAGAAAGACCCACGATCTAAGATAGTCAAGATGGACAACCACAAGGCTAACCCACAAAAAACAATTAGAACATAACAGTCAACAACATCAAATGGCCACAACAAGACGACTGCTTCCAGAGACATGCAAAGACAACTTAGGCAAGGGGTACTACGGGAGAGTGTCATCACATGACCCTATTATGGGTTATCCTAGCTGCCTCTCTACCGGCGTTGACCCCCATCTATGGTTATCCTGGCCGCCCCTCACTGGGCGCCGGCCCCATAGGGTGACACGTGCGGGACCGTTAACCTCTCATGGGGATGAGGTAACGACCTTGCTAACCATGGCCTTCTCAGTCCACCCTTAGTTTGTGAGAGCACTAACGGCGTGGACGAGGTATTTGTCTTATCTTAAATTGTTGTTAACCTACCCAACCCCCTAATGTGTATTATTAAGTTTTCACTTGTTTAACCAACTCGTTCATGGGTTATCCAGGCTACCCCTTTGTGCCCCAACCCCCATGACAAGCCACCCTCCCAGTTAGCCCCTCACAAGATACACAATAAGAATGGGTGTACAGAAGCATATGAAACAAGAAAATCACAAAAGTCACAATCATGTGCAAGGCATAACCTTCTCGCTTAAACCATAATCCAAGGCAAGAACCCATGAAACCAGGTACACCCATAAAAACACAATACAAAAATGACCAACAATCCACAAGGGACCAACCATGGAAATACTCAACATACATCATTGTATCTCACTGCCTCCGGAAGCCTAAACAACCAACTACCAAATAAGAGCAACCAAATGATGCAGGTTCCCGACATACACAAAACAAGACCAAGTAAATAACCACCTCAACAAGAAAACAACATAAGAGGAAAAATACAATCCCGCTAGAAACAATACTGGTCTCCAAGAACATTCTAGACAATTCAACTAAACACTATTTAACCATTCATTGGAAAGTCTATTAATTTACCACACATTCAAGTGATAAAATTTTAACGATCGTTTCATGTCATCTATTTTTGTTTTAATTATAATTTCATAACAAAACAATGCATTTCTTTTCCCTATTTTGTTTATTGTGGAAACTACAAACTAAATTTATAAAACATCTAGATATACATTTAATACACAAAGTGGAATAAACCTTACGTCAATTAAGCAAATGCAAGAGAAATCCTTGTTTGAGCATAAGAAGAATAATTCTAAGTTTACTTGCCAATAAAATCTTCTATCTTGAGTCCACGTTCTTACTTAATATATCAATTTGTATCCTTGATAAATAACTCATCTTACTTTTAGAATGAAAGCTCATATCTTTTAACTAAATAATTCCCTATAAATATATTTATATAATTTCAACAACACACATACTTGCATATTTATTGTAACCATAAAACTTCTTCCTAAATAATAAATCTACTATATATATATCCATTTCAAATTAAATTATTTTAAGAATACTATTCTTCATGATATAACACTATATTTATAAAACACCATACGTAGCCAAACTATAGTAACAATAACTAAATATTTAAGTTACACATAGATCAATCATAGTGAATTAACTAATTCAGAATTGTTCAACATATTGTCTGTTTTCATTGAACTATCCAATTGAGATTCTTATATCATATACTACCATAACTAATATCCATCCTATAACAATTATTCCACTCCCCTTCTTTTACTATATATCTTTGTTATCTTGAAGAAAGCATTTGTTTATCTATGTACAAAGATGCACAAGTAATATCCAAAGACTTCAACCTAATAACAATTATATAAAAATATAGATATATCAATCCTCCTTTATTTATTAACTAACATAAACAATAGACATTTCCCAACCTAATATAATCCTATTTGTTTTATTACTTCTAAATATTTGAAACAATTCACATAACACCATAATTCGAGGGCTATCATAATGCTAATCATACTTAAAGAAATCCATCTTCCATAATTTACAAAAGTAATCTAGTTCCTTGACTTATACAATTCTTTCAATTCTCAGATGACTAAGATCTCAAAATCAATCTCTTTTTTTTACAATTCAATTATTTAAATAATTGTCAAAGAATCATCATTTTAGGGAATCTCAATTAGCTCGTCTACCTAATCATCTAATTATAACGATAAAATCATTCTTCTCAAATAACTATAATACTTATATTTATAACATCAATCCATTTTCAATATAACAGAATTTTAAGTAACAATATACACATTTATAGATAATCAACATAAATACAATAGAAGTTTATGATAACCAAACATAACATTCATATTAGTATATATACATAAGTATTGACATATGTGTATGAATGATTATATGAGAAGATAACCAAATGTCGATCCAATTTATTTCCATCTAACGATTTGAAATGAAATCACATCACAAATAGGTATGGTATGTACTGTCAGTCGAACGATACAACATACTAAAACATGAAAGCCTAACTTACAGTCTAAACAACCAAACAGCACACTGTTTTTCAACGCATTAAAGCTTGCAAAGATTCCACAGACGCCCAAAATGGAAATTTCAAGGAATACAAATTAAAAGGTAGCAAGAACAATATATAATTAACTATATTAATTGAGGTTACTGCCGGTAATAGACAGTAATCAAAACACTCAAATAACACAAACTCAAGGGAAGACATTTGCAAAATGCAGAGAGAAGGAATATACAATGGCTAGCTGGCACCATTCCAAGCCAAGCAAGCGGTCAGCGAAACAAGCTTTGCCAAAGAAGGAGCCGATATTCATTGCGCCCAAATTGTATAGAGAATACAACGAATTCAATAAACTCAAAATATCGAATGCCCAAATCAGGGGTAGAAAATCCACAAGTAAGTCAAAAGCCACATATAAGGCATCAACCACCCAAAAAAGCCATTTAAATAAATCAAATACCATTCACAAAATCAACAGTAATGAAAGTAAAATCAAGTGCTCAAAAGAGAAATCGAACTCCATAAGAAACCAACGCTGTGTGCATCCAAATCGATCTCTATAAGTATTTCAATGGCTGCAAGCAGCGACATAGAGAGAGGTGGGAGTGATGGCGCAACCACACAAGGCTAAAAGATTAACTCTCAAGCAACCTACAGTAAGATGGAAGAAGTGCAGAATAAGGGGCGATCATGGAGCCTCTGTTGATACACGAACCCTCCTTAAGTAAGGCATTGAATAAAATAAAGAACAGAGGAGAAGTGCAGTTTCAAAGTCGATAGGGGTCACTTAAACCATAGTCATCGAGAACAAGATATTACTTGAATCGAATGCTCTATTCATGAGTTTGTAGCCTACGCAAGGAAACGCCATAGCTGTTTAGAGCACGCCATGCAGGGTAATGAAGGGGTGCCGCCTGGGTATGAGTACTTCCATTTCACGATTGTAGAAAACACATGGAATTGGTGCAGAAAGAAGTTTGAGATGGAATTGCTCTACAACGCATTGAAAGAGAGGAGATAATTAGAGCTGATAGAAAATTAGTTCAATATTCCTCTTCAAGGAAGAAAGAAAAGGAGACATTACTCATAAGTGTGCTGGCTGCTCTCTATCACGAATCGGGTTTTCAGGAAGATCATACGAGTTGTTCTTATACCTCAATGATCGGAAGGAAATCACAGGATTCTCAATCCCGAAAGTGAGAGAGAGGGAAATAATCGTTCAATCATAGATCAAGCATATTGCAATTACAGAGGGAAAAGTAAATTGATCTCATCGAGAGATTTGATAGAAAATTTCAGTGAAAGAACTTAAAATAACACCTATACGCAGCCAATCATACCAAGGAAATTGTATTGTTTTCAAACAGCATAGACTTTCTTACATAAGCCTCAAGAACAAAGTCAAAAACTCAAAACAAGGAAATGGAACCTGGAATCCCACTGGCTGTAAACAAGAATTCGAAGCCGAAGCCTCGTTCTTCCAATTTTGCCACCCGAATCCTCCCAAAACTTCAACTTTTCCCGAATTCCATCAATCAATCGAATGCACAAAATCTCCCTCCTTTTTCCAAAATCTTTTCCCAAAATTCCTCTCCTTTCCCCTATTCCCAACCGAGAAAAACTGTTTTTATTTCCCCATTAAAAAAAACAAAAATCTAATTAAAGCTCAAAAACTTCAATAAAACAAGTAGTTTCCGTTTCGACAATCAGCTCGAAACTGTGCATGCTCTTGCATGCCAAACCTTCCAGCTTTTCATACGCTTTTCTCCTTTATCTAATTAAAAATGATATTACTTTCCATTAATTAAAATCTAATGATAATATTTATTCATCTTTATTTATTAAAGTATTTAAGCACCTTATCTATTTAAATAATTATCACCCTTGTATAAACATACTTCTTTTAATTATTATTTTAGTTTAATGATTAATACTCAAAAATGTTATTCTACAATCGTAGTTCCTATAATTAACCTTTACTTCCCACTCTTGTAATTTAATTAATCAAAGCTAGTCAATATTAGTTTAATTACATAATTCAAAATCAATATAAACTAATGCACCCAACGTGACACATAATTCAACCAAATGACTTACTCACTTGTTGTGAAGGCCAAAAGCTGAGGGGCACTACAAGAGACCCATGCCAATAGTAGGAAAAGACCCCTGGGACAAGAAGAATATGCAGCTCAAAAAGGTCAAAAGAAAACCTACCCACAATAGCCAAAGCAACCCCCAAACCATTAGCAAAAAAATGACCAGATCTAGGACACTTGCAGAAGAAGCAACAAAGGAAAACACATTCCTCAATCCACCCTGTGCCCGCCAAGCTCTCTTCCGCACCACACTTCCAACACACCCCATAGGAACAGTTGTAGGGGAGAAAAGAAGCGGTCATGAGCGCCCAAGACCATTAGGATCACCAGATCGTCATCTCCATCTCCTTTAGTAATTTTCAAAAACAAAGCCCTCTGTTTCTCCTTGCTCTGTACTCCACTCTCCATCTAAAAATGACTCAATTTAGTCACCTCGTCTTATTGTTACTGAGTTACTTTTACCTTCACGGGTAAATAGGATGATGAATGCAAATCATGATTTTGATATGTTTGGTAAAGGAATGAAATATTGAAATAGGTATTAAAGATGTTATTGATGTAAATGAGTAATTATGTTTATATTGATGAAGTACAATGAAAGACTATGTATTGCAATATGAATATTCTAATGTTTTATGATGAAAGTGGATTTCATGTGAATGTCTAAGTACTGTTGCAAATATGATAAGTTGGATGTAGGTACAAGTTCACACCTCCGGAAGGGATGGGAAGCATCACTCAGGGGAAGGATTTGGTCTGGTAACCCTTAATGAACCTAACTGAGCTTACACACGCACTCGCTTATAGAATGGTTGAGTCAAGTCATAGTTTGGGAAATTGGTAAGTCATCTTTTAGTCATGTTGTGTTGCATTAGGAAGGATCACGGTGATAAGTGCTTGGTATATGTGAGTTCTTCCTTGTATGACTATATTCAATCGATGAGATATATATACATGAAATGTATATATATGTATACATGTACATGTCGTCGATAACCCATACACGTGTGTTAATATGCACATGAGTATACATAGGTAGACGTACTTGCACATGCTCATGGACGGATTGCTCATGGGCATGGGGATATCAAATGAACAATTTAAGACATGTATATATATGTACATATATAAACCACATGCATATATGTCTATTGATAGGATAGTAATTATATGTGATTGATTATATAAACAAATGCATATATATGAGATATATGCATATATACATATATATACACATGTCAATATACATGTATGTGTTGACATGAAGGAATGTCCATACACGTATGTTGGTATATATAAGTACGCGTATATATAGATATATATACATATGATATTGTTTATAAAAATGATAACATGGACATATTCATTCAAATATCAAGTGAATTATTTAAATGAACTTATTTGTCAAAAGAGTATATATATATATTATATAGTTGTTGATTTAATGAATATATGGCGCTTCATATTATAGCACAATATTAATATAGAACCCACACATGAAAGCTTTGAAAGAATTGGTAATAATAAATCACATGTTGTATAATGTATAGTGAATGCTAACTTATTGCATTAAGCCGCATATATTATCTTTGCATATAATGTGTTGCATAGCATATGATTAGTGGATAAAGCATAGTGAAATAAAGTGTTGCACACAATATTAAGGTGGTAAGTTAATATTGCAATGTGCTATATAAGTGAATAAAATAACACTTAAAGTAAAGTTGATCCATATGCTATGTGTCGAATGCATAAACAAGACCAAGTCAAACTCTATGAAAATGCAGGCATTGGAATATTGAATTATTCTTTTGAGAAAACAACAAGCCAAAAGATCTAGGAAACATGGCGATTTGGTGGCACCAAAATATGAAATGTATAATCCAAGTAGAAGTATTTAACCTACAAATCAATTACCAATTGTCAAAAGCATGTACAATATGAAATGGTCAATTAGAAGTTGTCGAACTGTGTGATTACTTACCTTGCATATCTGAATTACACTCTTGCCTTCCATGAATGAAGCGACCTACTGTGCTATTTTGCTTAGTCTTAAGTCAGAAATCTGCCATCTTTTTGTAACTATGTTGGGTCAAGTCAAGTGAACTAAGAAGTGTCACTTTGAGAAGCTAGTTTATAGGCAACAAAGACTCATATTTTTGTATAAATAGAGCAGAGGTTTTCCTCATTTGAATATGGATTCACTTACATTCTACTGCTTTTTATCTATGATATTCTTATTACACTGAGAGTTACTTGTGAGGAGATTTGTGAGGCATATTGTGTGAGTTATTGTGAGGAAATTCTAGGAAGAGGAATTGAGAAGGGGAAAGAGTTGCAAAGCTGATTCTTAGAGTGGGCTTGGCTAAGGAACCAGTTGGTCATATTGGAATATAGCAGATAACATGCATGAGATTCTACTCTCTTTATGCTTTATCTATTTTGGAAATATTGAGTGTCTTGATTGTATTTTTTGGGGAAATGCATTAAATTGCTAGAATAGAGGAATGATCTATTTGCTTATTGGAAAGGAAAAGAATCTAGTTGTTATGACTTCTTTATGAGTGTTTGTACATACTCCATACTAAGGAGTGGATATTATTAATAGTATTATATACTAGGATTGATGGAAGTGCGAATAGCTTAAAAAAATTATTTAATACTTTTATATACCCTATATGGGAATTTAGATGATGATGTTTCTATTATGTACATAGATAGTCTACACTATAAGTATAAAGAATGGGAAAAGTATCAATGCCATGAAGTGACTTAACATTGTTAGCTTATAATGCTAGGAAACCTTGGGAATGATAAGGTTTAGCAATACACCAATAGTGATGGTATGAAATATATGATAAGACGTGATTTCATGCAAACCACATCAATAATCTATACTTGATTGATCCCTTGATCATTAATTTACTCTTGAATAAAACCCTAGGTTGAGAATAACCTATTTGCATTGAGAAGTTTACTTGATTAATGATTGAAATACTAGGTTGAGAATTACCTACTGGGTTAGGATATCTACTAAATTACTAATTAGAACCAATATGTTGAGAATAACCTACTCGGTCAGGTTGTTTATTTGATCTTTGTTTGGAACACATAGGTTGAGATTAACCTACATGATTAGACTAATCATTGATTGTTGACTTTATCTTGGGATTAGGGTAAACCAAGGTTGAGATTAACCTATGTGGTTAAAGGTGATCACTTGAATTTGTGGATTACTAATTGATGGGAGCCATAGGTGGGATTACCTATTGAGTTGGTATTAATACAGGTAATTGGTTGATTTACACTCTTGACATGAAGTCATGTTATAGATGCAAATCTACTTTTTGAATAATCTTTTATTGATAAGATTACACTCTTGAATAGAGTCTTTTAGACTATACTTTTGAATGAGTCATTGTTGATATGATTATTCTTTGATTGAGGTCATTTATTGATGAAATTATAATTTTGATGAGAATCACTATTGATATGATAAATATTCTTGAATGGAGTCATTTATTGATGAGTATTTATTCTGTGATTAGATGAAGCTTATATAGCTATACTTTAGATTATGAGTTATTTGAGTCACAATGAGTTGATAGGTTATTCTTGGGATTAGATTGTCCAATGAAGGGGATAGCTTATACATATCAATACTTAGGAGAAGTATCTTTGTGAATTGGAAATAGGAATAGGTTGTTTCTGAGGTTAAAGATTACCTACGGAAGGGAATTACCTATGAATAGTATATGAATGGTTAAAATCCAAATTGAGCTAAGGTAGTGTTTGTGAATAGGATGAATTTCACTCTAAGTATTGGGTGAAGAATACTTTGGCCGGAGTAGTGTAATTTTCCACTAGTTGCACTATCAATTTACTGTGTTCCTGTTATGCATGCTAGATCAAGATTGTAGTTGGTATACAAGTTCTAGTTATGTAGGACACAACACTAAGCTCAAGAAGGCTATTGTTATGAGGTTACCATACAAAACTCTTCGTTGAAGGGAAGGACTATCTTACCATATGTGGTAGATGTGTGGGGGACCACATTAAGTTCGTGGTTGGTGGAAAAGTTCTTGAGTGATGCTTCTCCTCATCAGTTGGCGGTCGAGGTTTGGGGATGTTTTCGTGAAGGAATTGGGGACATCTAGAGTGTATGCACCAATGCAACGTCATCTGGACCAATTTGTATATCTATTGCCAATGAAGCTTAGGAGAGCTACATATATATGTATCTTGTACCCATTTATATGAAAAGATGTAAACATGAATGATAAACTTGAGTTTATTCAATATGAAATCAATATTATGGAAGGATCATTAAATTACAATGAATTGCAAAGGAAGTTTGGAATAGTGGTCGTTTCAAATGTTCATGTAATTTAAATTATGGAAATAAAAAAATTATTGCTATATTATGGCATCATGGGTTATTCACTTGAGGTGAAAAACTTAGAAAATTCTTTAAGTAGAACACCGAGGTTGTTACAAGCATGGGGGATGTATCTAGATAGTAGGAAAATAAAAAAAGTTACCATCAAATATAATTTTTCTATACCCTACCTAAAACATGACGGTTGTGGTTGTAGGAGCTTCATATTTTATTAATATTGATCTACATAGTGGCTAATATAAAATTCACATTCTAGACGATGATAAATGTATTTTTTCCAAGACTAAGGATGACTTGTATGCATGGTTGGAAATGTCATTAGATGGTCCAATGCACCCAACATATTCACAAGGATGATGAATATAGTGACATGAGATTATATTGGTAAGTTTTTGGTAGTTTGTTTTGATGATATTTCACTATTCAATAACACTTAAGGCATTTGAGAATGGTATTAGAATTGTAAAGGAAGGAAAATCTCTATGTGAATTGAATAATGTAGGTTTACGTAGATGGTTTGGTATTCTATGGTTTGTTGTTTCAAAAAATGACGTAAAAATGGATGAAGAAATTTGAGTGGCCTACTTTAGGAGACATTTTAGAGGCAATAATTTTCCATGATTTAGCAAATATTTAATATAAAATTTATTAATAATTCTTAAAGTATTTTTGCACTAACAACATAATGCATGAGGGGGAGAAATTTGTGTGGAAAAGGGTAGCAACCATTTTTTTCCAATTATTGAAGAATATGAAAGAAGCCCTTGTCTTAACATTACCAAAATTTAGAAAGGTTTTTGAAGTGGACTATGATGCTTCACTTGTGGGAGTTGGAATAGTATTGAGGCATAAAGGAAATCCAATAACATTTTATATTGAAAATTTATGAGGTTAGGAATAAGTATTATACCTTTGATGCTAAATTTTATTCCATTATATAAGCACTAAAACATTGGACAAATGTTTTTGGTGCCTAAGGATTTTATTTTGTTTAAATAGATAATAAGGCCCCAAGGTATATAGATATACTTAGAAGAAGTTTAGTAGAAATGTAAAGTTGTTTGCTTCTTGTAGGTATATACTTTTGACAAATAAGTCAAGGAAGTAAAATTAAGTGAGTAATGCTTTAAGCAAGCATGTTGTATTGCTAACTCCATGGTGAGTGAAGTAGTTGGGTTTGAGAGTAACAAGGACTTATATGATTTTGATCCAAATTTTGGAAATATTATTAAACAAAGTAGAATCCTGTATTAGGTGAGATTGGTACTATGCATGGTGATTATTTTATACAAGATGACTATCTCTTTAAAGTAAAATAAATGTGTATTCTAGCTATGTCTATGAGAGACAATATTATGTGAGAATTTAATAATGGTGGTTTGGGTGGATACTTTGGTAAAAATAAGATAGTAGCTTTGATGATGGAGATTATTTTTTGGTAAATGATAAAGAGAGATGTGGTAAAGTATGTATCAAATGCATAATATGTCAAGTAGCTAAAGGACATAAACAAAATATAGGGCTATACATGCCATTACTATTACCAAATGGACCATGGAAAAAATTAAATACAAACTTTGTATTGGGACCACCAAACACACAAATAGTTACTAATTCAATTTTTTGTGTGGAAGGATTTACATAGATGGTTAATTTCTTGCATGTAAGAGCACCAAAAATTTCACTAGAGTAGAAAATTTATTTTTAAGGAAGTTGTTAGGTTTCATGGAGATTGAAAAACCATTAATTTATATAGGGATACAAATTTTCTAAGTAAATTTTGGATGACCCTATGGAAGAATTTGGAAGCCAAGATAAACTTTATTAATGCATATCACCCTCAAATAAATGGGTAGATTGAGAAATCAATGAGAGTGTGGAATATCAAGAGATACAATATTTCAATACATAGGTCCATCAAGAAAACACCATTCTAAAATAATTATGGATACAAAGCTATGGGTGTTTTGGACTTGGTATAGTTACTAGTTTTAGAAGAAGTTAGTGATGATGCAAATTCATTTTCATAGCATATACATAAGTAGTAAAGTGAAGTCAAAAGAAATCTACATGACTGTAATAAAAAATATATGATATATGGTAGTTTTTGATGTAACAAGAAGGCCAAAGAATGTTGAAGAGGGGAAATTAGTGATGTGTACTTGATAAGAGAGAGACTTCCCCAAGGAACATATAACAAGTTAAATTATAAGAAGATTGGGTCATTTATAATATTGAAGTAGATCAACTATAATACTTACAAGGTTTGTTTGTCACAAAATTTTGATATTTCTCTAGTATTTAATTTGTTTTATTTGTATGTATTTCATGGGGAAGATGATGAGGGAGAAGGAGATGAATAAGTAGGGTGGGAGCAACAATGTACTAATAAAGGAGAAATAAAATATAACACATATTTAGATGAAAAAGTAGTGAACATGAGACATGAAAATTATAATGGAATTTGGTATAGTGCCTGAAGGATTACAAAATTTGGATAACATGGATCTATAAATGAGGACTAAAGAAACTTGATAGGAGAAAATGATATGATTTTAATCAGAAAAACTTAAAAAATATGAGCTTTTTAAGTAGAAGAGAGTGACACAAAATCATAACTTCTAGATGTCATACCTTTTAACTTGGGAAATTGATTAAGCCCATTTTTTTAGAATGAAGTTCTCAAAGGGTTTGAACTCAACATAAACATATTGCTATAAGTTAATAGATATTTTGACATAGTGCTTGATTCAATTATCTAAAATTTTATTTTAGTGTTTTAATTTAATATTTTTAGAACAATTTTGCATTTGAGCATGAAATTAGGCTTCAAGTCACTCTCAATGACTATTGGGACATTTAAATGATATGGTACAATTATTAGGTTTTTTCTTGAATGTAAGATTGCTAAAAATACTATTTTTCTAAATTTGGCAATTTTAGCTATTGTAAGTAGTTTCTGGTTTTACTAATTTTGCACGTGTCTTAATTGTGCTAGATAGTGGGATAGTGGAAGATTTATTTTAAAAGTAACATTCTTGTGTAATTTGGTTTTAGTTTTTGAAGAATAATAATGTATTTTTCTTCATTTGCTATACATTTTTTTTGGGATTATTGTCACATTTTTTATTCAACATGATGGAGCTTCCCATTTTATTTTATCTATCAAGTAGAGGGGATTAAATTCCTTATGAACCATGAATGGAAAAACAAAGGATTGGATATTGAAATGTCTAACTTATGACCAAAAAATTATACACGTATGAAGGAAATATAAGAAGAAGAAATGTATTGAGAATGATAGATCTATATTACTTAATATTCAAAAAGGGCTCAAATCACTTGGGTTCAAAAGAAAACCGTGTGTGTGTGTGTGTGTGTGTGTGTGTGCATGTGCGCGCACAAAGACATAAGAATTGTGGTTATGGAAGGATAAGTTAGAAATAGTACCTCTTTCTAGCATATTTTTCATGAGTACTACTTTACACAATGATGAGGAATATATTTACTATAAGAGATATAGTGATTTGGTTTGAGAATAATGATATTAATAATTGGGGTGTGGATGATCTAATTGGGAAGATATTATTCCAACATAATCGGTTCAAATTTTGTGCTTTTTTGTTAATTTATTTTATTTTCTTTTATGTTTTTGTTATTTTAATGTTCTTAGTCATAATATGGATGATGAAAGACACCTAAATTTCACTGTGCATGTTGACACAAGTGACTATGAACATGTGTTATGTGGTTCGTGCCCTTTTTCTCCTTATGTGTTTTCCTTGTGGGTTTGGGATGATACAAAATAATGGAGTGGTTGAAAACAATTCTCATCATGTGGCCCAAAAATATAGCTTGTTTTCTTTGTGTTTTTGACAACTCCTTTTGATTGAGGCATGCTTATTGTGCTAGACTCCTTTCTCATGTACTATATATTATCTTATGTCCTTGATTAAAATTATGCTTTTTTATGTGGTTTTTTCATTCTCATTTCACCTTCTATATTATCACTCGTCTACTTGTATGTTTTTCATATATTGCATTATATATGATGATTTCTATATTCCCACTTACAGGAATCCCTCTTATGCCACTTTTCTTATTTTGTGATTATTACACTTATAGGCTTATCATATGACTACATATTCACATTTCTTATGAAAATGCTTATGTTACATGATTACATCTTATATAATATTTATCTAGGATTATATGTTCCCATTATCATACGATGCTATCTATGAAATTTATAGATGACTCTTGAGATTTAGATTGTCATATTTTTCACATTCCAATTGTTCTCCTCTCATCCAATTCCTTAGATAATTCACATGAAACCAATTAGAGGGATGAAATATTATATCACTAGCAATATATTTGAGTCATGATGACTTCACAACCCTATAATGATCTTTTCTTCTTATCATGGCTCGTTTGTAGCCTAAAAACACCTTACTTTAGTAATGCTAGCTCCTTCACAACCTTATATCAGTTTAGCTATGTTGGATCCTTCACATCCCTATATTAATTTTGATTATGTTTGATCATTCATATCCCCATATCACTTTATTTTGGTTTATAGAACATTCATAATAATATAACATTATATTTTGGTTTATTGTTTTTGATTAAGTAAGCAACATCTACAGGGTGTTGTAACCTTTACACAGAAAGCCTAAAGGCTAGAAAAGAAGCTAGTTCAAACAAGAATGAAGTAGGAAAAGAGGACAGACCACACACAAAAATAACTAACAGACAGCTGTCGAAACACAGACTAGGACTAGACAACTCCAGAATTTGAGGTGACCAATCTGACTCCCTTGACCCTAGGCCGCGAAGTTACGATAGATCGAGGGAGTCCCTTCTTCTTCCTCAGCACAACAGACCAAGAAGACTCAGGATCCAAGTCCACTAATCAGGGTGAGAGGAGCGGATCAATCGAAGCCACCAAGGGAAAAGAGCCACCACACAATGGGAATTTTGGTTTATTGTTACTATTAGTACAATCCAAAAAAAAAGGATCCATTGCAACTAAAATTGCTTAAGAAATCCCTTAGCATTGGACCACCATCTAGTAAACTAGAGATCCCTCTAAGTACACCACCAAATTTTAACCTTAAAAAAGACTATGAAAAAGGAGACCACTTCTCCTTGTGAGAGGCTAATAAAGCTAGTAGATTCATAGGAAGAAATATAACAGTATTAGAAGTAGGGAATTTACTACATAAATTCATGAAATAGTGTGAAAGGGAATTTTATTTATTCATTTAATCTTTACAATAGGATCAAGGTATAAGTGAAGTAGGTATGTTTAATTACATAGCTAAGTTATTTTTTATTTATACAAACCAATTTACAATAATAATATAAAGTGAAATGAAAGGAACTAAAATTTAGCCAATTGAGTAGGCATTGGAGTTGTCATCACTAAAAATGATGGTAAATTGATTAGTGTAGTCCTCTTCTAATGCTACAAGAATTGAGACATTATTTCTACATTTATTGTAGTAGTTCTAGATAGCAAATAAGTGTAAAAAAACATAATGTCTCTATTTTATTCTTGTAGTGTTTGATGGCTACACAATTTAAGTATCTTCATTTTCTTCTTAATTATAGTTCAAAGTGACTTGTGTATCTTTTATGTGTATCTATTATAGGCCACATGGACTTGTTTTGATCTCTACAATGCAAGGGAAAAAACCTTTTATTAGCTTAACATTTTGTATTTCATTTTTTATCTTATACGTGATATGTATACATAAAATATATTCTTCTGTAAATTATTTGAAGCTATTTTTAAATTATATGAAAATGATCACTAAAGCATAGTGGAAAGTTTATGACGATTACAAAGCTATTAAAATCAATCTATGTAATTATATAGTTTCATGTAATCTTTAAAGTTATGGTTATGAAATTATTGGAGAGATGGTTCCATCAAGTTTTGGTTGATCATCCTATGTCCTTCCTTACCACAACACTAGTGACACATGCTAATGGTCTTCCTTGAGCTTGTTTGCATGGAAGTCAATTTTTTTGTGATGAAATATGCCATCAATCACTTGATCCCACTTGAATATTTGAGCCATAATTTCATGTGTGATAATAATATAAAAGTATTTTACCATCATTTTAGATGCATAATCCCAATAAAAGGGGTAAAAATTAACCCTTGGAAAATCATAATAATCTAGATCCATGAGGTAATTTATCAAGCATTCTCTTATTCTTTGTGAAAATCCCATTTTAATTTGGTTGAAGAACTTACACATATCATCTTTCAGGACAAATCCATAGTGATCTACATGACTAGTTATAGGATACCTTACAAAAAAATATTTATTTCTCCTATATAACACAAATTTAAAATATATATTTTATTTTATGTAGCCCACCATTTTAGTGTAATATGCAACACAATAGCATCTATACAATACACATTCATTACATGAATAATGAAGGGAACTTCTTTTAGTCCAAGGCTTCAAATATAAAATAAGCATATCCTTGAATGTTGAATTCTCAACTATTGAATATGAGAGTCTTGACCATTTCTAGCTATTGGCTAGCATACTAACTAGAGAGTAGCATATCTAGAACAACATATGGAAGAGCAAGTGGATCCTTTGGATCTTCTTTTATGGTTACCATATTGACCTTAAAATTTTACCTGTTAGAAATCTATTTATAAGTTTCATGAAAAGTGAACATGAAAATATAGAGCAAAGCAAATTACAATAAGAATTTGAGTTTCTATTATAAGCTATATTATATTTATGGATTATATATCATCACCTCATTTTAAAAGAATAAATCTATGCAAAAGGGTACTCTTTTTACTTTATTTAATTTACATGAAACTATATATTTGTACATAATTATAGCAAGTGAAACTTCTTGAAACAAGAGCTGTAGGACAATGAAGTTCTTGCCAAAGACTAGCAGAATAGTTTTGGTAATGCTATAGTCAATGAATCATAAGCAAGCGTTTATATAGTTGGGATCTTGCACTTTTCTTTTGTGCTCAACGATTTTCAAGCTTTGCAAATTTGTTATGTTTTTGATTATTTTGGAGCCAATGCATCTGAATCTGCTGTTGGGATGGGAAATTGTGGTCCTTTGAATTTGGTGTTGGGATACTTAAATCTTTAACTAGTTCTTTAGTTTTCCTACAGATGCCAGAAAATACTAGTATTGCTTAAAAGCACAGTTCTACAAAATTTAGAAGATTCCTAATGATTTCACCTCCTTGTTTCATTAACAACAACTGTAGTTGATTGTATTCTTAAGAGGTCATTACACCAGCCTTAAAGATTATAATTGATGAGAGGCATATGGTAAATGAATCATGTTAAAGATTATAATTGATGAGTGGCATATGGTAAATGAATCGTGTTAACTTTATAAACAAGAATGGCATATATATACATTTATGAAGTAGAATTAATAGTTACCATCAAGAGGGTGTTGGTTCATTCTTGGGATCCACCAAGTTTCTTGCTATCCTCTATCATTTGTTCCAGCTGAGGCTCACCCAACCTGTAGGTCTGCCAAAAAATTGTATGACCTTGAGTGCAGGTCCTTAGAAAGATTCCAACAATAGCCACCCCTTAAACCTGGTATCCAAGCTAAAGGATTATGTGCTATTTGGTGTAACCTCTTCAAGGTTGTTTCTTGAAGCATCTAGCCCAAGAAAAAGGGTTCTCAATCTTGATTAGGGTAGGGTGTGATGTCACTATGCTCATTGACAAGCCATGGCCAAGTAACTAGGGTTTCTCATATTGTCATACACCCATAGACTACAGTGAGACAAAGGTGGTCTGCTGACATGATGGCCATTGTATTAACCAATTAGTTTAGTGGAAAAAGAAAGTACTTGGCTAAAATAAGCAGTTAATTTCTACGCTTGATAGAAAAAATACAACCAAGCTCAAAATTCATTAGTAGGATGGCACTTTAAGCAATGGAGATCTAATCATATTTCCATTACATGTTCAAAACCTTCAAGAGTGGTTGCAACTTGCCTAATTTTTACATTGTGTAATGCCATTGAGTGTTAAATCTACAGAAACAAGGGAGGGATATGCCACTTCAAACAGGACCAAATGCTAGTGGTCAATTCTAAAGTTTCATGATACAAAACATAAATGCAAGTCTATCTGGTTCTGCTTGTCACAAATTAAGGGTGGGCACCTATTGAATGGAATGCTTCCTATACTAGCATGTCTACACCAAACATCCATGAGTTTTTAAACCTTCCAAAAACTATTGTTTTGATTAGAGATAATATCCAAAATATTTCTTATAGAAACATTTTTCTTGTGCAAAATAAAACATAAATCTACTTCAATTAAATTTTGAGATATTCTGACATAACTATGCGTAAGAATCTGCAAGAACAAAATCATGTGCTTATTGTAAACTATGATACAAGAACAATATTTCCCTTTCAAGGGTGAGATGGAATACTTTATCTTGGGAGTGAGCATTAAAAATCCCCCCCTAATAACTTGATGGTTGTCAAGCAGAGATACTTGTTAATAGAACCATTCCATTCATGTGCTGAAATAAACTTAAATTATAGAGTTGTAAGACAAACTATAATGCATCTGAGTTAAATAAATTTCAAGAAAAAGAAATAGAAAACTAGCAAAATCATGCACTCTTTAATAGTTTGTAGGAGTTGCTAGTTATAAAACAACAAAAACCTGTACCCTTACCCAAACCAGTAACTTAGGTCAAAAATTTGAGGTTGTAACGCTAGGGAGATAAGCAAAAGCATTTTAAATTGTTCAATCCGTTTCAAAAGTTTACTTTAAAAATTATGCCATTAATAAGAGTTTTCAAAGTAAACTCAATGTAAAAGAATTAAAACAAATTGCATTTCCTGTATATAAAATATAACATTTGCATTTCATCATGATTATGCACATGGCCAAGTACATATCAATGCATTTTCACATATATTCACCCATACTCAAAAGAGATCAATAAACCAATAAATATTCACATTTGTGTGAGACCAATAACTTCAATAAATACATTTGTATCAATGTTACATCAAAATCTTAATAACACATCTATTTCAATGCTGCAGTAACAAATGCCAAATACAATTACATTTACAATGGGCTTCACAAGCCATTCCAGTAGGATACTCAAGTACATAAATAGTAAAATAAAAACTCTGAACCTCCAACCGCCGTGACACCATCGGTCTTCTTGCGAGCTAGGGCCAAGAGTGTGATTTAGGCGACTTTTCCGCCCAACCACGAAGTATATGACTTCTCTGGGTTCCTTCCTAACTCGAAGAAATCCCCGGTCCTGCATAAGGAGCCTAGCAACCTCACATAGTAAAACAGGAGGGAACTCTCGATGCATGCCTGGTGCCTATATGCATTTCTAACATGAGAAAACATATTTCTTGCAACAGGAGGTGGCAGAGACTCAAATACATATATTTATAGGCTTTTAAAACAAATCCATCTATTTCAATGGTACAAGTGCTTGGCCAAGCATAAATAAAAACAAGTGGTAGTTTCAGAAAAGGTAAAACTACCATCTCTGTGGATCCACCTTCAGCATCCTGTCCTAGAAGTTACCAAAATACAATATAATAAAGTGCAAAAACAGAAAGTTGTGCATTTTCCTCATATGCTTTATGCATTTTACTGATTTTAAAAAGAAATTTCCTTCATTTATCCATATCCATAAAATGTTTATCAAACTGATTTCCACTCATACTTAGGTTTCAAAAGAGAGTTTCAAAACATCTTTTGAGTTCCATTTTATCATGTTGAACAAAAGAATAGGTTGTAAAGTTTCAGTATTAAAATAAAATCTGCTCTTTTCTCAACATATTTTCTTCTATTTAGTAAAGAAATCTGTTTTCACTCCAAGCTACTCTCTTGAATGTTCTTGTTCAAGTTTGGTTTTCAAATGTAAAAATGTATGTACATCATGATATTTTCAGTGTACGAACACAAGTAGAAGTAATAATTTTCTATATAAAACAGTGTTCTCAGATTTATGTATATTTCTATATCTTCAAGATTCAAGCTGATTTGAAGGTGAAATCCCCAATTTGCTACAAGTTTCTGGTTAAATTAATATACAGAAATAGAATAATTCTTTCAGAAAAATAGAGGTTTGCATATTTACATCTGTGTTTTGTATTGTACGCTAATATTCAGAAATCTACATTTGTATGCAAACATAAGACTATGTAACCAAAAGAAAAACAACAATTTACATGATTCCAAGAGCTTCATTTTCATATTTCCAGCTTCAGGAATACTGAGATGTTTATATATATATTTGTCTAAAATATACCATATTCTGTAGATGGTTATATCTTTGTAAGTTCACATTTCTATATATATATATATATATATATATTTATATAGGAGTATATATATATATATATATATACATATATATATATATATATATATATATATATATATATATATATATATATATATATATATATATATATATATATATATATATATATATATATATATATATATATATATATGTTTAAAAATAAAGATTTTCATAATTGTTATCACCCTCACGTTTTATGGCCACGCACACAAGAATGAACATAATTTTTATGGTTCAAAAATGATTTTTTTTTTAACACCCCAAAGGGATGTGGGAGCCCTTGCCTCTCCCATAGGGAGGGCGCGGGCTGTGAGGAGGCCGTGCCCCCTCCACAGGCCGCAGCCTATGGAGGGCGCAGGACTCCCCACAGTGCCGTCCCTTCCTTTGGGACGGGGATGCGGTTAATCCCCTCCCCCAAACAAAAAAAGCTTTGCCATAAAAAAATGAAAAAGAATAGAAACGCCATTGCAATCTACAGATTTAATCAAGAAATTTTTTGAAATCAATACAGGGTTGCTGGTAATATATATACATACATATGTATAAATATATATATATGCTCATATATATATATTTATATATATATAAATATAAATATAATTACTCTCTAGTTTTCTGTACAGAGATGTATCAATGAAATGCCAGAATATCAAAATTCAGATTTCAAAAGAATAAATAGATTGCAGAAGAATAAACTCCATTTTGAAAGGGAGGAATTGGGAATTTTCTCACAGTGTAAACTAATTAAAAGAGAAAGTTTTCCCCAGGTTTTAAAACTCAAATTTACAGACAAAATCACAATTTTTGCATACAAGCTCTCCCACTGTTTCCAAAATTTGAAACTAGACTAATAGAAGGAACAAAAAAACCTGATTAAAAGCTTCCAGTTGAAGATGCCCAATTTTTCCTTCAGTCTACTTCTCCTCAGTGGGTTCTTTTCTGAATAAGCTTCTCTTCTCTTTTTCCTGTCTTCTCTCCACCTTAAATCCTTATCCCGTCTACCGAGAGTCATGCAAACCCTTCCAAATTGACAGATGGAAAAATTTCTTGGCAGACATTTACATGCAAAAATAAAAGAGAGCCACTTGCCGAGAGTTTTGTTTGTTTTAAGAAGAATTTCCCGAACCCATTTTTCTCGGGAATGTCTTTTTTCTATTTAATATTAGTTTCCTCTCTCCTAATCTTGGAATTTGAAATTAAGACATATACAAATAAAATATTTCAATTTTATTTCAATTTCATAAACAAATAAAATATAATAAAATATTTTCAATTATTTGCACAAAAAGTTGGATAGATAATTCAAAAATACTTACTCCATAAACACATATTCATTTGGCTTGTTAATTAAGATAGATTTAAAAATCATAAACCTTTTAAAACTACAATTAATAATTAATCTATATTTATGTTATTATTTTTATTATTTATTTATTCAAACCATTTATTACTTATTTTGTAAGTAACTCAAAACAATCGAACTAAAACAGACATTGCCTAAATGCAACTATATGATTTTTAGGTGCTGTGTGTGTGACTGAGAGTTCTTCCTCTTTTACCCTATCGGGAAGCTAGCCTTCTTTCCTCAATCACACTCTTGGTCTTTGACCACTTGCAACTCAAGTGCACTCAGGCATGCAACAACGAAATTGTATTAGTAACCGATATAGAGATATAAATCAAAGCAATAATTAAATCAATACTTCTATTTTGTTCTATCTTGCATATTTTCAAAATAAAATGCGTTCACAATTTCAAAAGTAAATATTTTTCACATTTCCACACACCAAAGCATTGTATTATATCATATCACTCTAACACACACCATCATTCATATAATAAATCCACACAAAGCCATGGACAAAACAACATCAAAGTCTGAGACGTGACAGAGGTTTAGAAGAACATTGCAACAACAATCTAAATTATCTCTTGATATTAACAAAATTCAGAAGAGACTTTTCTAAGATCCTTGTAATATGTAGTGTGAATGGTAATTATTTATAATACTATCAACTAACATTTATCGGGGCTGGGATTTTTTCCCACGTGCATAAACACAGATACAAAGAGAAAACACATTTGTTATTGATGACCAAACTGAAAAATGTATATCAAAATGAATTAATATCATATTTTGGGAAAAGATGTTTGGTGATAATGAGTAAGTTGACTGCATATGAAGAGAAATATCCTCATATTTATTGGGCATAGTTCACATGGAAAGACGTGTTATCTATATTACATCAAAATAATGAAACAATTCTACCAAACTCTTTAGTGCCCGCTTGCACCTACAATTTTTGGTCAGCTTTGATGGGCCTGTATTCCTCCACAATTTTGAAGTCAACTGGATGGGCATCTACTCCTTGTTCTATATGCTAAGAGTGTCATCAACATATTGCCAATCCAATTGATGGGTTATCCTATCATTGTATAATAAATTTGGAGCAATATCATCTAAGGGGTTTTGATAAGAATCATGGTATGGATGGAAGAGTTCAAAATAAATTGTTTTGGTAGAAGCATCAACAGTGCACTCAAAGATTAAAAAATTGCATAAGCATTGGTGGTTCCCAAATAAAGTTGTGAATTTATTAAAGGAAATAACATCCATTCTTTTAAATTTTTATTAACGAGGATGTAACCAACGTTTATCACTAAAAAAACCAAACTTTTCAATATAATTTCTTTGACAAATCATATTGTTACAGTAATTCAATGTCTAATTAATCGAGGAAAAGAATCAGCTAATATATGTAAGCTTTTGAGCAAGTAGAACGATAGAGATGTAGAGAAGCACCAACCAAGTTAAGTAGACTTGCCATAGCTTCCAATTGTTGGAAACATTAATTTTTTTTTGATTGAGCCTCTTTCTCACGTTAGCCCTTGCTTCACCTACCCGTCATGAGCCTCCAACATCAGTGTTTTTAGGATCTTCATCCCTGCTACTCCTGACAACCCCAGAAGTTAATGTGATAGAAATTTTTGAATTCCAGAATTTATTGTGGTAGGTGATTTCAAATTTTGATAGGGAATGTTGAAGAAACAAAAGGAATGAAGAATTAAGTCAGTTTTAACTTTTCTCTGTGCAACAACAGTCTAAAAAAGAGAATGTTTTTTGTTCTTTGTGTGATTCAGGGAAATTTTTAAACAACAACAGCTGTGTTTGTTTGTGATTGAGCAGTGATTGCTCCTAAAAGAGCTATGCGTAGCTCCTGGCAGTGAGCTCCTAGTAGCTCCTGAAGTTTGTTAGTTTGTATGAGCAACTCCAAATTGCTCCCAGTAATTTGTAATCAGTAGTTTAGAGATTATTTTCTGAAGTTTATGTTTAGTCTTTTATGTATTTTCATTTCCAGCTTAGTTAATACAAAAAGACAAATATTGCATGCCCAAATTTGTGTCTCCTATTCTTTGTTATTCCACATTTTTATTCCCCTATTGTTTTGGGGAAACAAAGTAGCAACTCTGTGTTTTTCTATGTATTTGAAAATTTTGACATGGTATCAGAGCCATAGGCCCCATTTCTTCGTGAGTTAGGGCATTTATTTTTTCTGGGTATTAAGTTTCTTGTGCAGGAGACATGGCTAGAGATGAAGGGAAGAGTTGGTAGTAGCCACCGTCCTTTAATGGACAAAACTATGATGTTTGGGAAAAGAAGATGAAGACCATAATGGTTGCAAATGATTTGTGGGAGTTTGTGATTAGTGACTTCAATGATGTAATTGATCCTACAACATATGTAGTTCTCATAAACAACAAGAAGACCCAGCTGAAGGAGTTGAGGAGGAAAGATGCTAAGGCATTGCGTTTAATAGAAGTAGCCTTGATAGAGGCAATTTTTCCTAGAATAGCAACAAATAACTATGCAAAGGAAGCTTGGGAAATCCTCCAGACCAACTATAAAGGGACTGAGAAGGTCAGATTGGTGAAGCTCCATATGCTTCAAAAAAAGTTTTAGACTCTTGAAATGTAGGACAATGAGTCAATCTCATTTTTTCACACAAGAAGTTCTTAGGTTTGATAAACCAGTTGAGAGTGAATGCAACAGTCATGGATGATCAAAGGATTGTGGAGAAAATCCTCAGGAGCTTACCCATGAAGTTTGATGCAATGGTGATTTCCATTGAAGAGGTAAAGGATCTCACAATGTTGTCCATTGATGAGTTGATGGGTTCTCTACAAAGCCATGAGCAATGCCTAAATAGGTCTGCTACTTCTTCCCAAGAGAAAGATTTTAAAGCTTAGTCAAATGCAAGAGGAAGGGGGAGAAAAAAAAATGGTGGAAGGAGCTTAAGAGGTAGAGGTCGTGGAAACTCCATACAAGGAAATGCTGGAGGAGATAGCTTAGGACGAGCAAACAATCAAGAGGGAGTGAGCAGCTCTCAGACTAGCTCCCGAGGAGGCAAGAAGAATAGCAATTCAAATCAAAAGAATGAAAAAAAATGTTGAATGCTACTACTGTCATACATTTGGTCATTATGCAAGTGAGTGCTGGAAAAAGCACAATGATCAATCAAAACAAAATGCAAATGTGGTTGATGGAAGTCAGTCCACAACCTTCATCATGTGCAACATTGGTGAAGAAGACAACCTCGAAGTCTGGTATTTGGACAGTGGTTGGAGCAACCACATGAGTGGTAATGAAAGTTTGTTTTCTTTTATTGATAGGAATGTGAAGTCATAAATAAGAATGGGGAACAATGGATTAGTTCCAATTGTGGGAAGATGATCTATTATGATCCTCACCAAGCAAGGTGAGAAGAAGGAGATACATAATGTATTTCTTGCTCTTGGGTTAAAGCATAACCTCATGAGTGTTGGACAGTTGATCTAAAATGGATATAAAGTGTTGATGGAGAAGGGTCAATGCATTATTTATGACAAGAATGAGAGGACGAAAGTGTTTGCAGCAGTTCAAATGAAAAAGAACCGGATGTTTCCTTTAAAGATTGAGACGTGTTTTTCATCTCAGTTTGTTGTTGCACCTCTCATGAATGGAAAATGTACAGTAGTACAACAAGTAGCCCTCAAGAGCACCATTCAAGACCCCTCCAAGCTATGGCATCTTAGGTATGGGCATTTAGGCTATGCTGGTTTAAGTCTTTTGTCCAAGAACAAAATGATTGATGGTTTGCCAAGAATAGTAGAGCCTAATGTTAAGTGTGAGGCTTGCATTTTGGGCAAACAACATAGGAAGCCCTTTCAATCGAGCAACTCTACAAGAGCAAGAACACCATTGGAGCTGGTGCACACGAATTTGGTAGCCCCTATGAAAACTATATCTATTGGTAAAAGCCAATTTTTTATGACATTTATTAATGATTACAGCCGTAAGACATGGGTCTATTTTTTGCAACATAAGTCTAAAGCTTTTGATAAGTTTTTGCTGTTTAAGGGCCAGGCTGAAAAAAAGAGTGTACATTTTATTAAGGTCTTAAGGTGAGATCGAGGGGGAGAGTATACCTTCAATCAGTTTGTAAATTTTTGCAAGAAAAATGGCATCAAGAAGGAGCCAACAACCAGTTATACTCCACAAGAAAATGGAGTGGATGAGAGAAAGAATAGGACCATTGTGGAGATGGCAAGGAGCATGATGAAAGCAAAGGGACTCCTGATTGAATATTGGGGAGAGGCTGTGGAAAAAGCTATATATTTGATAAATAGAAGTCCAACAAAGATGGTCTGTGACAAATCCCTCAAGAGGCATGGACAAAACACAAGTGGATGGTTGAGCACTTAAGAGTGTTTGGGTGCGTAGCATATGCTCACATGCCTAAAGAAAAGGAGAAAAATTAGATGACAAGGGTGAAAAATGTATTTTCACAGGCTACAGTATGAAGTCCAAAGCCTACAGGCTGTACAACCTGATCACCAAGAAAATTATCATTAGTAGGGACGTGAAGTTCCTAGAAGATGAGCCATGGGATGGAGTGATAGTTTCTGACAGCTCAAAACCACTCCTGACAGATCCTAAAGAAGAAGGAAGAGAACAAGAAGTTCATTTGGGTTTGGGAGCTATCTCATGGGCTTCTAAGAAGCAACCCATAGTTTCCCTATTTACAACAGAGGCTGAGTATATAGTAGCAAATGCAACAACATGTCAAGCTATTTGGTTGAGAAGAATCTTGGCAGATTTGGGAGAAGAACAAGAGGATGGAACAAAAATCTTTTGTGACAATGTTTCATCAATAGCTTTGACGAAAAAATCCTGTGTTTCATGGAAGAAGCAAGCACATTGAAATAAGGTATCATTTTATCAGAGAGTTAGTTGAGAATGGTGAAATTAAAATGGCATTTTGTAGATCTGAGTAGCAACTAGCAAACATATTCACCAAGCCTTTAAGGATAGTTTTGAGCACCTAAGGAGTAGATTGGGCGTTGTTGATTTGGATCAAGTTTGATCCTATTGTTGAAGACTCAGTCATAAGGGGAGTGTTGGAAACATTAATTTTTTTTTTTCTGGCTGAGCCTCTTTCTGATGTCAGCCCTCTGCTTCACCTACCCATTAGGAGCCTCCAATGACAGTGTTTTTGGGATCTTCATCCTCGCTGCTCATGACAACCCCAAAAGTTAATGCAGTAGAAATTTTTGAATTCCAGAATTTACTGTGGTAGGTGATTTCAAATTTTGAGAGGGAATGTTGAAGAAACAAAATGAATGAAGAATTAAGTCAGTTTTAACTTTTCTTTGTGTAGTAGCAGTCTGAAAAAGAGAATGTTCTTTGTTCTCTATGTGATTTAGGGAAATTTCTGAACAACAACTGTGTTTGTTTGTGATTGAGCAGTGATTGCTCCTGAAAGAGCTTTGCGTAGCTCCTCGCAGTGAGCTCCTAGCAGCTATTGAAGTTTTTCAGTTTGTATGAGCAACTCCAGATTGCTCCCAGTAATTTGTAATCAGTAGTTTAGAGCTTATTTTCTGAAGTTTATATTTAGTCTTTTATGTATTGTCATTTCCAACTTAGTTAATACAAAAAGGAAAATATTGCATACCCAGATTTGCGTCTCCTGTTCTTTGTTATTCCACATTTGTATTCCCCTGTTATTTTGGGGAAATAGAGTAGCAACTCTGTGTTTTTCTGTGCATTCAAATTTTTTGACACCAATGGCCAGATGATAGAAAATTTTGGCATGCAATTTCAAGTTGGCACATTACCAGACATAATGGAATACCACTGGTGAAGGACTGCACTCAATCTAATAGACATCATACTTTTATAATTGCAACATCGTCTGGCCACAACTTCGACTATCCTTGATAACCACAATGCCACCTTTTTTTCTCTTGTAGAGGAGTGGAGCATAAATTGCACTTAGCACAACAGTTCTTCATGAGATCCTTAATTGCACATCATTTCCTGCATTCTCTTGATAATGGTCGTGCTGCAGCTCAAAGCTCAATTGATTTTGGCTAAATCCTCTATAAGGTGTATCTTGTAATTATTACTAGTGAGAGTACTTTTGCACAATAGATTTCAAGAGTATGATGATCTTGTCAAAGCTTTTCAATTTGTTTTGCTCAATTTTCCAGTTGTTTATATATGCAAACTACCCTGATGTAAACAACTAGTACATTGAACACATTATGATCCCTATTCAAGTAGTTCTAGATTAGATTAATTTATCAAAAACAAAAAACAAAAGAAAATAGTTTTCAATAAATCCAAGTTTTTGTAGTACATATATATTCATTTACTTCCTTTTTAATTGATTAACAACAATTGCACTTTGCATATACGATTTCTGCAGTTTTACCAAAGATTAAAATGCCAATGACTGAAGTTTTATCATTTTTAGCATGCGTAAATATGGTCATATGCATTGACAATGGAATTCTACTTTTGTTCTATAGGATCTCAATTGCGTAAGAGAGTCTTATAGCTTTTGCATGCTTGCTGCTTAAGGTGAGTAATCAATTGTTAAAATTTTTCTCGCTTCAACTCTTAATATATTTGCTATCTTTTTCATCTACATTTCACATTTTCCACATAACCAAACAACTAATTAAGCAATATTCTTATGAACACTGCTCCAAAGAAACAAAAACTCTCACAAAATCCAATTGTAGTGGAGACCTACAAATTACATGAGAGAGCACAATTGATTCATTCAACTACAAACTTGGTGATTGCCTATTTGACAGAATACATGTTTTGCTTCATTGCTGCTATACACCCACTGAACTACACAGTGGTCTTGTGGATCATTTCATACATTGCCTCTGCAATGATTGATGATATATAAAATATGGAAACCTTTTTAAATTACTTTGTTGACATGCTTCATATCCCTATAAAATAAATACACAGGTTTATTATTGAGACCAAGAAATATAATCGGTATGTATTATGATGCAATAGTTATACCCAACCAATGTAGAGATGTATTGTTTGATTGTAATAACTAATGGGACAACTTCAATCCATGTCAATGCACTTGTTACACTGCCAACCTACTTAACTATTGATCTGATGACCATGGCATAAGGCCTACAAATGCCAATGCAATATATAGATAAGCAATCGTAGTCTCACATCTGCTTGCTTAGTGATCTACACCTCTCCAACCACAAGTTTGTTCTTTATCAAATGCATCTTACTAGATAGTAATGCACCTCTATTGAGATATACTCTATAATTTAAAAGGTTTGTCATTGCAGTGTCGCTATTCCTTCATTTTGTTATTTTGACCATAAATGAATTCGCACCATTTAGAATTATTGTTATTTTGTTATTTTAGTAGCCCTTTCACCATTTAGAATTATTGTTGAAAGTGGAACTAGGAAAAAATATCAAGCAACATTCGGAAAGATGTTATTTTTTGTATAAACTATAAATTGCAACGTTTAAATGAAGGTATCTAAAGACTTCAGAAATATAGTGTGTACAATTCATATTGGAGTTTTGTTTTCCAATTGGCAGATTGGTCCTGTATGCTTAAAGTGTGTCTATTCAATTACATGTTGAAGGACTGACCCTCAATGCTGAGAGTAGACAACCAACCTTTGCAACATAGTATCTTGCTTTTAATATACCAAGTTTTTTTCTTCCTTTTCAGCTATTCATATATTATGGTATCCTTTAAGCTAGAGAAAAAAAAGATTTGAATGACCAAAGTCAGTCAATTGGACTGCAAATTACAACCCGTTCAGCTACAACTATTGATGTGATGTCTAGAAAATATCTTTACAAAGAAAAATAGTGCAAGTTGTCATACAAAATATACAAAGAATTACCAAAGAAAAGTAAATCCCAAGCTCCTAAAAGAGGCACAATATCAAACTGTATTAGTGAAACCAGACCATGAAGACTAATTGTAGGTAAAATAGTCTTCTTTTTACGGCATACTTTCATATGAATCCATAGAGTAAAGATCTAAGATGCTTCCTTCTTACGCTATATCAATTAGGCATGTATATTTATTGCCTTGCAAAATGGAACATCAAAATGGAACATATTTAGTCCATATGGACGGTATGTAGGATGAGGCAATAAGTCTACTAGATGGAGTTTGTTTCTTTATTTTATTTTTGCAAACAAGGGTTTCAAATTTCACTCAAACTTTCTGGGTAACGTTTATGGATTATTCTATAAAATAAGTGTCATGGCTTGACACTGATTTGCTAGTAATGAAATCTAGGGCTGATATTGCTGAAAATATGAGTACACATGTACTTTATGCACTCTAATGAAGCCATTCAACATTCATACACTTCCAAATACAATCATAAAAAATGTTTTTTCTACAACACTGGTTCAATTGAAAGGAAAAGATATCGGTTGATTCATCTAATTATATGACCAAAAGACAACAAAAAATTAACAAATCTTCAAAATACTATAAATTCCCAAATCTTTTTTTAATTATTGGTTTACAAAATTATGCATTGCAGGGCAAGGGAAAACTAGATCCCAAACAAAAGGGCCTCTCCAACATTATTCACCAAATTAAGCGGGACAACACCGAGGGGCATGAATTGAACTGCTCCTACAATTTATGTTTTTCCTAAAAGGTCCTGCATTCATGAGACTCAAATTGAATCGCCCAAGCCATAAAATAGTATCATGAACACCTAAAACAAAATCTAATGCTATTGTATGTATGTTTTGTTGAACATAGTTAATATCCATTGTTGCAATATGAAGTCTTTGTTGCCTTTGACAAAAACCTTGGCAAAGACTTTCTGATTACATGGGGTTTTGCTGAATTGCAAATTAAAATAAATGTCTCTGGGTTTTAGTCCATTGTTTTCTTAAAACAAAGGTAGATGATGAGGGATAAATGTGTCTTTATTTTTACCCTTTTGTTTACCTTTTTACCTCTTTGTTCCTATAGAATCCCTTGTAGTTCATATCACTATTTGTTAATGAAGTAGGGATATTTAATAAAATGCAAAGAGAGGATAGAAACTTGTGGATATATCAAAACCTTTAATTGTTTACTAATTATCCTTGTGACTATGAAAAATAGGGGATGATTAGGTGGATGATGAGTGGAAGCAATAGGAGCGTCAGTGGAATGAGGAGAAGAACCATTTCATGAGTCATGTGTCACTTCTGATTAAGTTCGGTCTAAGTTGTTTTGTTTTTGGAACATTGTTAAATTTGTAAATCTATTTTTAAGATGCTTTTAAAGGTTGTTGGTTGTAGGCCATAACAACCCAAACAATTGTATACCTTTTTGGTTAGTCTTTTGTAAACTCAGCGGCATATAATCTCGCTCTATATATATATATGCTAAGACCTGAGTTAGTAATCGGTAATATATATCTATAAGCTACTGTTTTGATTAAAGAAGAAGATTGGGGTTCAAAATCTTGTTTGCATAAACATTGAGTAGAACAAAGTAAGCTTTTTCTTCTTCATTGGAATCGGAGAAGGCAAGGCCCACTTCCTCGATTGCCTAGTGACTAGCAGTAGAATCCATGTGTTGTGTGGTAATGAAACTTTCTTAGTTTTAAATCTGTTTTGATCTTTAATCATTGTGCTAGCTTGAAACCATTTAATGTGCGGTTAATTATTATTCGATGTATTGGTGATTAATGTATTTGTTTTGATATTGTGCTACAGGTACATTTGATTTAGTAGATCACTTTGCAATCAAACTTAATCAATGTGTTTACTATTCTATATAAATTTGATTTAGCAGATTATTTTAGACAAGTGTTAATTGGATTGCTTATTAATATGTGTGAACTTTATTTAGCACTTTACATTCCATCATTCATCTACTTCTGGTAGTCTAGTGTCAGTACAAATTGTTATTTTGCTCTACCCAAGTTCCTGTCACACAGGTGGCAGGAGGTCTGAGAAGCAGATTTATGAACAAATGCAATTTTCGCATAGTTGCATCCATCCCCACTTGGCTTTCTAGGTTCAACCCTTAGGAAAACAACCCCAATATCTTTCACAAGCCTACGCTCTCAGATTGAAATTGAGGAGTAAATTGAGGAAGTTGTGAAGTTCCCAAAGATTGATCTCAACCCATTCAAGATAGAATTACAAGGATAGCTTTACCTAGAATATCGACCACTGTTTAATCCAATTATTTTGGTGTCGTTGCTGGGGAAAGATATTAAAGGCCTGAAATCATAGCAAGTTGAGTTAGGACCAGTACGTCAAGAGGAAAGCCTATACAATTATCAACCTTGTTAAGGTTAATACTCCTAATTTGTGTTGATGTAAGTCATTTAGGTGCATGAATCGTAGTAGGGATAGTAGAGGAAGATTTATTGGAAAAGAAAAGGGAAGTAGTTCACAACCCGAGAAATTTAAAAACAAATCAAAAACATCTATTGAGGGAACACAACCCAAAGAATTGCAAAATAGGTCAAAGCCATTTGTTGAAGGAAGTAGTTCAACTCGAGAGAAATTGAAAACTAAACTGCAATCATTAGAGCTACCTGAACCTAATATCGAGAAGTGTGTTATAGAGTCTATTATTGTTGAGACAACTGCAGGTACCCATCCAAGTTCTTCTGAAATATTAAGAAGAAAGGTTGAAAAATTCTTTTGGGAATCTTACAGGCTGGAAGCTGGTTCAATCTCGAAAACCCAAGAGCCATTTAAAACCTACTTTACCCCTTGGGCACTAGACATCATGGATCCCAACAACAACAATAACAACAAAAGCAACAACATGAACAACAATAACAACAACAATGATGCGAGAGCATTAGCCCACAACAACTCGATCACCTTTGAGTTCCCTATTACACACCCTCAATAGGATGCTCCAATGAAAAAATTCCTCTCTTCTTTACCAGTTTTTCGTGGTCTTTCTATTGAGGATCCTAACATGTTTCTATTTGAGTTTTATGTGTTGTGCCACAACTATAATTATCAGAGTGATGCGCAAAAGCTTAAATTGTTCCCAGCCACATTAAAGGATGCAGCCCTGCGTTGGTTCATGAACCTTAGGAATATTAGAACATGGGAAGTCATGAAGGAATTATTTTGACCAAGTACCAGGAGTACTGTAAAACAAAAGAAGTGTGGGATGAAATCTTCTGCATGACACAAAAAGATGACGAGTCTATCGAAGATTACCTTGAACGCTTCATGTTCAGTTTTCAACAATCATGACAACAAGGGCTAATGCCTGATGCTGTTAAAATGTTGTTTCTTAGAGGCATAAGAGATGATACTATGGAAGCATTAAATTTAATAGGTAAAGAGAACATTTCTAAAATGGACTTTGATGATATTTGTGAAATTTTTAGGAATTATTCAAGGTCTTAGTGTTTGGGAAGGAACTATCCAAGTAAGCCTTATGCTTCAGGTAATGCAACATGTATAATGAAGCGTGAAATAGGAAATTTACTTGAGGATCTTAAAATTGATCTATTAAATCATATGGGTAAACAGATAAACACTCTTTATACCCATAGGAAGTAGGAGGAAGCCGAAAAGGCCTTGGCTATGTTTTGTTTGACTTGTCACAAGAGACATGGTAGTGAGGATTTCCCTTACATTAGGACAAACATTTCATCCTTAGAAGTTTAGTAGAATTTCTACCTCAAGGCCTCTTCTTGTAGGTGTGCCTGATATGGAATATTATAAGGAACTTGTCTACTACATGGCCCTAGGTGACCTTTTCCACCTCAAGTAATGCACCCTAGCATGATGAATGATTATCTTGCTTCGAGACCCAACCAACCCAATTCTTTTTCCAATCAACTTGGATGGTATTGGGGTTGGCAATAACCCTCACCATACCCTCAATGGATGCCACAATATCAATATGCTTCATAGCCATGGCAACAGGCATGGAGGCCACAACCTTCACCGTACCAACAACCATATCCGTCACAACCACAATTTCCACCTCCTCCCATGATCAACCCATACTAGCAGTCACAACAATTTCTTTCGGCCATACCATCATCATTTGCTCAGCCAACCAATCCAACACAACCACTGAAAGCTACACCAATTCCAATCCAATTGAACCCAAATCCCAATAATAAGGAAACACAACCAGTGTATAATAATGAGGCAACATGTTACTCCACTTATCCTATAAATGCAGTAGAATTAGATGGAGTTCAATTAAGATCAAGAAAGGCTCTTTAGGGGCCCACCATCACAAAGATCAATGAAGAACCTGAAGCAGAGCTAGTCAAAGAACCTCCCTTTCCTGACCGATTCTAGTCTGAACCAATACAAAAGGAAGTCCCTCAACCTGAATTTGATTTTGTTAATGAGCTACGTAATGTTAACATCAATATTCCTTTGTTGTAGGATATCAAGGACATTCCTGTCTATACAAAAATGGTTCGAGATCTATGTACTTGGAAGCGAAAGAAGAAGCAAGACTCAAAGACCATCCAAGTTATTGGAAAATTGGTAGATCTTATGCTTGGGAACATAACCATTCTGAAGTACTCAGATCCATGGAGTCCTGTCATCAAGGTATCTATTGGTAAAGTAAGCATTCATAATACCCTTGTTGATTTGGGCACTGCAATTAATGTTATGACAAATGAAACAACGGAAAGATTGTCAGTAGAGGGACTTAGACCTACTCCCATAGTTCTTCAAATGGCAGATTGATCTTTGGTCAAATTAGAGGGTATGATTGAAGATGTAATCCTTTTTATTGATTTGTGGGAATACCCAACTAACTTTGTGATTTTGCAGTCAAAGATTAAGTTGGGGGGATACCCCTTGATTTTGGGATGACCTTGGTTAATAGTTGCAGATGCATTCATCAATTTTTGGTCAGGAAACATGGTCATTTCTAATAGTGAGCACAAGAAAAAATTTACTTTATACTTGCCAGTGCAACCCTTGTTGGAGACAAAGGATCCAATTTGAGTTGATAGTGATTTGGATGAGTCATTGCCCATCTTGACAATTGATCAATCCTTAGATATGGAAGAACCTATTGAGGATAATATTCTTGTTAATTTTCTTCAGAATAGATATGCATCTAATGCATCTTTTGAAAGTATGGTTCTCCATTCAGGTATAAATACTCCTTGTCCTTTTAGAAACTTTCCATTGGTAGGTAGCTCATGATCTATTCAACACTTTGTCACATTGCATCAGTTGCTACCTAATAATTGTTTGTATAGTTCATTTTTATCTTCTAGAAATTCTAGTGATATGGCATCCACCTCCCAAGTACTAGCCATTAACTCACTTGCACAATTAGAAGCTATGGAAATTTTTCCTAATCGCACACTTAATATTAATGCACAATTTACCACTAAAAAAATCCAAGATCTCATTGCCATGCTTAAAGCTAATAAAGATTCATTTTCTTGGGAATACCAAGATATGTGTGGCATTCATCCTAACACCTACACACACCATATTTACATTGAAGAAGGTAGTCGTCCAGTTTGGAAACCACAACAACAACTCAATCTCGTCTTGGATGGAATAGTTAAAGAGGAGTTACATAAACTGTTAAGTGTTGGGTTTATATATCCTATTTCAGATAGTCAGTTGGTCTCTCCTCTAGTTGTGGTTCCCAAGAAAAATGGTAAGTGGAGAATTTGTGTTGATTATAGAGCACTAAATAAAGCTACTAAAAAGGATCACTTTCCATTACCATTTATTGATCAAGTGTTGGACACTTTTTCAGGTAAGAAGTTCTCTTTTCTAGATGGGTTCAACAGCTACAACCAGATTCACATAGCGCCTGAGGATCAGGACAAGACTACTTTCACTTGTCCTTGGGGCACTTTTTCCTATAACGTTTTTCCATTTGGTTTATGTAATGCCCCTTCCACTTTTCAAAGGGAAGTTTTGAGCAATTTTGCGGATCTTGTAAATGATTGTGTTGAGGTATATATGGACGATTTTACTATCCATGGTAATACTTATGAAGAGGCTAAAGCAAATCTAGAGAAGGTACTTAGGTGTTGTATAGATACTAACTTATCATTAAGTCATGAAAAGTGTCATATGCTTATGACAAAAGGGATAGTACTTGGTCATTTTATTTCTACTAAGGGTATTCAAGTTGATCCCAAAAAGATACAGATTATTCAAGACTTTCCTACACCCACTAGCCAAAAGGATGTGCATAGTTTTCTAGAACATGCAGGGTACTATAGGAGGTTTATCCAAAATTTTAGTAAAATTTCCTCCCTCTTGTTTGCTTTGCTAGCAAAAGATGTCATTTTCTCCTGGAAACCAAAGTGTCAAGAGGCTTTTGAAACCATTAAGAACAGGTTTGTCACTACACCAGTACTCAGAGGTATGAACTGGGAACTACCTTTTCATATTCACACTGATGCCTCAGATTGTTCCATGGGGGTTGTCCTTGGATAAAAAGAAGATAATTTCTTCTACTCCATTTACTACATCGGTAAAAATTTCACAAGGATTGAGGTAAATTTTACGGTAACTGAAAAGGAGTTCTTAGCTATTGTTTATGCAATTAATAAGTTTTGTCATTATATTACCAGATATAAAGTGTTTGTTCATACTGATCATTATGCAATTCAAGTTCTAATGAATAAACCTATTGTAACTGGTAGAGTTATTAGATGGTTACTGTTGCTTCAAGAATTTGACATTACTATACTTGATAAGCCTGGTCATGAGAATGTGGTTGCAGGTTTTTTTTCCAGGTTACAACAACAAGATGATGAACCAATTCCAGTTGATGAAGCCTTTCTAGATGAACATCTCTTTGCCATATCAACAAAGAGTCTGTGGTACGCTGACATGAAAAACTACCTAGTCACTTGCAAGTTCCCACCTCATTTCTCTTTGAGGGATGTAGTGCCCCTCTGAATCAGTCATCCTGGACCTTGTGTGAGTATTTGTTAGTGTTTTCAATGTTTATTGTGTCATTTTATTTTGAGGAAAGCGTAACATGTTAATAGCCTTGTTTAAATAATTAATTAAGTTAAAATTGATTTGCAAGATTGTTTGAATAAAATTGGAAATTAAAACAATAAGTAAATGAATTAATTTTACAAAATATATATGTTATAATTTGTAATAAACAATTAAATTAAATTGTTTGTAAAAAAAGTTAAGGTGGTATTATTAAATAAATAAATTTAAATTATTTTATAAATGTATTATTTTAACTAGATAAGTTATTGTCCTTAAAAAAAATGAAAGGAAATAGAAAAGAGCAATGGAAAGAACTAATAAATGAGCAATTGTTTGAAGGAAAGATATTACCAAATAGATTGAAGTAGTAAAACCAAGCACCACCAAAGAAAGAGAGATAGAAGAATTTGATAAGGGGAAAAAACAAGAAAAAACCCCAATATTATGAATGGAGGCAAAATGCCTAAAGAATAATACAAAGAGAGAGAGAGAGTTGCAGCCTTAGGCTTGCTTGCTTGAGTCTTGAAGAATGAGAGGAGAGGCACCTCAATAAGTAGAGGTGAGAAGAAGGAGTTAGAATATAACTCCCAACTCAATGAATGGCACCATTCATCTATGTGTGTGCAAAGTGTCACCTCTTAAGGAGGTGGTTACAAATATTCCTTAATAAAGGAATTAAAAATAAGCCATCCTCACACATGTGTGAGATGACAAAAAAAGACAAAAGACTTGTAGGGATTCCTTTGGAATATTCCTACAAGTTACTAAAAAATTACAATTAAAGAATAACCTTTAGCAAGTAAAGATTAATCTTCTAACGTCCCCCCTTAAGCTTTACTTGGGGAGGTTACATCAGAACTTTCAATGGGTTGTAATCCAAGATTTTTACAATGAAAGATAAATTTATCTTTACAAAGAGCTTTGGTGAGAATATCTACAACTTGATCTTCACCTTTACAATACAAAAGAGAATTTTTCTTGTCTTCAATTTTCTCTCTAATGAAGTGATGTTGAAGAGAAATGTGCTTGGTCCTTGCATGAAAAATTGGATTCTTTGCCAAAGCAGTAGCACTTTGATTATCACAATATAAAGAAGTAGGATCCTTTTGAGGTAGACCCAAGTCTTCAAGTAACCATAGTGCTTCTTTAGATGCATTTGTACAACTTTTATATTCAACTTCTGTAGAACAAAGAGAAGTAGATTGTTGTTTCTTACTATTCCATGAGATTGCACCTGATCCAACAAAGAAACAATAACCACAAGTGGATCTCCCATCATTCAGATCACCTCCTAAATCTGAATCAGTATAACCCTTTAAAGAAAAATCACAATTTGTATCATTAAAAAAAATCAAGATTAAGAGTACCTTTAACATATCTTTAAAAAAAAATTACAACTTTAAAATGAGTTTGTTGTGGTTTAGACATAAATCTAGAAACTAAACCAACACTATAAGAAATATCAAGCCTAGTAAGAGTTAGATAATTCAAACTTCCTACTAATTGCCTATATAAAGTAGGATGATCAACAAAAGGAGTTTCCCTATCAACCATTAATTTAGTTCCTAATTCACAAGGAGTATAAACACAATTTGCATCAATCATTTTGAATCTATCTAAGAGATCTTGAGCATATTTATGTTGAGAAAGAAAAAAATACCTTTAGGTGTTTGCCAAATTTGCATACCCAAAAAAAGTAATAGGCCTAATCAATTATTTGAAATTGTTGATTGAGTTGAGACTTAACATCACTAATCAAATTGTTAGAACTAGACTTGTGATAATTAAATCATCAACATATAAAATAATAATCACAATATCATTGTCACTATGCTTAATATATAAATTTGGACCATTTGCAAGAAACAAGATTCTTACCTTGAGGTAAGGGAACTAAATCCCAAGTATTATTAGCAATTAAAGTATCATATTCTTCTTGCATAGCTAATATAAGAGTAATCCAATGTAGATAAAATAACCTTAAGCCTTGAATAAGAGTGCCAAAAAAAATTTGTAGCACAAATCATAGCTTATAGCCCAAATTATAAAATGTCAATATATAAACATAGCAATAATAGTTCTAGGTTTCCTCTCACTACATCATTTGTTGTATTGTAAAGAGAAATTGTATCAAGATTAATAATAAAGGACTTTGAAAATTAGTCCTAAAGATGGTTTTAAAAAACCATAGTGCCTTAGTAAATAAAATCAATATCAAAAGTCCTAATAATGGTATAAAAACCATATTGCCTTCAATAAAATAATGAAACATAAAAGTTTCATGAACTTGATCCCCATCAATTAAGAAAATAGATCTAAGTTCATCATAAATAAGTAAGTGCATACCATCAAAGTGGATGGAAATATTTTCCATGGGTCCCCAAAAATAACTCCAATGAGACTTGATAAAATATATGATTCATTATAGATAGGGCTCCCTATGCAACATTACTGCAAATGCGACTAGCACATAAAATATATATGTAAAGGCTCCATTGAGACTTGATAAAGTGATTAATTTGCAAAACATATATAGATGGAATAAATCCATCAAGAAGGAAAATAATCCAATGAGCTTTTAATTTTCAAAAATATATAGATGAAATAAATCCATCAAAATGACAAATTTACCAATAAGGCACAATATCAAATTAACGAGACAATAAAATATCAAATTCCTTTTATCAAAACAACATAATTGTAGTTGAGAAGGAAACACTAGGTTTTTTTTTTAAAGATTGTAATAGATCAAGACTTAGGTAGAGAGAATGATAATTTCTCAAGCCACAAATCAAGCCACCTTAAGTTATAAAAAAAATATTAAAAAAAATTGTGATGGAATAATGGGAAATGCATACTATGAAGGGAATAATTATCAAGTATAAATAAGTCATTAAGACGATACTCATGCATTCATGACTACATGAATATCCCCTTTTCATATTCCAAATTGAGTAAAACAAGTACATTATTATTGGGTTGATCAAGTCCAATAATAAAGTACATGTGTAGTTATTTTAAAAGGAATTTTTTTTTAATAAATGCCTATTTAAAAGGCAATTTTTAAAAATGTCTAAAAAAAATAGTCCATTGAGAAATTTAAAAAAAATCTAAAAATGCCTTATGCAAATTTATTTATTTATTTATCTTTTTTAAAAAAGGTCTAATTACTTAGACAAAATAAAAGAAACAGAAAGAGATAAAAGCTCTACCAAAATATTGAATAGATATACATAAGCATAATTCTTTTCCAAAATAGAAAAAAGATAAGTGCATTTTATAAAAGCATGTTAATTTCCATTGCCACAGTAAGTAAGAATGTAAATCAAGCAAAATAAACTTAAAGGTTAACAATACGGCAAAACATGAACTTTCTATTTTTTTTGTTCATCTTTGGATGTAGATGGACCAGTTTTGATTGTAGCAACATCCAAAAGATGTTTAAAACGAAAAATAAAAGAGATATGAGTTTTCCAAAAATGATAGTTAGAAGAATTCAACTTAATTTCAGAAATTAAAGTAGACATGATTGTAATAAAAAATTCACAACTTTATGAGACAAATAACTATTGCAAATATTTGTTTAAAAAAAAAAATCCCTCTTGGTCAAATTAAATCTTAAAAAGAAACCTCTTTTAAAAAAAATATATTTAGAACAAAATAAGCCTCTTTAGATATATTTTTTTAAAAATAATCTCCTTTTCATATAATTCTTAAAACTTAAAAAATCCTTATTAATAATTAATTAAAAAACTTCAAAAAATTAAATTGAATTTTTAAATAAAATAAAAATCTTAAAAATTTAATACCTTTACTTAAAATGGAGTATTTAAAAAAAAAAAACATAAAATAAAATATTTTAAAAAACTTTTTATAAATATAAGGATTCTTTTGTAAAGAATAAAAATATACTTTCTTAAAACAACGATAAGAGAAAAAAGAAACTTTTATAAAAAAGTTTTTTTTTTATTTCATGTCTTTTAAAGGGCAAAAGAAAGAAATCAACCCTTTAAAAAGTGAGTGCAAAAAAAAAAGAGTTTAAGGAAATTTAAAATGGATGTAAAATAAAATAAAATGGAATGAAATTTTTAAAGTTTGAAATTTAACAAGCTGTAAAAGAACTTTTGTTTCTTTTTAAGAAAACAGAAAGAGAGAAAAGGGCAGGCAAAATAAATTGAAGTAGCAAATTTTATTAAAAGAATTTAATAATATTTATTTTTAAGCAACATATACAATGTTTTGTACAGGGACTGCAGCAAGAGCTGGGCTGAGGCTGCAACAAGAGGAACAACAGAGGCTAAGCTGCAATAGGAGGAGCTATGACCTACAAAAAACTAAAGCCCTAATTTTTTATTTAAATGTTATTTGTATTTATTATTAAAAAAAAATAGAGGTTATAACAGTGATAAAGTAGGTGCAACAACCAAAGAAATAAGGTTTACTTTATTATTATTATAATTTTTGTAGAGAAGGGAAAGAAGAACGCAACTGCATGCAAAGGTGGAAGAAGAATTTGCAATGGTGAAAACTTACAAACAATAAGAAAAGGAGATGGCCACAAAGAGGGTTGAAGCCCTATTTTATTATTGTTTTTGTATTTATCAGTATTAAAAAAAGAGATTATAACATTGATTTTTATTTTTTTAAAATAAATTGTTCCTTTTAAATTTAATCTGTTATATAGATTTAAAAGAAAAAATAATGAATTGTGTACAGATTTAGTATATAGATATGAATAAATTGTAGAGATTTTTTTTAAAAAAATGATTTTTTACAGAAATTTGAACATGCAACTATGGAGAAATTTTCTACATATTTGCAAAAAAGCAGATTAGCCTTTTTTCTAAAAAAGAATTTTTGAACTAGGTTAGATCCCTAAAAAAAAATGTTTTTTTTTCACAAAATGTAAAATATAGAGATTTTTTTACAATTTAGCCTGATATTGTAAAAAAAAATTATAGATCTAAAAAAAATGAAATATAACCCCTTTATTTGAGGGTTTCTAAATTTTTTGCAAAAATCTAAATATGCATGCAAATTATAAAGATTTGTTTTCAGATTTAAATTGATATTTAGCAAAAAACTTAGAAAACTTTATACAAAATATTTGAAATCTGTAACAACTATAGAAACCTGCACAAATTTGAAATTTGAAATAAAAAAAAAACTTAGAAATGAAATCCTGCACAAGAAAAATAGGTTAGAAGACAAAAACAGCCAAGATTAGACACTTTTCTCTTCTTCTCTTCTTTGAGAGTGTCTCCAATGGTGTGCTTAAAAATCTGGTAAACCTTCAACAATGTAGCTCACAAAATATTAGTAATACCAAGCTCTGATATCATGAAAGGAAATAGAAAAGAGCAATGGAAAGAACTAATAAATGAGCAATTGTTTGAAGGAAAGATATTACCAAATAGATTGAAGTAGTAAAACCAAGCACCACCAAAGCAAGAGAGACACAAGAATTTGATAAGGGGAAAAAAAAGAAAAAAACCCCAATATTATGAATGGAGGCAAAATGCCTAAAGAATAATACAAAGAGAGAGAGAGAGTTGCAGCCTTAGGCTTGCTTGCTTGAGTCTTGAAGAATGAGAGGAGAGGCACCTCAATAAGTAGAGGTGAGAAGAAGGAGTTAGAATATAACTCCCAACTCAATGAATGGCACCATTCATCTATGTGTGTGCAAAGTGTCACCTCTTAAGGAGGTGGTTACAAATATTCCTTAATAAAGGAATTAAAAATAAGCCATCCTCACACGTGTGAGATGACAAAAAAAGACAAAATACTTGTAGGGATTCCTTTGGAATATTCCTACAAGTTAATAAATAATTACAATTAAAGAATAACCTTTACCAAGTAAAGATTAATCTTCTAACAAAAAATAATGTGATTTTTAGTTAATGAAGAAGATAAGAATTCGAATGGATGAAAAATTGAATTCAAAATAGTTAAAATATGGAAAAAGGAATGTGAATAAAAGGATAAGATTTCAATTGAATAATAAGACAAGTGCAAATGGAAAGTGTTCTGAATATTAAATAAATAAGCAAGATATTATTTAAAAAGCGGGGAAAAAGATAGGAAGACACCAAAGTGTGCGCATGCATGGCTTGGAACTAGAATTTAGTAGGAAACTTGTTATTTTTTTTAACTAATTTGTGTCTTCGACGCTTGAATTATATATTTTCTTTGGGAGGAGATTTTGGGGGGGATGATGCGGTAGGAAAACCTCATGAAATGAGAGTGAATGCAATAAGTTTTTGAGCGTTCATTAGCCTTGTTACATTTTTGATGAAATATATTCTGGCATGCATAAGAGATAAGGGGAGGGCTGCATTTTAACATGTTGATTTACATAGTGTTTGGGATTTCTCTCTCTAAATTAGATTAAATGGAGTCTACCAATTAGCTTCATTTCCCTGTCATTTTGCATCTTCTGGATGCATTTATCTCCCTCATAGAAATTGCCAGTTGACTTTATCAACGCCCTTATGGTATGCAAAAGAAAAGGAGGATCTTTCCGATTGAAGAGAATTGGATTTTGGGTAGATCGCCAGTGGAGGGACGTCTACCTTCCTAATTTAGGTATGCTTTATTCCATTTATTCTTGATTACTTACTAATAGGAAGATGATTATGATGTTATGAAACTTTATAGATGCCAATAGATCTCTTATCGAATTCATTGAAATTCAACATTTAATCATCCTTGTCAAAATTATGAATTTGGGATGGGAATTTAGATTATCACATTCTCCTATTAAATTGTCTTGGATGTAAGCAAACGACTCTTTCTCTTAATCTGCGAGCTCTCCTTTCTGCATGGTTTAGAAACCCACATTGTTGAGGATATCATCGTGTGTGCCTTGTTTGTATTTTGCAATTTCTCCCCATGGAACAAACGTCTCTTTGAGGTTTTTTCAAAAATATTTGGGGTGGTCTGTTTCCTTGTTGGTTGATACCGAACGTTGGAATCTATATTGGATGAGATTTATTCCCCTTCAAGCCCAAGTTGTGGGTAGTTGATTCCATTTCTTCAGACTGCGAAATTCTAGTTCGATGCTTTTATTTTCTTGTAACATAGCTTTTCACCTGTCTGTTGCCTTTGCTTAAATCGTTATGGTGTTGAACCATGTTTCAGATCATCCTTCTATTTAGCGTCACCATTTTTCTCCGTTAGAATATTCTATTGGCTTAATTGATGGAGATGGTGCGCATCTCTCTAAACGATATCTCTGCAATAGTAAACACTCTCTTTCTAACCATGTTGGCTACATTTCTCCTCTATACAGTTGACGTTGCCTTTGCATTTCCCTTCTTGTTGCACCTCTAGGATCCTTCACTGTGTATATATTATTGGTGGTTCAATTCCTTTTAAAAGCTCTAATCCTATACCAGAGGATTTAAATAGTATATAGAAGATCAAAATCTAAAGGTTTGTGAGTTAGCTTTTAGTAGTATGAAAGTAAAATCAAAGGAAGCAAAATATGCGCCAGAATTCTAAATCAAATACAAAGAATTAATTAAGACACAACCGATTCCATCACCAAATACGTTCAGCCTTCACTGGATTTATAGTGCCAGTTTTGGAAAAATCAGGGGGAGGCCCGTTAGCTAACTTTGAATCCACACAATGAGAATATGTACAAAAGGTTTTGATTTGGGTCTAGGAATTGGGGGGTATGGCTATTTGATTTCTAATATATTTTGACTCCTAGGCCATTCCTCTCGTATTTATTCTTAAAGCCACCTAGTTCATTCATAAAATATTACTTTTATCAAGCTCCAAGTAGAAGGTTCTTCGTGCTTTCATAGAGAGGAGACAACATTGTCTTTCGAGACTGTAAGTGCCTTGACCATCTCTTTAGAAAGTTCTAAATTGCATCTTACATCTATTTATTTTGCTTTGGTGGGTTATGTCTTCATATTACTTGACATAATGAGGTTGCTTGTAAGAGTTAATTTTCCTGGTTGATGGGATTATTTGTTGTGTTGATTTTTAGATTGAATTGTGAGTCAGTTGGTTACTATTGTTTTCATGGGTGGTTGATAGCAAGAAGATTTTAGTTTATTGCAGTTGATTTTGAATTGAGTTGATTTTGGTTATTGCTTTAAGGGAAGATATTTTGTATCAAATGGTTAAGGAAATCTTTCAGAGGCAAGGGTAATCTTGTTTCATATTGATACTTCATTGATTTGATTCTTGCCAAGGATTTTGATCGTAATGGTGATTTTGAGTTTATGCTTGGGTTGTACCTAATTTCATGAATAATTATGTATATAGATATTAGGCGAGATGGTATATGCCTTGTGTGTGTTTTCAGTTTTGAGTTTCAGTGCTTTGCAAGTATTGGTACAACCCCTTAGATTTTGGTTTATGTTTTGGGTTTCTAGGGAGAGTGGCTCTTCGTGGGGGCTGGCGCCTCAGGTAGGAGGAAGAGCCAGGATAACCCACACAAGAGTTAGAGTAAAAAGTGAAAACTTAATTAAATAATTTAGGGGGTTGGGTAGTAATAACATTAATAAGATAAATATGGATGCCTCGTCTATTCATTAGGGCTCCCGCAGACTAATGGTGGACTGAGAAGGCCATGGTTGGCAAGGTCGTTACCTTGTCCTCATGAGAGGTTAATGGCTCTGCATGAGTCACCCTATGGGGCCAACGCCTCAGGTAGGAGGAAGAGCCAGGATAACCATAGATGGGGGCCGACGCCTCAGGCAGCCTGGAGAAGCCGACACTTGGAGGAAGGTCCAAGATAACCCATGTAGGACTATGCGATGACACTCTCTCCTAGTACCCCTTATGGTTTGTTATCTTTGCAAGCCCCTGGAAGTGGTCTATTGATATTATGAATTGAGATTTATTGATGATATTTTTTGTGATTTATTGTTGTAATATTTTGAAAGTGATTTATTGTTATGTTTTGAAAATGATTCATTGTTATAGCAATTTATTGAGGTTATGATGTATGATTTATTGTTGCTATGTTTTTGGAAGTGATTTATCACTGTTATGAAGTGATTTGTTGTTGTCATGTTTTGATCATGGTCTATTGATGTTGTGATTATCCCTGTGTTTTTTTGTCACTATTGTATGATGTTGAGTCTTGTGGTTCTATGTTTGGATGATCTCGGTCGAGGATTCTTTCTTGTCACCCCTTAGCACGGGGGGTGGGTCTTCGGACCCACGCAGTCAGGTGGAACATGCTAAGCACCCCATTGGGTCCCTAGTCAAGGATCAAGAGGTGCAGACTTGTGCCATTGTGGTGACTGCAAAAATGTGTCCGACTTGGAGCCATTTTGATACTTTGTATTCATCTGTTCTTTTGTATCATGCTATCTTATTGTATGGATTCCTATTTATGTTGGGGAACACTTTTGTATCATTGTAATTCTTGAATATTGTAATGTAATAAAATGGATCATGTGATGTATTATTTTATCTGAGCCAACTTTGTGTGAATATTGATCCTTAACAGCTATTTACTAATGTGTTGTATCTGTAGAAATATGCTCCATTAAGTTCATGTGATGATATCATTATTAAGATTAAGTTAATCTTTTATATGTTGTGTTTACTTAAGTGGATGGCTTATCATTGATGAATTTTAGTGTGTGTTATTATTGTAATCATACATTTGATCATGGTTTATTCTCTTGGCTTTTGGTCATTATCATTCTTGTATGGGATTAAGTTTCGTAATGTCTCCGCGTGTACCCCAAGGGACGTAGGTGATAGTGAATTTGTTTAAATGAATTTCATGTCATAACTTAATGTGCATTTCATAAATGTTTACTTTTAAAAAAAAAAGTGCGGTGATTGGTTCTTTAGTTATCCTTTGGAGTTCGCACGACGGGGCGTTACAAGGGAACACCGAAAGCTGGTCAGAATTAGTGGTGATTATACATGGATCAATGGATTTCTCTTCTATCATGGCCTTGACAATATCATGCATCGATGTGTGCCCGAGGATGGTGTCTTCGAAATACTTCACGCATGCCACACAAAACCCTATGGAGGACATTTTTCCACTCAGAGGACTACTCAAAAGATCTTAACTACAAGATACTATTGGCCCACACTCCATAAGGATTGTAAATGCTATGTTAAACACTATGAAAAATGTTAGTGTATGGGTCATCCCACATGCTCAGATGAAATGCCTTTGCATCCTCAGTTGTCCATTGAGCCTTTTGAAAAATGGGGACTTGATTTTGTTGGACTTGTCAACCCACCATCTAAGAAAAAGGAATACATCCTTGTGTGTACATATTATGTAAAAAAATGGGTTGAAGTTGTTGCTTTGAAGCAAGCCAGGGACACCAAGGTGGCTGAATTTCTCTATTCTAAATTTTTTACCCAATTTGGTGTTGCATGTGAGATAGTTATAGATCAAGGTCCATAGTTCACATGTGACCTCATTTCTTCTTTGGTTCATGAATATTAAATTCGACATCGCAAGTCTTCACCTTACCATCCCTAGGGTAATGGTCAGGTCGAAGTCACCAACCGAGAACTTGAGAACATTCTTACCAAGACAATTGCCCTCCATAAGAAGGACTGGGCCACACGACTTCCTAAAGCCATGTGGGCCTACCGCACTACATGGAAAACCACCATTGGTTTGACGCCTTATGATATTTTCTATGGTAAGAGGACTATTCTCCCTATCAAGTTTGAGGTAAAAAATATTCGTACCACACTCCAAATGGGTATGAACTTGTCTGATGCACAAAAAGAATGAATTGCACAACTCCATTCATTAGATGTACTTCTTCAACAATCACTCTTCCATGTAGAGATTGTCCAAAACCAGTGTGCTTTCTGGCATGATCGTTTCATTCGACAATGGTCATTTCAACCAGGTGATTGGGCACTCTTGTATTATTCTCATTACTAGTATTTTAAGGGTAAGTTCCATACCCGGTGGCTCAAGCCTTGTGAAATTAAGGTGGTCTACGATAACGGGGCTGTCAAACTTCACACGGTGGAATTTGATCACATGGATCTAGTTGTCAACAGTCACTGGTTGAATTTGTACAAAAGGCCTCTCTTAAGAGAAGAATTTGTCTCGAATTTGCCTATGGAACTCCATTTGCTTGACAGGGTTTTTGTGGCCTCTCCCAGTACCTTTTAGGTACTTTTCAAAATCCATAAAAAAAATGCAATAAAAGATCCAACAATGAAAGACCTCATGCATTGTTGGCCAATTAACATTTGAAAACTAGTTTTCGACGTGCATTAACTGCTAAATAAATCCTAGAAGTGAAAACCGGGTTACCAATGCTTCAAGGCGGTGATAGGATGAAAACTAGGTTACTGGCGGTCTATTGTCAAGATTAAAATTGAAACAAACTATATATATTAAAAAAAAAAAAATTGGTCACTTCCTGTCACTTCTATGATAGGAGCTGCTTTGTACATTCCACAACCCTTACTTTTCTTTCATCTTTGGTATGCACAAGGAAGTATTTTCATTCTCTACTACTAAAGGCCACTATTAGGCATCTAGTTTTTCTTTTTCACTAGGTATATCATCCTCTAGTGAGCTTCATTCTGCTTGGTTGTTTCAGAACTTGGTTCCTGTCATTTTATAGACAAGACTCTGGGTTCACTCTTTTTGTAGTGTGATGCTCCTTGCTAGTTGTCTACTTCTATTGTGGCTCTTTCCCCTCCTTCTTGGTGTTGCTAATAGTTTGTACATTCCAAGGGATTTTTCATGCTTCCATCCGACTGCTCCATCATTTCTGGGTGTACTTTCTCTGCCATTGATCTCATGGTCTGTCTACTTGCTCGACCTTGCTCATTTTCAACCTTCATTTTCAATGTGGTGATACGACGTTGGTGATACATTATTCTCCGTACCCATCCACTTGGGCAACAACTTTAATAATGTGCTTTATTGATGCATCATGCTCATCATCATTGTGCATCACCTCACTCTTGGCTCTGTCACTACTCCGCTGGCATCTTCATGGTAGCACCATGTTATTTGATTGATTCCCTCTTCTGTTCTGTCGGATCCTCGTGCCTTCACAACCACGTCATCTTTCGTATACATGATGGTTCGGTATTGGTATATTTCAAGTTTATATTTTTCTTTGTTGTTTTATTTATTATCTTCTATTTTCTTTAATAAATGGTGATGTGTCCCATGGATGGGCCATATGCTAAGATGGGGAGGAGAAATTGTCCAATCATACCTATCCTATCTCTGGGAACTATCAAATCATGACCGTATTGTATGTTTCTATATTCATTTTGCCTTTCTTTTCCACCCATTCTATCTTCATTTTCTGAGAAGCCGTATTTATTTGACACACCAAAAATCTTTATTATTTGGCCTCGGTCATTTCATAATATTGTTACCACTGCCACCCCTTGTGTAGATTGTAACCCAACATTATTACCATTTCAAACTATCATCCAAATTTAGTTAACGACTTGCCACTTTTATCTATTATTTGAAACTTGCTCTAAATTGTTCCCAACATCTTTCCATTACCAACGATGATTTACTCTATCTACTAATAGATTCTATCTGCACACTATTCCAAGTTGACAAGAGTGCCTTATTCTGGTTTGAAACAAACCTCCTGGTAAGATTATGGCAGGAGAACATAGGCACCATTTTGAGCCTCTGAATATGGAAGAATTAAGGGCTTCGACAATGGTGGAAGCCTATAAAATATTTATCCAAGCAGGGTGGGATGTTTACTTCATAAGATTGTGAGTATGATGAGAAGCTAGCACACGAACTTTCCATGACATGTCACAACAAATGAGCAAGAGTCTATGGTTTGGAAATTCATGTTTTGGTTGAAGCTATAGCATATGTCATTGGATTGCCACTATCAGGGGAAAATTACTTCCCTGATAACTCAATGTGGGTGAAAGATATCAAGCACCTTCACAAGAAATTCCTACGACATGGGGAGTCAGTTGAAGTCGTCACTGGACAAGGCATGAAGCTAGCTTCACTTCCACTGCCCTAGAATGATGTGGTGAGGTTTTTCATCTAGAATATAACTTGTGAAGGAAGGTATGTGTATGCCTATGCTAAAATTTTTTGGCTCATGATACATTTGCGGTGGGTTTTGTTTGTGAACCTTCCTTTCTTTTTGTATTCTTCTATAATGCAAATGATAAAAGAAGTCCAAAAGCGGAGCAAAAATTCATTACCCCATCACAGACTTATCAAATTGCTAATTGTAAGGGAGTTAATGAAATTTTCTCCTCCAAGGGATTGGGATTTGTTTGTTGCAGATGACACCCCAGAAAACTCTGCGGACGAAGACCTCCCTAACACCTCAAAACACTCTGAGGAAGAGGGCTCCCCCAATGAGGAAAAATCTACTATTAATTATGAGGAAGAAGGGTCTCGTCATGTGAGTTTGAATGAAGGAAGTGAAAATGAAAAACCTTCTGAGGGTTCTGAAGCAAGGGATAGTTCAAAGAAAAAGGTTAAACAAACCCTAGGGTCGAGCGGTAAGCAAGTCAAGAGTACTAGTGTTAAACATGCAAATGTTAAGACTACTACATTTGACTCTAGGGGTAAGAAGGCATTACATAGTGGGTCAACCTCAACTGTCATCTCATAGATTTCTCAAGATAAGAAACAATCACCAATCGTTCAGATGGATAAGTTAGCAAATTTAGCCAATGTAGCTAGTGATGTCTTGGGCCCTAAGGAAACTGATGAAGTTGGTGATTTAACAATTCGGGCCCCAATCTTTTGAAAAAATAAGAAAATAGAGGCAGTCTCTAGGGAACTAAGGAGGAGTAAAAGAAGGAAGATGCAAGAAGAATCTAGGGCCACTCTATTAGATCAAAAGGAGCTCGAACAATACCCTGAAATGCCTCCCCAAAACTCTCCAATTGCAAAAGAAATCCCAATTTCTAGGGAGGGTATTCATGAGAACACCACTCAAGTTGAAACTATGTCAACTGAGCAACCAAGTGGTGACAACCTAAGGAATTTTGTAGAACAAGAAATTGGTGGATTTGAAACCCCTCATATTGGAAATCAGGAAGTAGAACAATAATCTAAAGAGGGGAGAAAGAAAGAGGCAAATGAGTTGGTTGACCAAGAGCAAGAAAATGTTGAGATTCCTCACAATGAACATGAAGCAGAGGTAGAGAAGCAATTTAAGGTGAATCCTCTGTTAACCAATGATGAAATTCGTGACATACAGAATTTGGTGACCAAATTAACTGATGGGAATGAAGCTCTACAAAAGCAGGATTGGGATGTAGAGGTCCTCAATTCTTCATATGAAATAGAAATTGATCAGATTAAAGCAACCCTTAAATAGGAAAATACTGTTAATGCTTCTCTTATGCCCATTCAGGAGAATAAAGAACAAATGCATGCATTGAAACAACTATGGGTTAAAGAGATCGCCAGTGTAGTACAAAAGTTGTCTGGTGTGTATCCTATGTCCCTTTGCATGAGGGCATGAAAAACCCTAAGTTGGGGTGAAATGATGAGGGATCAATGTGTCTTTTTTTTTACCCCTTTGTTTACATTTTTACCTCTTTGTTCCTATAGAATGTCTTGTAGTTCCTATCACTATTTGTTAATGAAGTAGGGACATAATATAATATACAAAGAGGATAAAAAATTGTGGATATATCAAAACCTTTAATTTTTTACTAATTATCTTTGTGACTATGAAAAACAGGGGATGATTAGGTGGAGGATGTAAGGGAGCAATAGGAGCATCGTTGGAATGAGGACAAGAACCATTTCATGAGTCATGTGTCACTTGTGATTAAGTTCACTCTAAGTTGTTTTGTTTTTGGAACGATGTTAAATCTGTAAATCTATTTTTAAGAAGATTTTAAAGGTTGTTGGTTGTAGGCCATAACAACCCAAACAATTGTATACCTTTTTGGTTAGTCTTTTGTAAACTTAGCGATATATAATCTCTCTCTCTCTATATATATATATATATGCTAAGACTTGAGTTAGTAATCGGTAATATATATCTATAAGCTGCTATTTTGATTAAAGAAGAAGACTGGAGTTTGAAATATTGTTTGCATAAACATTGAGTAGAACAAATTAAGCTTTTGTTTCTTCACTAGAATTGGAGAAGGCAGGGCCCACTTCCTCGATCACCTAGTGACTAGCAGTAGAATCCATGTGTTGTGTGGTAATGAGACTTTCTTAGTTTTAAATTTGTTTTGATCTTTAATCATTGTGCTAGCTTGAAACTATTTAATGTGTTGTTAATTATTATTCGATGTATTGGTGATTAATGTATTTTTTTTAATATTGTGCTATAGGTACATTTGATTTAGCAAATCACTTTGCAATCATACTTAATCAATGTGTTTACTATTCTGTATAAATTTGATTTAGCAAATTATTTTAGACAAGTGTTAATTGGATTGCTTATTAATACGTGTGAACTTTATTTAGTACTTTTCATTCCATCATTCATCTGCTTCTAGTAGTCTAGTGTCAGTACAAATTTTTATTTATGTTTTATTGTTTAGTTTAATATGCTTTTGTTACGAACTGCTTTGCCCAGGTTCCTGTCACACAAGTGACAAGAGGTATGAGAACTAGATTTCTAAAAAAATGAAATTTTCATGTAGTTGCATCCATCCCCACTTCAATTTCTAGGTTCAGCTCTTAGGCAAACAACCCCAATATCTTTCACAAGCCTACGCTCTTGGATTGACATTGAGGAGTAAATTGAGGAAGTTGCAAAGTTCTTGAAGATTGATCTCAACCCATTCAAGATAGAATTACAAGGATAGCTTTACCTAGAATATTGAGCATAATTTAATCCAATCAATACACATAAAGTTCCAAATACCTATGCATTGCAACACAATTTGGGAATTTCTGTCAGTAAACATGAATTACCACATCGAACCTCAATCTGAGGTACAATTTGCACGTACCTTTGAGTTCATCAGTGAGAGTAAGCAAATACTCTTGCAGTGCTTCATTGTTGACTCTAGTAGATATCTTCCTTGAAGATATAGTAGTTGCATTAGAAACAAAGTATGCCTGTAGTAAAGGATGATTAAATTCCATTAAACCTAGGAATTCCATTGAGATGTAAAAGAAACCTTGCTATAAATACAACAATTTCTATTAGTGACCTTGGTATTTTGATTGTGTGAAACAACCCATCCCCAAGTTTGAAATCCTAAACTTTGACTAAATCCAACCCAAAAACTTCATGGTCCCATGGGAGAGGCATATAATTTGTAGTTTCACCCAATAGTTGTCTTTATAAATGACAAAGACTATATGGGGGAAAACTGCAAAATTAGCAGTTCTAGTCTATTCAAATATGCTAAAATGGTCTGCACCACAAATGTTGCAAAATTTTCCCCATAATCATACTTATACAGAGCTCTTTAGAAATTCTTTCAGTTTTAATCATTACTAAGGATTCAAGTACTGAAAGCGTTGGAGAACCTTTACCTAATTTTTTTGGCCAGCCAATGCTTTAGCCAAAGCAACTATCTCATTTACTTTCTATGCAGTAAATGCAAGACAAGATTTGATCTCATCATCAATTTTTTTCTCATTCACTAAATCCACTGCCATATGAAGAAGAGAGCATGAAGTAGAGAAAATTACTTTTCCTACAATGCAAGGAGATTTAATATTATCATAAATGCAGCAAAATTAAACATCAAAGCATCAACTATGAAATTCCTTGTTCCACAACTTTTTGAGCTAATATATATGCAAACATACCTTTACCAAGTATTGTTTCAAGATCCTTCAAAATGGAAGATGTTGCTAACAAATCAGTTACCCAGATGTTTCGCCCATCAACAATTCTAGCAAACAGGTATTTTTCACTGGCAGGTTTGGTTTTCGAGCCGAACACAGATTAAATATTGTAAAACCAAACTTGTGGGCTTGGATTTGGGATTTTGTTAGCAAAATTAGCAATAGAAGCAGGTGTCTCTCTGCATGCACCAACTCTACCCTAATCGCCAATTGTCCCAACCGTCAGAGCTTCCTTCAAAATTTGTGCGCTCTCTTGCCTCATGAAACTAAAACCATGTCTGCAATGGTTGATCCAAGCCAATAAAAGGAAACCAAATTGCAGAGCAGTTTGCTAGTGAGCATATTTGCATCCTCAACTAAGCACTACTGAATAGAACATGGAAAAATTTGAATCTTGATTGGCCAGTATCAAATACATTAATCATTGTTTAAGGTTTGAAGGCTCCACTATAGTTCCCCAATAGGAACTAATAAAGGTGAAATAATATTACTAATATGAAAGTTACAACATAAAAACATGAAACAATGAAAAAGGTACATTTTTTTATTGAGAGTAAGTGCTCTACATATCTATTGTCCAAAGAACATGTATCAAACCAAAGATTCAAAAATAAAGTTTAACACTTTTTTTGATATTTTAAGTACATAAAATAATGAGTTTGTGGGAAAGGGAATAGATAAAAAAAACTTGGGATCTTTAATTTTGGATTTTAGCAATAGCCAAATTATGAACTTAGACTTTGATCTCATACTGCATATGCTAATATAAAACTCAAAAAAATTGAAACAAATCACACATCTTTACCCACTATTCATATGATTCCACAAGTGTTCTAATAAAATTTGTAGGATCAAGAAAAATAATATTGTTAAATTTATGACATTTATGCTAAGTGCACTCCATAGCTATTGTCATGTTCTGGTGGTGGTAACTTTCATAATCAATATCATCTAGACAAAAATATCAATTTTAATTGAGATATAAGATTTGACTACCCAAAAAGTTAGAGTGCCTGCTAGCGTGTATGTAAATATTGAACAATGATGGTGTTATAGAGTGAATTCATAATGTTATATAGTGATTGGAACTTATATGATGTTTAAGCCATTGATGTGTTCTTGGAACTGATATATGATGTTCAATCCATTGATGTGTTTGTATCACTCAATTACCTTCTATTTCATTAGCATTCACTAATTTTAGTAATTGTAATGTTGTTGGTGTGAATGGGGTTATTTCCTAACTACTTATTAGTGAAAACATATTCACATTATTATAAGTTTACTTAGGAGTTAAGTTTCCTAGTTGTCATTTCTAGAAGTTAGTTATAATGAGGCCATGCCTCATTATTTACTTTTAGTTATCTAGGTATACAATAATTCTCTCATGCATTTAATATTTGCATTGAGAATTTAATACGTGTGTCCTAGGTTGCTATGACTTATTTGTCTCATGTGATAGGATTAAGACACTTGTCATGATCTTGTCTACTCCTATCTCACTCCTTGCCTATATAAGCAAGGCTTCATATGTACATTTCATCAATCCAAAACTAAGTTGAGTGTTGTATAAGTCCAATACATCATTGCAATCTTGAGTATTACATATTGGTCACATCTTGCATCCATTGTTTCAATTTCATGTTCTTGCTTTTCCCTCTTGTGGAAGGTTGTTGTTGGTTTTTGCAGATGATCCTAGAGGCTTGAGTCCTTGAGTGACTCAAACATGTTCTATGAGCTATATCTTAGCTCCTACATGGTATCAGAGCTTCAAAGTTGCAAAACCCTTTCTCAGATCTAAGGGTGATTTGAGCTTGAACTTTTGTAGGGTGCATATTGGATAAAAAAAAATGGCATATATATTTTGCCTCATGTAATTTCAAGAAAAATGATTTTTGGGTTTTGTTCAAAACCACAAAATACCATTTGGGTATTTGTTAGTTTTTGGAAATAGTGAGTAGATTTTGTAGAAATGACTGTCAAATAGCCCAACGCAACTATTTTTCCTGTAGGTGAAGTTTACCTTTTTTACCAAATCGCATGTTCTAGTTTTTGGTTTCAAAAACATTTTCTAGGTTTTGTTGGTAGCATCAAAATATTATGTGAGTATCCATTAGTTTTTACATAAATCTAGCAAATTTTTTAGAAACAAAATGAGAAGGGTTGTGTTTGCATTGTTGGCTGGCAAAATTTACCCTTTTTAATAAAAATATATAATTTTTCGTCATAGTGTCCGTTTTTGGCAAATGAGATATCAACAGAAAGCTAGTTTCGAGCACTTCATAGTGGTGCAAGTCATTTTTTCAATTTTTTTCCTCTACACATATTTAAGGACATTTTTATTCATGGAGGTAGATGTGAACATTCATTAGTGCATGCACTATTTCCTTTTTTGTGTGCATTAGGTTTACATTTTCTCTACACCTCATTTCCGGTCTAGATCATTTTTCAACCGATTATTGCTTCATAGATTCGAGGGTTGAGCAATATAGTGGGTGTTCCAGTGTTCCTTGGCATCAGGTTTGTTGTTGCTTTATCATGATTCCAATTTGAGTCTTTGACTCTAATATGGTTTCTAGCAAATAGGAATATCTTTCCTTTGCTTTTCGAATTAAGGATTCCAATGTTACTTCACAATGTGCTTCTATTGCTTCTTTGTAGTAGGTTATCTCATTTTGGGGTTGTATGATCTCTCTTATCATCCTTTGTGTGGATGGAGATTGATTGGATTTTTGATGAATTTATTTAGGGGGCACTCAATGGTCTCTTCTTCTTTATCTCTCTTATGGGTTAGTGTAGGATCATGGGGGTCCAAACTAGGCCTCTAAGTGGCGATGAAAATTCAGAAAATTAGAGTTAGGCAACTTGACATAAAAATTTGAATAGGTTATTAACATAGTTTGAAAAATATGTAATCTAACAAAAGTTGTAACAAATTAAATGTAGTTTCTAGGCTACTAGTCCTTTTTTGGAAAAAAGTAAATTTGTTTTGAGAAAATTTGAAATTTCAATGTAGTGGTACTAAATTTTCAGGAAAAAGATAAGAAGCAGGTGTATGTTTGACCACCCTAAGTACAAGAAAAGCATAATATTTTTTTTTCTAAATTTTTTAATATAAGTAGAGGACTCATGCCCAGATGTGCCAGATTTTTTTTGTAATTTTTTCCACGTAAATAATTAGTTATGATTTTTTTATTAGAACTTTTCAGAATTATTAAAACATTTGTGTCTGACCACCATAGCTTGGTCAAAAAATTATGATATATATATTTTTTTATCCTATAGTATGCGAAGCATAGAATGTGGTGCATCTTGTAGATTCAAAAAATGTTAAGTAGTTTGAAAGTTATAGAAGCTTTTCAATTAGCCTATCAATCAGGCCTTTAGACATAATGTAGGTAGAAAATCAATAATAATTATTTATTAAATTCAAAATAAGGAAAAAGTTATATTGGTGGAAAGTTGACAATTTTTTCTATAAACCCTTTTTGTTTGATGAAATTAGGGTAAAAAAAAGTTGTCATCCACAAGGGTGAACTTCATAATTTTTTTTTTTTCATAAACACATTTTTTGGGTTGACTTTCTAGGTTAGGCAATCCTAAACCAAATCTTGAGCTAATATCCGTTACTAAACGAATATTCGTTATTAGACAGATATCTGTTATTAAACTGATATCCGTTAGTTATATTTTGTTATATTATTTATAATACATAATATTATATAATATGTATTATGTATTTATAATACATATATTTATAATATATAATATTATGTATTATAATATGTATTATATATAATACATTATATAGTATATTATATATTATGTATTATTATATTATATATTATTATATTATATATTATATTGTATACTATATAGTACATATATTTTGTATAGTATATAATATATTATTATATTATATATTAATATATATATTATATTATTATAATATATAATATTATATTATATTATTATAATATACAGTATTATATTATATATTAATATATATAATATAATATATATTATTATATTATACTATATAGTACATATATTTTGTATAGTATATTATATATTATATATAGTATATAGTATATATATGATTTATATGAAATATTATATAATATATTTAATACACAATATATATTATATATTTATTGAAGTGCGACCAATTCACAAGAAAGATCTAGAGAGGGATTAGGAGGGACTTAAGAGAGAGGGAGAGAGAAAGACCTAAGAGGGAGTGAGAGACCTGAGAGGGATGGGGAGAGAGAGTTGTGTGTGTGTGTGTGTGAGAGAGAGAGAGAGAGAGTCTTGAGATGAAGATAGAGAAAGAGACTCGAGAGGGAGAGAGTCCAAGAGAGAGAGACTTGAGAGAGATAGAGGGGGGATTGAGAGAGAGAGAGGAGCTTGAGAAGGAGAGAGCGAGAGAGAGAGAGAGAGAGTTGAGAGAGAGAGATACCTGAGAGGGAGGGAGAGAGGAAGCTCTAGGAGACTTGAGAGAGAGAGGGGTGGGAGGGACGTGAGAGTGAGAGGGAGAGACAAACAGAGAGTTGATATGGAGAGAGGGAGGGAAAGAAAGAGAGAGAGAGGGAGGGAGAGAGGGAGATACCTGAGGGAGAGGGAGAGAGAGAGAGTTGTGAGGAAGAGTGTTTTCCTGTGTTGGGACCCTCTAGAATAAGAAGTGATACAACCATCAAACAAAACCATTACAACTCAATTCAACATTCATGCCATTAAAACCTTCAAGTTTAATATCATTTCATTAGATCATTCATGTAAAAGACCATAAAATCATCATGAATAAGAATCACTATCTTCCAATCATGATACATAAACAAGAACATTATGTACACCAAAGGGGTTTGATGCAAATTTCAAACAAAATCCTTAGAAGGCATCAAGATACATGTTAATTAGATTGTTCATGTCAAATATATACAATGATTATGATCAACAAATAAGTCATCATTCAACCATGATGCATGAAAAAACACTATATATGCACACTATATATGAACAAACACTAAATTAATAGATTATTTAATATTTATTACTAAATTTTTGTCTCATCATTATACTATTAAATATTCATAAATTCAACACTAAAAATATCCATCCAACCAAATTCTTTATAAAATATCCATCCAACAAAATTCTTTATAAAATATCCATCCAAGATCAATTTTTTTATAAATATAAGATCATTGTCTTAATAAAGTTTTGCGGCTCTCAATTGCATCTATTCATTTCTTTGTGTTTTCCTCTTTAGATTGGGTTTATCTCCTTTGCTCTAGCCATCGTTGATGCTCGTCTAAGTCCACTTCCATGGACCTAACTGCATCAACAATAGTTTGCATTTTTGATGCAAAACGCCTCAATAATGGGTGAACACATTCTTCATTTTGAATAGCATTAACTTGATCCTGAATGTTTCTAACATTCACATCAACTTGTTCTTGAAAGCGAACACCATCGGGTGCAGGTGGTGGTGGTGGGGGGTTATGAGGTGGAGTGAATGGAGGTGGAGCACGGTTGGATCTGGAGGGCGTGGATCCATGATTTAGATATAAGTGAACTTGCATTAAATTTGTAATTTAAAAATGTAAGATACATGTTTAAAATCCCCTTAAACTATTCAATATAAATGACTTAATTGAATAAAAATGAAAAAATGTGTAAAGTTCATTTATATCTAAGGCATGTAAATGGAAAACAAATAATTGTTAAAGTGATGTGAAATCTCATTTAAAATACATTAAGTTTTTACCTCACTGCAATGTGGAAGTGTTAAGTTCCAAATTGATTCAACAAATGTGGAAGTGTTACGCTCCAAATTGATTCAAGAAAGGTGGAAGTGTTAAGCTCCAAATTGCCAATACTTAGTGAAACTATATACATAGTAATGGTTAAACAAAACTTGTCCCTGCAGCCATAGGGAAATGGGAAAAGTTAATGGGAAATAATTGATGGGCTGTGTGGGAGGCCATCATTTGTATATGATACAATATGATAGCCTCCTGCATAGCCCATCGATTATTACCCATTCACTTCGCCCATTTCCCTATGGTTGTAGGGACAAGTTTTGTCTAGTCAATACTAACAATGGATCTAGATTCACCAAGTATTGGAAATTTAGAGCACTTCCAACAAGGATCTTTTTTATTTTGAGAGCTGAGGAGAGTCAAAACAATTAAAAATTTAAAAAACAAATTGTTTAGCAAATAAATACCAACTTAAAAATAAGAAACAAAGCAAGAATTTAAGAAACATGAAAATAAGTGATAAAGAAGAAGGAAAAATAGACAAGAATGTAAAAAAGTTTAAAAAATGCAGAAATGGGGTAATGAAAGTTCTATTTTATGTTTGTTTAGTATGCTAGGTTCAATTTTATGCTTTTTTTCTAGTAATGAAGGTTCCATTTTTTTTGTTTGATATTTTTTTTTTGTTTTCCACTAACTAGGGTTTCAATTTTTTTTGTAAGTTTAGATAGAAATGAAAAAATTCAATAAATATACAAAGAATGCAAAAAAAAACTAAAATGTATCACTAATTAGCAAAAAAAATTGAAAAAATGCAAAAAAAACATACCTAAAACTCACTGGAGGTTGCTGCTTGACTGTTGCATCGCGAAAATGAGGCATGGTTCATGAAAATGAGGAAGAATTTGTGGTATAAAGTCCTCAAAGAAACTAATATCTGTTATAAACGGATATCCGTTTTGTAAAACTATATTATATTCCCATGTGGCTTAAATTAAATGGAATAAAAAATGGATATCTGTTATTAACGGATATCCATTTATTATATAATAAATTTATTGTATATAAATATACTATAGTATATTTCACATATAAGTTTTATATTATATATTATATATAATATATAATATATAATATATAATTTATATTATATAAATTATATATTATGTATTATATAAATTATAAATTATAAATTATATATTATTTATTATATAATATATATTATTATATATTATATATTATATAATATATATTATTATATATTATATATTATATAATATATATTATGTAATATATATTAAATATATTATATATTATATTTAATACATTGTCTCTATTTGAAAAGGAGGCATGCTTTTTCACCAACAAAACGGCTATCCATTTCGTAACAGCATATTGATTTTTCACGAGGCATAAAAATCCAATGCAGTTAGTAACAAATATCCGTTATGAACGGATATCTGTTTTCTCTATTATAAATTTATTAAATACAATTATAGTATATATTATATATTAAATATATTATATAATATATTCAATACATAGTATCCCTTTGAAGTCTCCATCTCCCTCTTAGATATATTGTTTAGGGTTTAGAGAGAGAGGGAGAGTGGGGGAAAGGGAGAGAGTGGGTATAGGGTATAGGGTTTAGGGAGAGCGGGAGAGAGGGAGAGAGGGAGATAGAGTGGGTTTAGGGTTTAAGGAGAGAGGGAGAGAGTGGGAGAAAGAGAGAGTGGGAGAGAGGGAGAGAGTGGGAGAGAGGGATATAGAGTGGGTTTAGGGTTTAGGGAGAGAGGGAGAGTGGGGTAGAGGGAGACAATGGGTATATGGTTTAAGGTTTAGGGAGAGAGGGAGAGTGG